>JABMCL010003657.1:65000-80000 GCA_018857735.1 Alviniconcha marisindica | reverse complement strand
ATAACTTCTGGTGACCGGGCTAACATAAAGTCTCTCCTCTCTTCTCTCTCTGATATAACTTACTGGATGACCGGGCGTAATGAAACAAGTTACTCTTTGGTTTCTCTCGCTCTCTGGTCCGTAACTTACTGATGACGGGGTAAACATGTCTCTCGGGGCTCTCCCTTGTCCAATCTCTACGGGTCTACTCTCTCTCTCTCTCCGATATAACTTACTGGATGACCGGGCGTAAAACATAAAGTTACTCTCTCTCTCTCTCTCTCTCTCTCTCTCTCTGCGACTGTGCTGAAAGGGGAGGAGGGGGGGTGGGGGGGTGGGGGGGGGGGGGGGGGGTCATCGCGGCTACTAAATCTGGCAGCGGACAGTGGTACTAGGAGCTGTGAGCGGAAGACAGCCGGGAATACTATTAACTAAAAGAAGGTCTGATGCCGGATCGATTGAAGGTGCGGGGGAAGGGTGGGGGTGGGGGGGGGGGTAGAGATTAAATGAGGGCAGTGGGGGGGGAGGGAGCCTTCTTGCCACCCGATCCAGTTGTTCACCTCCCCACTCCGCCCCCAAACCGTGCATTTCGTTTACCTCCACACTGGTTCTGTTTGGTTTACGGTTTGGTGGTTTCTGGTAGCAGCTAGGTGTCGACTCGATCAAAGAATGTTTTGCCGGTTGGGGGGTGCAGATGAAACTCGGCCATTCTCTCAACCGGACTCAGGAGGTTTATCTGTACTGGCTGTACCTCTCTTCCGTACACTGTACTGTACCTCTCTTCCGCCGGTACACTGTACTGGTTGGACCTATCTTCCGTACACTGTACTGGTTGTACCTCTCTTCCGTACTCTGTACTAGTTGTACCTCTCTTCCATACACTGTACCGGTTGTACCTCTCTTCCGTACACTGTACTGGTTGTACCTCTCTTCTATACACTATACTGGTTGTACTACCTATCATCCGTACACTGTACTGGTTGTACCTCTCTTCCGTATAATGTACTGGTTGTGCCTCTCCGTTCCGTAAATTGTACTGGTTGTATCTCTCTTCTGTACATTGTTCTGCTTGTACCTCTTTACCTCTGTGTGTGTGTGTGTGTGTGTGTGTGTGTGTGTGTGTGTGTGTGTGTGTTTTATGGATTTTAGTCCAGTATAACTTGTTTATGATTTTCTTAAACGTAGATGTTTGGGTGTTGTTGTTTTGTTGTTGTTGTTGTTGTTTTTTTGCATGTTTTTTAATTAATCAGCCTTATATTAGTTAAATTGAACTGCTTTGTGAGGGATGATAAAAAAAAAATTTGACTTGACTTGACTTCTGTACACTGCACTGGTTGTACCGTGCCTCTCTCCCGTACTCTCCAGTCTCTGTCGCTCGCCCTGCTCGTCTGCTTGTTCTCTTCAGACGGTCTTGTGGGGTACCGCGGAAGCAAAAAACAACAACTAACCTTTTCAGTTCTGAGAACCCAGCCCATGCTATCAGAGGTTTCCTCCTTTACTGACACGAGCTGTCTTTCGCCAAACCTGTTTCGTCCAGCGCCTAGCCGGCTATCCAAACGAAAGCTTGTAATATATTCTTTGCCTTAAACTGCCCCGCTGGTTCAAGTTGATATCGATTTAAAAAGAAAATCGGCTTTCTCAGTGCACGCAGAGGACACCAGCGATGCGTGATCGCACCGGTTCGACTGAGGCCAAACACCAAGGAGGCCGCGGTATGCGACAAGCCAGCTTGATGTTTGACGCCGTCTTTTGCGCATCCCATCTGGCTAATCATCACTGACACAAAACCCGCTTTCTAAATTCGAGAAAAAATAATTTTAAAAAATGCTAGAAAGTAAGTAAAAACTGAAACCAAAGAACAGTGCATTTGTTGTCAGAATCGTCGCTATCACATATTTATTTTGATCAGCCTAATCGGCCTGTGGGGAGAAAGGGGCCACGGTTTGAGGGGGCTATTTAACTCAGTTCCCTGTAAAGGTCAACACTCTTCCTGGAAAACAAAAAAACAAACAAATGATGGAAGGTGGGGGGGCTCTCTCTCTCTCTCTCTCTCTCTCTCTCTCTCTCTCTCTCTCTCTCTCTCTCTCTCTCTCGTAGCTTAGAAAATGCGTACGTACACTGTATAATTAGATCTAAATTCTCTCTCTCTCTCTCTCTCTCTCTCTCTCTCTCTCTCTCTCTCTCTCTCTCTTCTCTCTCTCGGTTTAGTATAAAATGGCTGATGAATGTACATTACTCAACTAATAGCTCATTGTATCCTTAGTTAATAGTGTTTCCTCATGGGCGAGGGCTGGATGTAAAAAGACCTCGAGTCTTCTCCACTACCTTCGTAAAATAAAGTTTATTCATTCATTCATTCTCTCTCTCTCTCTCTCTCTCTCTCTCTCTCTCTCTCTCTCTCTCTCTTCTCTCTCTCTCTCTCGTACTCTCGTTCATTAAACAAACTCTCCTCTCTTCTCCTCTCCCTCTCTCTCTACTCTCTCTCTCTCTCTCCCTCTCTCTCTCTCTCTCTCGTAGCTTAGAAAATGCGTACTACACTGTAATTAATCTAAAATTTCTCTCTCCTCTCTCTCTCTCTCTCTCTCTCTCTCAGCTTAGAAAATGCGTACATGCATAATCAGATCTAGAATAGTCCCTTGTTTGGGCAAGGGCCGTATAAAAAAAAAAAGCATCCATGCTTGTCTATTACCCTCGTAAATAAAGAATTTGGTCTTCTTCTTCTTCTTCTTCTTCTCCTCTCTCTCTCTCTCTCTCTCTCTCTCTCTCTCTCTCTCTCTCTCTCTCTCTCTCTCTCTCTCTCTCTCGTAGTGAGCGTACGTACACTGTATAATTAGATCTAAAATTCTCTCTCTCTCTCTCTCTCTCTCTCTCTCCTCTCTCTCTCTCTCTCTCTCTCTCTCTCTCCCCAACTAATTCTCTCTCTCTCTCTCTCCACTAACTCTACCCTCCTCTCTTCTCTCTCCCCCCTCTCCTACCTCCCTCTCAGTCTCTCCTCCGCCCCTTAATACTCTCTCTCCTCACTCATCCATATCACTTACGGTGCCAATTTCTGCTGCCCTGCTCAGACACCGCTGTCGTTCAGAGAATGTGGCTGTGATGCCGCGGTTTTTACCTTTGTTTACGCTTCTGCTTCGCGGTGCGTTCTCCGAGAGTTTGCCTCTTTCTCCAGTTATTTCGTCTCCGGTTTGTTCCCTGCTGCCTCTTTGTCCTCTTTACCTGCTTTTTGTTGTTGTTGGGTTTTTTGGGTTCTTTTTAATAGTCGTCATTATGGCTTTCATCTGTGTCGAAATCAGTTGGGGGTGGGGGTGGTGGGGGGGGTTGTGTGTGTGTGTGTGTGTGTGTGTGTGTGTGTGTGTTGTTGTGTGTGTGTGTGTGTTTGTTGTGTTTGTGTGGTTTTTGTTGTTGTTGTTTTTTTGTTCTTTTTAATAGTCGTCATTATGGCTTACGTAAATGTTGGGTGGGGGTGGGTGGGGGTGGGGGGTGTGTGTGTGTGTGTGTGTGTGTGTGTGTGTGTGTGTGTGTGTGTGTGGTGTGTGTGTGTGTGTTTGTTGTTGTTGTGTGTGTGTGTGTTTTTGTTGTTGTTGTGTGTGTGTGTGTTTTTGTTGTTGTTGTTTTTTTGTTCTTTTTAATAGTCGTCATTATGGCTTTCATCTGTGTCGAAATCAGTTGGGGGTGGGTTTTGTGTGTGTGTGTGTGTGTGTGTGTGTGTGTGTGTGTGTGTGTGTGTGTGTGTGTGTATGTATCTTCTCTCTCTGTCAACAGCAGTGTGTGTGTGTGTGTGTGTGTGCGTGCGTGCGTGCGTGCGTGCGTGCGTGCGTGCGGTGCGTGCGTGCGTGCGTGCGTGCGTGCGTGCGTGCGTGTGTGTGTGTTGTTGTTGTTGTTCATCCCCGTTACTGATTGTTTGATTTATTATCTCCTTCCTGGACATTCTCTGATTCTTCTTTTTCCTCATCAGTCATCTTCTCATTCTGCTTTTAGAAGACATTTAATTGAAATGTGCATTTGTTTAGCACAGATTCTGGTCGTTAGTTTGTGTATTTCAGTGTTGGAGGAAGGTGAGTGGAGTGAAAGTATGTGTGATAATTATTTTCGGTGTTAAGAAAGTACGTGAGAGATTCGATGCAATCACTTTTAAGTCTTACCAGGCGAGTACGTCATGTAGTGTGTGCGGATATGTGTGCGCGTGCAAACATGTATATTTGCGTGTGTGGAATACAGATCAGGTGAGGATAATGGTTATGCGTGATTACATACAGTATACATGTACATTATATGTGTATGTTTGTTTTTGCGAGTGCAAACAAGCGTATATTCAAATATGATTCAAGATACCTTTTTTAAGTTTGTTGTTGTTTCGATATAATTTATTGACATAGTTTATGTTGTTACCTTGGTGATCTTAAGATGAGTCGAATAATTCCTCGTGTAAAGGCTTTATCTATAAGGGAAGAATACATTTGATCGTAGTGGTTGGAGATGACCCTGTTGCCAGGATGCTGAAATCCAGTTACTACCTAAATAATTCTTCTTTTAGTCTTGGTGCACTTCTTCCAGTTCGTCTTCTTTCCAGTTTGCTCCTCCTCTTCTTCTTCTTCTTCTTCTCCTCCTCTCTCTTCTTCTTCTTCTTCTTCTTGTGTTAATTTTTGTCTTTCTTCCTTCTGTACTTCATTTGCCTGATCGTTGTTCATTTACATGTGAGTTATTCACTTCATTTGGTTGACCGACCCGCCAGATGTCACTGCTCGATGGTTGACCAAAACAGCACAATAACGTTTACTGTCCTCGTCTAGCTAAATAGCATTGGCCACAGAACCAAACCCTGCACACAGCCTGACTGCGAAAATAAGACACACGCTGGCATTGATTCACTTCATTTGGTTTGATCTTTCTTGACCCTGTTCCAGATGCTGTCTCAGTTCTACCTAAATATTCCTTTTAGTCTGTCCCTTCCATTCGTCTTCTTCCACTCCTCCTCTTCTTCTTCTTCTTCTTCTTTCTTCTTCTTCTTCTTCTTGTGTTAATTTTGTGCTTCTTCTTCTGTAATCATTTGCCTGATCGGTTGATTCATACAGTGAGTTATTCACTTCATTTGGTTGACCGACCCGCCAGATGTCACTGCTCGATGGTTGACCAAAACAGCACAATAACGTTTACTGTCCTCGTCAAGCTAAATAGCATTGGCCACAGAACCAAACCCTGCACACAGCCTGACTACGAAAATAAGACACACGCTGGCATTGATTCACTTCATTTGGTTGATGACCGACCCGCCAGATGGCTGTGCTCAACGGCTGACCGAAACAGAACAGTAACGTTTATTGTCCTCATCAGACCAAATAACACTGGTTAAAACCAAACCCTATGCAAAGCCTGACAACGACGATAAGACATGCCGTTCGACACCACTGCTCTAGCGACACACACAAGAAAGGGAAAGCCCATCAACTTGCCGTGAGGCTCTGTGCCAGGGTGTGATTCCGGGGGCGAAGGTGCCAATCAACACAGACCTTAGCTATTCGGACTCTGGTATGAATCAGAATGACCGCATGGCCGACCCGCTGGTCAAACTGGTTGTTCCACTTCACAGAGCGCTGAGCAGGGGCCGAGGCGGTGTCGGCCGACTGAGGCGTTCCACCTGCGTGCAATAATAATGACTGTGTGTACAGTGCAGCGAGCTCTCTCCTAGCACGTGCAACCAGTCTCATCAACACATTAATTTACTCGTGTGTGTGTGTGTGTGTGTGTGTGTGTGTGTGTGTGTGTGTGTGTGTGCAGTTGTTGATGTTGTTGTTGTTGTTGGTTGTGTGTGTGTGTGTGTGTGCGCGCGCGCGCGTTTTGTTATTATTATTATTTTGTTCGTTTTTTGTTGTTTTTGTTGTTGTTGTTGTTATATAAGGAGGGGTATTGTTTAGACTGTGTATCGATTTGTTTTTAAGTCTGATTTCCTAGACCACAGTGACCTCTGTGACCTGAACGTGACCGCCCTCCACCCCCCCTCACCCGCCCCTTCCCTGCTCTTAGATCACCGTAATCCTAATCAACAAACACGGAGGTTAATTAGCGCTCGAAAGACGTAACACAAGTACAATAAAGACCTGAGTCGCCTACGATAATCCTAGTCCGGATTCACCGTGATCCTAGTCAGTCACAAGCGATTGAAGCAGGTTCCGGTGGTGACCGAGTTACTGCGGAATATCAATATTGCATAATAACAATGACTTACACACGTACTCGTTATTTGGTCAGTCACTATGTTTTAATTTTGATCAGTGCATAATAACAATGACTTACACACGTACTCGTTATTTGGTCAGTCACTATGTTTTAATTTGGATCAATAGTGCATAACAACAATGACTTACACACGTACTCGACATTTGGTCAGTTGCTATGTTTTAATTTTGATCAGTGCATAATAACAATGACTTACACACGTACTTGTCATTTGGTCAGTCACTATGTTTTAATTTGGATCAAAGTGCATAATAATGACTTACACACGTACTCGTATTTGGTCAGTCACATGTTTTAATTTGGATCAGTGCATAATAATGACTTACACACGTACTCGTTATTTGGTCAGTCACTATGTTTTAATTTGGATCAATAGTGCAATAACAATGACTTACACACGTACTCGTTATTTGGTCAGTCACTATGTTTTAATTTTGGATCAATAGTGCATAATAATGACTTACACACGTACTCGTCATTTGGTCAGTCACCATGTTTTAATTTGGATCAATAGTGCATAATAACAATGACTTACACACGTACTCGTTATTTGGTCAGTCACTATGTTTTAATTTTGATCAATAGTGCATAATAATGACTTACACACGTACTCGTTATTTGGTCAGTCACTATGTTTTAATTTGGATAAATAGTGCATAATAACTGACTTACACACGTACTCGTCATTTGGTCAGTCACTATGTTTTAATTTGATCATAGTGCATAATAATGACTTACACACGTACTCGTCATTTGGTCAGTCACTATGTTTTAATTTGGATCAATAGTGCATAATAATGACTTACACACGTACTCGTTATTTGGTCAGTCACTATGTTTTAATTTTGATAAATAGTGCATAATAACAATGACTTACAGACGTACTCGTCATTTGGTCAGTCACTATGTTTTAATTTGGATCAGTAGTGCATAATAATGACTTACACACGTACTCGTTATTTGGTCAGTCACTATGTTTTAATTTTGATAAATAGTGCATAATAATGACTTACACACGTACTTGTCATTTGGTCAGTCGCTATGTTTTAATTTTGATAAATAGTGCATAATAATGACTTACACACGTACTCGTTATTTGGTCAGTTGCTATGTTTTAATTTGGATAAATAGTGCATAATAACAATGACTTACACACGTACTCGTCATTTGGTCAGTCACTATGTTTTAATTTTGTACGCAGTGTATACGTTTCACTGTATCTGGAAGTATCTTTTTGGGGCAGATAAAGTAAGTAAAATGTATACATCTGGATGTGCTGTTTGCTGACTCAGTGTTTTACCGTGCAGATAGTTCGGTTGTGTTTGCTATTGACCGTGTGGTGTGTAGAAATGTGGGGCCAGGTTTTTAACTGTGCTTTGGTGACCTGCGTTTCTACCTGGTACAGAGTAAAGGCTGAGAGTATGTCATTTGTCCCGCAGTGACCCTGTGCGGTTGACGGGACAGACAGACAGATAGTTCCCTTTTAACGGCCAGTCAACCACGACGACTACTGATATGAGGGCGAGTGGTGGACGAATGACACGGCCACATACCCAAGAAATAGCCCACCCGGACCAATGACATTCATTCCCAGGGGAAAATCCTTGTTCAGTCCTAGATCAGAGTGACCGCTTGGACCTGAACGTACCCCGCCCCCCCCCCCCCCCCCCCCCCCATCCCACCCGTCATCTTTCATCCTCTACCCCCCCCCCCCCCCCCCCCACCCCCACAAAAAAGTGGGTACGGTCCTCGCCTGCAAATAGTAGGGTGCGCACACATTGCTCCTGGCAGCTGGAACAGCCGAACGTGTTCTGTCTGAGACTCCTGTCTGGAATTCCCACTCCGCCTCGTGAAATCAGACACATTCAGTTAGCCACTGCTTTAAGGCCACTCTGAAGATCTATCTGTTTAACAGTATCACTTACTGCTGGAAAACTCTCGGTCCGCCTCGTGAAACCAGACACATTCAGTGAACTTCACTGCTTTAAGACCACTCTGAAGTTCTATCTGTTTAACAGTATCACTTACTGCTGGAAAACTCTCTGTCCGCCTCGTGAAATCAGACACATTCAGTTAGCCACTGCTTTAAGGCCACTCTGAAGATCTATCTGTTTAACAGTATCACTTACTGCTGGAAAACTCTCGGTCCGCCTCGTGAAACCAGACACATTCAGTGAGCTCCACTGCTTTAAGGCCACTCTGAAGTTCTATCTGTTTAACAGTACCACCTACTGCTGGAAAACTCTCTGTCCGCCTCGTGAAATCAGACACATTCAGTGAGCCACTGCGCTGCTTTAACCGCTTCACTGCCATGAAGTCACTTGAAAATGACCAATTGAAACATTTGAAACCCTTAACTGTTTCCGTCTTATTTTTCGCATTGTCATGTGAAAGGATTTTCATCGAAACACATAGCATTGAAAGTAGATGTTATACGAGCGAAAACTATACTGTTTGCGGGCGCGTCCGTGTATCGTTCAGCCCGGAAATTTTGCAGGCTGTGGCAGTGAAGGGGTTAAGACCACTCTGAAGATATATCCGTTTTAGCACTACCACTTACTGCTGGAAAACTCTCTATCCGCTCCGCCTTTTGATGTGATGTAGGTTACATATTGCGTGTCCCTATGAGGTGTCAGTGTAGCCCACAGTTAGCTCCATAACAGGAGGACCTTTCAGCTGGCCTAGCCATGTGCCGCTTGAATTAAAGACCACACATTGAGTCTCTATAGCATCAACACTGAGATATATGCATACAAACACAAAATGTGTGTGTGTGTGTGTGTGTGTGTGTGTGTGTGTGTGTTTAAATTCTGTCAGCAGTGGTACTGTGGGTCTCCCTGTCCACTGAGAAATCCGCAAATCCCATTTCTTAGTCCTGTCCCATTCAACTGCATTCTTCACTGTCATTGTCACCCGGTTCTGTCGTCAGCCCGCCGTGCTGACATCGTCCCTCTGTGCTGTTATCGTCTCCGTGCACTGACATCGTCCTCCTGTCAGTTATGACGTCTTACCTCTGCACTGACATCGTCCTCCTGTCAGTTATGTCGTCTTACCTCTGCACCTGCATCGTCCTCCCGTCAGTTATGTCGTCTTACCTCTGCACTGACATCGTCCTCCCGTCAGTTATGTTGTCTTACCTCTGCACTGACATCGTCCTCCCGTCAGTTATGTCGTCTTACCTCTGCACTGACATCGTCCTCCCGTTCTGCAGTCTTCCCCGTGCACTGACATCGTCCTGCTGTTCTGTCGTCTTCTCCTAGAACTGACATCGTCCTCATGTTCTGTCGTCTCCCCCTAGAACTGACATCGTCCTCATGTTCTGTTGTCTTCCCCTGGAAATGACATCGTCCTCCTGTTCTGTCGTTGTCTGTCCCCATGAAGTGACATCGCCCTCCTGTTCTGTCGTTGTCTGTCCCCATGAAGTGACATCGTCCTCCTGTTCTGTCGTTGTCTGTCCCCATGAAGTGACATCGCCCTCCTGTTCTGTCGTTGTCTGTCCCCATGAAGTGACATCGCCCTCCTGTTCTGTCGTTGTCTGTCCCCATGAAGTGACATCGCCCTCCTGTTCTGTCGTTGTCTGTCCCCATGAAGTGACATCGTCCTCCTGTTCTGTCGTTGTCTGTCCCCATGAAGTGACATCGCCCTCCTGTTCTGTCGTTGTCTGTCCCCATGAAGTGACATCGTCCTCCTGTTCTGTCGTTGTCTGTCCCCATGAAGTGACATCGTCCTCCTGTTCTGTCGTTGTCTGTCCCCATGCTCTTACTGATATCGTCCCCGTGTTCTAACGCAGATATCATGATCCCCTCTGCTGAGATCCTGAGCTGATATGTTTTTTAAGCCTAGCCATGCATGCTTCGCCCACTGCCAGCAATCTCTTCCCTGTCCCAATTTCGACCTCCCTGGTCCATTCACTGTTTTTTTTTCAAAAGCCTATCGCAGTTTTTTTCCGTGTTGCCCGCGGAATAAAAAAAGTCATGCTCGTCGTCAGAGCCGATTGATGCAGGTTCCCGTGCTGTGTGTCCGCGGAATGTAAAGAGACTCCAAAACATGTGAGATTGTGTCTTGTGATAGCGAATGAACCAGACATGTGTTTGCGGTTTTTAAATAGTTTTCTCGGCTTCGCGGAATCCACACAGTATCTATTATAGTGTAAATAGTGAGATATCCTTGTTATTAACCCTCAGCTGCTATGATGTCATTTGAAAACGACCAATAAAAGTGCAAAATTTGAAATGTGTCATAGGGCCGGAAAATATGCTACATTCAGGCGCGTCCATACATCTTTCAGCCCGGAAATGTTACAGGCTGGGGTAGTGAAGGGGTTAATTCTTATTGACACACACACACACACACACACACACACACACACACACACACACACATATATATATATATATATATATATATATATATATATATATATATATATATATGTTGTTGACTGTGTTGTGTTCAGAAAACAATATGGTCCAGCTTTTAAATTTTGATATAATGAGCTGTGTTTTGATCTGGAATAAAAAGAAAATTGAACGTATGATTCGTCTTGAGGTGACTTCGTGCAGTTGAAGGGACGTTAAAGTCCAAGAAAACTAACTAACTAACACCTTTCGGGCAGGCAGCAGGAACAGCGCATTCCGCCATAACAAAAGAGAAACAGGTGGCATTAGCGCAAAGAAGTTTTTAATAATAATAATGTACATTTATCATGCGCTCATCAACGCCCTGAGCGCTCACATGATACATATTAACCTAAATATGATATTCTATACACATGCAGAGCATAGTTCTACCAAAACAATTTACATAAAGTATTATAAAAAAATATAAAAAACGCACTACACACACACACACACACACACACACTGTGACTGTAGCAGAAACTGGGTACTGATATTAGTTAGGATGGAAATACTGTGAGAAGAGGAAGGTTTTCAGTTTGGCTTTAAAAGATGACAGGGTTGAGCAGTGTCTAAGGTCTTGTGGGAGTGAATTCCAAATGTGGGGTCCAAAGCAAGAGAAGCGCGGAAGCCATGAGTCTTGCGTTTGTATTGTTGGATTTCCAGCATGCGGGTGTCAGAAGAAGAGCGTAGTGTACGAGATGGAGTGTAGACATGCAGCAGTTCAGAGAGGTAAGCAGGACCAGAACCATCTGCTTTGTCGCTACCCATGGAGCAGAGCGTGTTCTTAAATCGAGATGCAAACTCAGCCAGCACACCTTAACGGCGACCATGTTCCAGGTTATCAATGTGAATAAAACGTCGACAGCATGGGGCGATTCAAGTAGTGCCATAAGCTTCACTTGTCGTAGGCCACATCGTTATGGCGTGTTCGTTCCGCGTTACCTTTCCTTGCCTGCGTACATGTTCCAGGTAACAAGGTAAATACAACGTCGGCGGAATGGGCGATGAAAGCGGTGCCGTAAGCATCAACTGTAACAGGCACATCAGTTATCGCATGTTTGTTTCGCATGTTTGTTTTTCCCCGCATTATCTTTCCTTACCTGCGTACATTCGCAAGCAAACAACTTTTTGTGTGTGCACGTGCGGTGTTTATGAGGACTCAGTTCCTCATTCAGGTTGTAAGCTCGTCACCTGAACAGGCGCTTTTCCACGTCAATGCCTTATTCCCAGCTAAACCCACGGGTAATTAAAACTCACTAATTAGGGAAGCAAAGAGGCAAAGGGCTCCTGATCAAAACGTTTTTGATGGAGTTAATTTCCGAATAAATCTACTTTTTCTGTCTTTCTTTCATCTGCAAAGGCCAGCACACACACACACACACACACACACACACACACACACACACACACACACACACACAGCTAATTATAGCGCGCGACTGACGCCACACGTGTGACAAGGGAAACAACAACTTAATTTAGGCCTTGGCTCGCCTGTGGTAACTCTTATCTGGCAGTCACCAAATACAGGGTGGGCCTAGATAACACTGACCAAGGTCACATCCTCGGAGAATGATGCTCTACAATGGCATAGGCTGTAGAGTGTGTGTGTGTGTGGGTGGGTGGATGCGTGTGTGTGTGTGTCTTTCTTTCTTGGTGCTTTACGTCCACGGAGGCGAGATGGCCTATTAGGGACGGGGACAGAGTGGGAAGGGGACGACAGAGTGAAGGCTCGACCGCGGAAACCGCCCGAAAAAGACCGGAGAGACCGTGGACTGCCGTCAGAACAATGGAAGTGTTAAGGCGGTGTCCCCTCGCCATTGCCCAGCGACTTGTGCACTGCGCAACTGCTGTTTCAACTGCTGTGCTTGTACAGAGTCACAAAGTGTGTGTGTGTGTGTGTGTGTGTGTGTGTGCAGTATATATGCAGTCGTTCACGCTTGTTCATGCGTGACTCATTCTGAAGTGACTCTCTACGGTTGACGGGACGTTGAAATTCAAGAACTAACGAACTGACTAGGAAACATGAGCCCGGGTAGCGCGACTCTCTCGCCGCTGGTTTTCTTCGAGGCCAGTGAATAGAATCTTTTTACGCGTAAACAAGACGAGAAGAACGAACGCTACAAAAATGTTACGAAAACGAAACTACGCACCTTATTGCCTGTGCGTCTTCCGGCCTTCCGGATGAGTTTAAACGTCTGTTTTTTTATTTTCATTTGTTGCATCCTTTGTGAATTAGCCTGCATACACCTTCAGACTCAACAATGTATTTAATTTCATTAGGGTCATAAACACTCCCTGTATTCAGAATGAACCCCTTTCGACGTCAGAAATTGGCAGAACAGATAGCCTGATCGTCTGTGCCTATAAATGCTGTATGTATATGGGGTTGGAACTGCTTTAAAGGCAACTCCTGGAGAATCTTGAGAGACGGGGTGGACAGAATAATTTTGGAAGCTTTCTCGAACGTGTGAGTATAACATCATGACTTGAACTGAAGTCTTTGTCTTTGTTTCCTGAGCAGTTTCCTTTTTTTTACAACTGATGTCATAGAATAGCTTCACTTATGGCTTGCATTGTGCTAAATCTGTTTCCGATAATACGTTATTTACGGTTTGTTTTGTGTTATGTTAGTATGTTGTACTAGGCATATTCGTATTGCATATGTGTATGCAGATCCACGTTTAGCTCAAGCTCTGCCCAAATGAACCACATAAACATTTTGGCCTGCTCGAAACTTTGGTTATTTTGTTCGGAGTACGTTCACTGTACACTTGTTATAATTATCCAAACATATGTTTCAGGTGAGAAGGCCAGTTCCTTTAACGACATGCTTGTTTGGAAAACAGGGTGCAAGTATCCTGGGAGATGACGTAGACAGGTAAATTCGACTCGAAGAAAAACATGGCCTCGTCCACCGCTGAGAAAAGGAAGTCAGGTGTACAGACTCTTCTTGCGCTATGGTTACGGTGGCTTGGGTTTCGCCACGCTCCTTTGGAGCAGGTGCATGGCATTCTGTCGAATCCCGTGTTCAGTACAAAATTCCTCTTCTTGCCTTTAAATCGCCGAACAACCAAGCTCCTTCCTATCTCTCTGATCGCCTCCAGCGGTACGTTCCGTCTCGCCAACTCCTCTCGTCTGCCGATACTCGACTCCGATCCTTCGTGCTCCATCTACGCATCTCGGGTCTTCTTGGTCAACGTGCCTTCTTCGCTCAGGCATCATTACTCTCGAAAAATCGACCCTGCTATCTTCGACACTTTTCTTCCATGCGTCAGTTAAATCTGCCTTCAAGGCCCATCTTTTCCCTTCCGAAAGCCTGGATACTGGTGCGCACACAGCTAAGCCGCGCACCAGTATCCAGGTAATAGTATCCAGTATCCAGGTAATAGTCATTCAGCACACACTCACGGAGCGATAATTCGAAATTGACGTAATAATAAATAATTAAAGTATTTGTAAAGCGCAGCTCTTGTCCGTAGAGACTGTCCTGAGGTGATACACACGCAAAACACACAGAGACACCGGCACCGATACTCGGACATTCGCTTCAAGTATACAGAGAAGGTACTCCGCAACACACGAACATAATCTGATTCCATCAGGTCAGGTCATTTTCCAGTAACGTTTGGCACCTGGGTAGGTTTGCACTTAGAACTCGGTGCTGTGGATGAGAAACAAACGCAACCACGAGAGCTGGTAAAGGGCTGGGCGGGTATGAGCAGACGGTCCTCGGTTCGATTCGGATTAGGCTTTGCTTTCTCTTCAAAAGTTGTGGGTTGTGGACACTGCTTGATAGGGACCTTGCCCACCCCCACCCCTCCCCCACACAGACCCTCACCCACACCCTCTCACTCCCAGTTTCGTCCTGAGGTGACCCTATGCGGATGGCTGGACGTTAAAATCCAAGAACTAACAAACCACACACACACACACACACACACACACACACACCACGTACACACACACGCACGCACGTACGCATGCGCACACGTACACATATACACACAAACGCACGCACGCACGCACACCACACACACACACACACACATACACACACGCACACAAACCACCACAATTAATGAATTTTTAAAGTAGCTCACGCCGCTGCCCATCTTGATGCAGAATCATTATGGAGGTGACAGTGCAAATACAGGGTCCCTCTTCCCCCACCTCCTGGGATCTCGGTCCCCGCCAGTACCTCATGGGAGACAACTCGATGTTAAACAAGGCTAAGAACCAAGGGAAAAGTGTTTTTCGTTGGTTCTTAGCCTTGTTAAACATCGAGTTGTGATTGGTTTCTCAAAGATCTCCGTAAACTTGGCTGGAAATGCCTGGAAGCCTGAGAATGAGCATTATTTTGTTTACCTGAGTGCCAGGTCTACGG
>JABMCL010003657.1:35000-45000 GCA_018857735.1 Alviniconcha marisindica | reverse complement strand
TCTCTCTCTCTCTCTCTCTCTCTCTCTCTCTCTCTCTCTCTCTCTCTCTCGCGTCGTCACACACGCATCCACGCGCACGCGTGAACCCCGCCCACAGGTCATGACACTTGCGCACGAACACTGTGTCTCACTGATTCTCTTGATAACTGTGCTGTATCATGACCGTTTTTCCACAAAACACACAGTGTCTACTTACAGCACCCTATTCAGTCAAATACACCCCTATGCTCCAGTATTTTGTGGCTCAAAAAAAGACGAATAATCAGTGGATATTAATAATACGCGCTATAAAAGGATACAGTCACACATTCAGAATCACATGCGACATGTGCGCATTGAGTCTGCTCGAGAGCAAAGAATAGCGCTGTATAAAAGCTGTGAATAATAATAATAATAATTGTGAGCCGGTTTGGCCCAGCGGTAAGGCGTTAGGTCGGTAAGCGGAAGGACCTTTTGTTCGATACCGCTTCGGCTGTCCTTTCTCTTCAAAAAGGTTGTAGTCTGTGGACAGTCTTGTGACTTTGTCCATCACTTCCTACTGAAACATTAAAATGGCTCTCATCGCTGCCCATCTTAATGCAGGAATCATTCTGGTGCTGACAGTGTAGCGATAGGCATATAATCTCCCTCTCCCCCCAGTTCCATACCCCCTTCCCCCCCTTCTCCCCGTCCCTAATAAGCCGTATGGTTCCTGTGGACGTTAAGCACCATGTTTACTTACTTAATAATAATAATAATGCTCTTCGCACCATATTATTTTCCATCATTCTGCACAGCAAACTTGGATTCAACCTCCCATCCTTTCTACAATCCCACTGCCCCCTCCTTCCCCCCTCCTCCTCCTCTTAACCCAGTGCCCTTTCCGTCCCAGCTGCTTCAGTGAAGGGACGAACGCCAAGGAAAAAAAACATTAACCACCCGTAAGAGGTAATTGGATGCTGTACACTTTTGAACCACATCCGCGGCCCGGGGACAAGGCTGCATGCGCATTCGGGAAGCCTCAAAGGGCAGTCAGAGAGATTGTGAAATCAGTGACCTTTGAATCGCCGACCCGTTAAAAAAAAAAAAGCCAGCGGAAAAGACCAGTGACAGTTATTTGCTGCAGTGCATATTCTTATCTTGCGCGATAGAGACATCGTGCAATGAGGCAGCGTTTGCGGGAGTCTGTGGGCGTTCTTCAGGCCTTGTTGATGCAGGCATTGTGCACCAAGCAGTGCGACCACAAACATGTTCCATCGACTTCGGGACTGGGGATCAAGGGATTGCTGGTTCCAGTCCGGATTCGGAGAGCATCTGTTACACCCCCCCCCCCGCCATTTCGTTCACCTCTCTTCTTAACCACTTCCAGTTTTTCACTCTCCTTTTCTCTTTGTTTTCCACTTCTCTGTTCTCCCCTCCCCTCCATCTCTATCTCTCTCTCTCTCTCTCTCTCTCTCTCTCTCTCTCTCCCCCTCACCCCCTCTCTCTCTCTCTCTCCCTCACCCCTCTCTCTCTCTCTCCCTCACCCCCTCTCTCTCTCCCCTCCCCCTCTCTCTCCCCCCTCCCTCTCTCTCTCTCTCCCCTCACCTTCTCTCTCTCTCTCTCTCTCTCTCTCTCTCTCTCTCTCTCTCTCCCCCTCACCTCTCTCTCTCTCTCTCTCTCTCTCTCTCCCCTCACCTCTCTCTCTCTCTCTCACCCCCCTCTCTCTCTCTCTCCTCCCCTCACCCCCCCTCTCTCTCTCTCCCCTCACCTCTCTCTCTCTCTCTCCCCCTCACCCCTCTCTTTCTCTCTCTCTTTCTCTCTCTCCCCCTCACCTCTCTCTCTCTCCTCCCCTCTCTCTCTCTCTCCCTATGTCTCTCTTCCCCTTCTGCTGCTAGATGTATTTTAATTTGCTGCAATTATTCTTATTCTTGTTTGACGTATTGACTGTTGCTGTGTTTGTCATCAGGGCTACAGATTTGTTAAAAAGAAAAAAAGGAAAGAAAAAAAGCCGACTTGTGCTTAAATCGTTATTCTTGTGTAATATAGTATTATTTTACCCCCCCCCCCCCCTCTCTCTCTCTCTCTCTGGAACTAGTCCTGGAAAGTCTGGTACGATGAATCTGGAGGTGGAGAGAATCGGTCAGCTTAACATCTTATGGTAACGTTTGACATGCATTTGACGACTATGGCTGCACATGTAGTTAACCTGATCCGAACTGCTTCTTTTAAACTACGTCGCATCAAAACTCTGAAACAAGAATGACTGCTGGCGTTCTAAAATAAGATCCAAACACATAAAATGTTCAAGAAAAAACGCTACTTATCCAAGCACTGGAAACGAAAACAACATAGCTCAACCAAAAACAGATAAGTGGCTTAGCTCTCCGTCTCATTTTTCACCGTTTAACTGTTGTTTAAATGTCGTTTTGTAGCTTGACAAAGAGGATTACCCCGAGCATTCGCATGTTGTGTTTTGTTTTAATAAATAGCCGGGTTTTTTTTGTTTTGTTTTTTGTGTTTTTTTTAACCTTTCATTAGTTTGGATCTACGTTGTATCAGGTTCGATACGCCATTACCTCTCTATTCCAGCCACCAAACTTCTTTCTTCCGCCTTCGTTCTTCTGTCTAACGACAGGACTACTGCAATTCCCTCCACTGCCGAAACCCTCAGGACCTTGTAAGCAGACTTGAGAAAGTTCAGAACAATGCAGCCTGTCTCAGCTTGAAAGCTTCTAGGACAGAATGCATTGCACTTCATCTTCGCATGCTGCATTGGCTTCCAATCAATACCTGAATCAGATACGAAATTTCTTCTCTTTGTTTCGGCGCTATAACATCTACTGGCCTTGCCTACATTTCTAATCTACTCCGGATCTACACGCCTTCTAGGCAAGTTGTATCACGCTGCAGATACTGTGCTTTCCGTCTGTCAACAGTGAGGCGCACGGCGAATTTCTTTCTCTAACATTGCTTTAATTAACACTGGAACACACTTCCAAAAGACATCAGATTCTCTTAGTATATTGTAAGACTCCTAATTCACAGCACTTAAAACTCACCATTTTCCAACAGAACACTGATTCGTATGTGTGTGTATGTGTGTGTGTGTGTGTGTGTGTGTGTGTGTGTGTGTGTGTGTGTGTGTGTGTGTGTAGGTGGGGTGTGCGTGTGTGCGTGCGTGCATGTGTGTGTGTGTGTGTGTGTGTGTGTGTGTGTGTGTGTGTGTGTGTGTGTGGTCTGTGTGTGTGTGTGTGTGTGGGGTGTGTGTGTGTGTGTGTGTGTGTGTGTGTGTGTGTGTGTGTGTGTGTGTGTGTTGTGTGTGTGTGTGTGTGTGTGTGTGTGTGTGTGTGTGTGTGTGTGTGTGTTGTGTGTGTGTGTGTGTGTGTGTGTGTGTGTGTGTGTGTGTGTGTGTGTGTGTGTGTGTGTGTTGTGTTGTGTGTGTGGTGTGTGTGTGTGTGTGTTGTGTGTGTGTGGTGTGTGTGTGTGTTGTGTGGTGTGTGGTTTGTTGGAGTTAATGCTTGGATCCATGTGTTTTTAGTTTTTGTGTATTGTGTATTAGTCGTAAATGTTGTTAGTAATTGAAAAGCTCTATGCACTCTTGTAAGAAAGGGCGCTTTATAAATCTTTATTCAAACACCTGAACGGTTAAACATAACTGTATATATTTTGGCAAAACACAACATGCGAATTTTCAGGGTTAGTCCCTTTTATAAGCTACAAACCAACACTTAACAGCTAAACGGTGAAAATTGAGATTTAGAACATTCACCTGCTTTTCCTTGACCTCTTGTTCGTTTGTGTTTGGAACAATCACCATAACAATTAAAACACGTCAACCAAAAGCATATACGTATCCTACATCTCATTTTTAACTGTTTAATAGCGTTCTTTTTAACCTTTTATGTGTTTGGATCTTGTTTTAGAACGCTAGGAGTCGTTCTTCTTTGAGATTCGTTGTTGTTGATTTGCTTTCTTTTATTTGAATAAATCGTCTGACTGACTGCCGTTGTGGCGGGACCCATTATTTGTTTTAGAGCGCAAGCAGTCATTCTTGTTTGAGATTTGTTGTTGTTGTTGTTGCTGATTTTTTTCTTTCATTTTAATCAATCGTCTGACTGCCCGCCAATGTGGCATGACCCAATCCTCTCACTGAACCGATTGCATTTCTTTATGTACAGCTGCATATACCAGCTAGGTCACCCCAGGAATGTCCAGCCGGGGAAAGCGACAACAACAACAACAACAACACCGACGACAACAACAACAGGACAGTAATTATAAGCTGGTTAGTAGGCCGGACCTTGTGACTGACTCACTGAGCCACGTCGTACAGTTGTTTCCCGTGTACAAAGCCACTCGCATATTTCCCATGGGAAATCCTACGTGAGTCGGCGAAGACTACAAGTGCAGCAGAGCACGAGAGAAGACAAAATAGGTACGTGCACCACGCGCATCCCTTCAGACCCAGGCCGAAGCGGGCATCACACCATCGGCGTCCTGGAGGAGACAGACATGTAATTGGTTCTTTTCCTCTGGAGGTCAGAGGCGACGGAATAAGCCAGCTGTCGGCAGGGTACATAGAGGGGGCCATTGTCAATTAGACGAGCGTGGGGGTGGATGGGCTACTCTGAAGCCAGCATTAGGGACACTCGCGAGAGAGCAGACGGGGAGAGAAAGAACACCCTATTTAAACTGAGCTGATGTGCAGTGCAAGTGCTTCTAAACAGAACCACTGAGACCGTTTCAAATTATGGGGAACCCTCTGAGAGACGAGGCGGAGCGAATGTGGGGTTTTGGGAGTACCTCAATGTCTTCTTGAATAGAACTGATGCGCAGGGCGAATTTGAAAGAAAGAAGAAAAAGAAAAAAGTAAATGGATTGTTCAGTGTCCTCTGGATGAGTTAGTATAACTTACTAATATAAAGATTTCTTTCTACTTTGTCGTCTTTTTTGTTGTTGTCTTTATTTCTTTTTTGGGGGGTGGAGGTGGGGGGGGAGGTATTGCTATATATATCTATATATATATATATATATATATATATATATATATATATATATATATATATGTGTGTGTGTGTGTGAGAGAGAGAGAGAGAGAGAGAGAGAGAGAGAGAGAGAGAGAGAGAGAGAGAGAGAGAGAGAGAGAGAGAGAGAGAGAGAGAGAGACTGGTGGGGGACAATGAATTACTATTTATCATTATTATTACTACTACATACTTTACTATACATGTCACCACGTTATATCTACAAATGCAAGACAATTTGAAGTGTGACGGCAGACTGTCAGATTGTGGTTTCATTGCTGCCAGACGACTGGAACTGTTTCTGACCAACCCCGCTGTGGACGCCCCCGAGTAACGACCCAGCTGCAGGATCGTTACATCACTGTCACACACCTGCAGAACAGATTCCAGCCAGCAACAGTCACTGCTGGCACCATCCCCGGACTGAGAATTGAGGCAAGGTCTTGTGCTATTCGGAACCTTTTTCGTGAGCAGGGCCTACTCGCAAGACACCCATCTCTTCGTCCAGTTCTCCAGCCACACATAAATGAACTTGGTCATTTTCAAAGTTAGTTTGTTGCTGCTTTGAGCCCAGTGAACCACGTAGGGTTAACCATTTTCAAAGTAACCCCATGCAGACAGAAGCGACAGAGGCCATCATCCGTGACTACGACGTCACTATTGTCTTGTTTCAGTATTCCAACAATTGAATGAAATTACGTCTGCTTAAATCTCCATACTCACATACTGTGAAGAAGAAAAAATCGAATGAAAACTGTACCTGGTAAGTTACTTTTGGTGTTCCGTATACATTTTTAGCCGAATATTTGTCTCTAACGTGCGCGCGTGGTTCTAAGTCGAGCCGGCTACATTCAACCACGGATACTCACTCCGAGCATCGCTTTCCGGCACCGTCCTCCAAACTCCGCCAGAACTGCATGGTTACGTAGTAAGTAAGTACACATGATGCTTAACGTCCGCAAAAACTAAGGCTTATTAGGGAAGGGAGAAGCGGGGGGGGGGGGGGGGAGGGGGGGGGGGGGAGATTATATACCTAGTTAGAATGACTTCTGCATTAAGGTCGGCAGCGATGACAGCCATTTTAATGTTTCATAATTGTGAGGGAAAATTAAGTCACAAGACAGTGTCCACAGACCACAACTTTCGAAACGAAAGGAGAGCCGAAGCAGATTCGAACCGAAGTCCCTCTGCTTACCAGCCTAACGCCTTACCGCTAGGCCAAACCGGTTCACCATGGTTACGCCACTGAAGAGGCACTCTTTATCTCAGCGCAGCTGTCCACCGACGCTGTCAGCGCCCTCCGAAAGATCTGGGTACCAATAGGACTGTGGGAGCAATATATCGTCCAAGCACGCACGTAAACGTGAGACGCGTCCGCTCCGGGTAAAAAAAAGAAGAAGAAGAAGAAGAAAAAGTTCCGTCTCGATTTAAACCACTTTGGTTTTACTTGTGCAGAGGTAAGCAACGTGGGCGGTTATTAAAGTTTCTTTTAGTTCAAAGTTGTAACAGACAATTCAAATTATATGAGGCGAAACTCGAAACGCCCCACATAATTTAAATTATTTGTTACAAACTTGATGCCATTAGTTTTAGCACCAACGAAAAGCTGTCCATTAGCTGACGGTTTTTCGAGACCTATGGCGTAATCAATTATGGCAGCGGTTGGAGGAAGGATGTCGTAAACCAGGGCTTGGAGTTCGTTGCGGACAGCCAGTGACTGGGGTAGAAGCGTTAATAGTGATGCACGAGCAGTTTGGGCAGTGTGGTTGGGGAGGACCGTTAGAGCCACACGCGGTCGGACCCGTCCGACTTAAACGTACTTGGCTGCCACACGACGCAGCTAAAATTGGCGGGTTAAAGCACGGGGAAGGTCGACGCATTCAACCTTGTTGCTACTCCAGAGTTACCATCCCTTGTGACCTCTGGCCTTTCCTTCACTTCAGTTCAAGCGGCGGGCGCTCATTGGCTCTCGGATGTAATACAAACAGCGTTATTGACATAGTTCAGGAGCTGTGTGAGAGTCGAGGTGGCCGTCCTGGGCTGTCCGTCCTAACGAGCCTTATGGTTTCCATGGACGTAAAGCTATATTGAACCATGCTTCGGCATTGGTCTCAGCTTGTCCCTAATATGTCAACTGACATCGGAGGACATTAATCATCACTTCATCATCATCAGCGTTATTGGGAATGGACTGGTTGAAATCGATGCTTAGTTAGTTAGTTAGTTGAGTCAGTCGGTCAGTCGGTCGGTCGGTTAGTTAGTTAGTTAGTTAGTTAATTGGTTGGTTGGTTGGTTGGTTCGTTGGTTGGTTGGTTGGTTGGTTGGTTGGTTGGTTGGTTAGTTCATCGAGTCCAGGCAACCACATGAAACCGACGCTGTGGGCCGTTTCAGGAGTGCAGTCACGCTGACACACCGACCCGATAGAGATAGAGATCAGGTTCGGGCGGTCCTCCCCGACCACACGACCGAAACGGCTCCCGTGTCAGCGCCTCCAGTCCTTGTTGAAGAGCACGTGCATCAGCCGTCGCTAAGCCTGCCCTCGTTTCCGCCGTCACCGACAGAGAGGGGACGTGGAGTCACCAGCGTCCTCCAATCACAGCCCGGCCTCGCCATGACCGTCGCGCGGCCAGCGTCACCAGTCCCGCCGCTATAAGGGAATTAAATCCCGCTACGCTGCAATAGCATCGCTTCCATTAGAAGCGCCATTATTTGAGAGCGGAAAACGGAAGGGCCCATTTGTTATTCATAGAATATTCAACCTTTAGGGCGACGCGGCTTCCTTCGTCTGTCAGATTACTCCTTCTTTCTCTTCCCTTCCCCCCCCCCCTCCCTCCTCCCTCTCTCTCCCCTCTCCTACCCCTCACCCCCCCCCGCCATCTCGCTACCCCACCCCCCGGTCAGTTCTGTAGGGTTTATGCTTCTATCGGTGTGTAGAGGGGGTCGGGGGGGGGGGGGGGAGGGGGGAGGGAGGGGCAAGAAAGGAAATGTAGAATGGTGTTTCAAGATGCTTCTGTCCCGGGTTGACGGAATAATGACAGGAGGGGGTAGGGGGAAGGTATGTGTGTGTGGGGGGGGGGGGGGTTAAGAGTACGAAAGCTGGCGATGCTGAGTCGGGTATACGGGGAGACGTTTAGAGTCTATCTTTCTGTGTGTGTATGTGTCTATCTGTCTCTCTGTCTGTCTATCTATCTGTGTATGTGTCTGTCTGTCTGTCTGTATGTCCGTCTGTCTATCTGTCTATCTGTCTATGTGTCTATCAGTATGTCCGTCTGTTTGAATGTGTCTCTGCTTTTTGTGAGTGTGTGATAACAAGTACGCGTTGAGCATGTCCACGTGTGTGTGTGTGTGTGTGTGTGTGTGTGTGTGTGTGTGTGTGTGTGTGTGTGTGTGTGTGTGTGTGTGTGTGTGTGTGTGTGTGTGTGTGTGAGTGTGTGTGTGTGTGTGTGTGTGTGGTGTGTGTAGTGTGGTGTGTGTGTGTGTGTGTGTGTGTGTGTGTGTGTTGTGTGTGGTGTGTGTGTGTGTGTGTGTGTGGTGTGTGTGTGTGTGTGTGTGTGTGTGTGTGTGTGTGTGTGTGTGATTTGTGTGTGGTGTGTGTGTGTGTGTGTGTGTGTGTGTGTGTGTGTGTGTGTGTGTGTTGTGTGTGTGTGTGTGTGATGTGTGTGTGTGTGTGTGTGTGTGTGTCTGTGTGCTTGTGTGTTGTTGTGTGTGTGTTGTGTCTGTGTCTGTGGTCTGTTGTCTGTGTTGTTTGTTGTGGGGTGTATGTGTCTGTGTGCGTGAAGGACTCTCTCTCTCTCTCTCTCTCGCCTCTTTCCAGTATTGTCTGTGTCCGTCTTCTGTATGCCATATGAGGGGGGGGCTGTGTCGGCGTAGGAAAGACTCGATCCAGAATGGCCAAGTAGAACTGACTCAGCCAAAGTTTTCCAGATAGCATCGCCGTCATCTCAGTCCCACAACTCTATCCCCGAAAAGGACAGCCGCCATCGTAAAACAATCCCACCAGGTAGGACAGCTGCAAGCCAAAACACACAAGTAGGACTGACAGTTGCAATCAAACGTGTCTGCCTGGTTAGCCGCAATTCCAAAGTGTCTTATAAGCCTTGGCCGGTTTGGCACAGACGCAATAACCAACAGCTGTTAAGTAGGGCCGTCCCGATGTGAAGACATACCCCTCAAGCAGACCCCGTCACGATTCTAAAGCTCCACTAAGTGGAGTCGTTGCAATACCAAGACTGAATTCTCCCATTCTAAAGCTCCACTAAGTGGAGTCGTTGCAATACCAAGGTTGAATCCTCCATCTCCTTCCCACACCCTACCCCTCCCCCAACCCCCCAACCCCCACCCACCCACCCCCCACACACACACTCCCTAACCCAGCTTCTATCACAAGATCCAAACACATAAACTTCAAAAGAACGCTTATTTATTAGGACACAAACACACAGTCTGCAAATGTTCGGGGTAATCCCCTTTGTCAAGCTACAAAACGACAATTAAACAGCAGTTAAACGATAAAAAAATGAGATGAGAAGCGAAATAGCTTACCTTTGTTTTAAGTGTCGCTTTCTGAAACTGCCACAGGGGATTACCGCGAAAATTTGCAGATTGTGTGTTAGTGTCATAATAAATAAACGTTTAAAAAACAGTTTTTACCTTTTGTGTCTTTGGAGCTTGTTTAAGAACGCTAGCAGCCATTCATGTTTCAGATCTTGTTTCCAGGTTCTATCAGTATCAACGAGAATCGGTGGTGCAGAGCTAAACCGCTCTCTCTCAAAATCCTACAGCTAAGCACGATCGGGTGTGCATGGTCACCACATGAGTGGGTGACCGTTACGTGCTAGGCTTAATTTTGCGACAGCCCTGAGAATTCTCCGGGGTTAAAATTCTTCTTGATGCTAAAAATAAAAGTCCTTTGGGTGAGCCTCTAAACCCGAGATCCCCCTGTGGCACGTAAAAAGATCACAAACGCTCGTTAAAGATCCTGTAGTCCATGTCACAGTTCGGTGGATTACGGAAAC
>JABMCL010003657.1:22500-27500 GCA_018857735.1 Alviniconcha marisindica | reverse complement strand
TTGTTTGTGTGTTAACCTTCCTCAGCTAAAACCCGAGTCACCTCCAAATTCGGGTGAGAAGTTAGCGTGTGCAACCGTTTCCCCACACCCGTGGATAGTGTCCTGTACTCAAGTACAGTATTATCCGCCACTCCGGTGGCTGCTCACCAATTTCGGGGATTTTGTCATATCGTAAAGACCAGTAATAATAATAATCGGTACTTAAAGTGTCTAACCTGTACTCGTCCTAAGCGCTTACAAATTCTTTTTTAACGTACATATAATTTATTGACAACACGGATTCAGTGAACACACACACACACACACACACACACACACACACACACACACACACACACACACACACACACACTCGTATCTCAGGGCCATACGACTGAAGAGAAGGTTTTCGAGTAAGTAACTTGGTGTTTTACGCCAAATCAACCAGTACGGTTATATCAGGGCGAGAAAGGTTTTCGAAAAATGTTTTTAATGAAGATTTCTAACAAACAACTCAGGTTATATCAGGCCTTTCTATTATACCCGACCATAATACATACTCCAGCAAGAATAAAACCCAAATCATTTGAATCGAGATGGAAATCTTTTTTACCCGCCGCGGACGCGCCTGATGCTTAGGTGTGTGCTTCGAACCTATGTTGCTTTCTCTCTCTCCTCTTGGAGAACGCTGACAGCGTCGGTGGACAGATTCCCGGAGCTAAAGGAATGCTCCTTCAGTGGCGTAATCAATCATTATGGCAACATTTGGAGGAAAGGTGCTGGAAATGGAGGCTTGGAGTGTGAGGACTATGTATACAGACGTCGTCTTGACTCACGCTTCAAACATGGCGATCACCACGAAAGTGATCGCGACCGGGTTGCACGAGCGTTCTTACGAGCCCTCTGTGTATAATCCACTGGTATAATCATAACTCTCGTCCAAACACAGCGCAGCGTGACTGGCAGGTGCACTGTGGTTAAAGGGGAAGCGAGGCAAATAGGTATCATGGGCCCTGTCCTTAGCCATGGAATAGGAAAGGACACGTAGCCATTCCTTGGTCCTGTTCGTTACTATACTGGCAAATATTTAAATCGACGTTTGAAGGTCAGCCAAAAAAAGACAAACATAAATGATGCTAGTTTGTGCCCAGCAGTGTGTGTCAGTGACGTCGTGAACTAGGCCGGAATGTGTGCCAAATGCATCAGCTACAGCCAACATTTTGTCTGTTCTTAAACAGGTTATGAGAAAATCGACATGGCTGCGCCCTAAGGAGCTCAGTTTCGAAACGAGACAAGTACCCCTCTTGTGTGCTTATTGGTAAAACAACAACCGCGTGAAGCCGGCAGAAGGACAGTCGGCGGCGCAGAGCAAGAGCACTTGCTGTTGAAAGCCAGTTTTTGTTTGTTTTTTGTTTGTTTGTTTTTTTGAACCTCAGTTGCATGCAGACCTATTACTTCACTTCTCTTTTTTTTTTATTACTTTTTTTCTTCTTTTTTCTTTCTTTCTTTTTCGTTGTGGTTCGTACGTCTTCTTCATCGGTTCTTTTTGTGTGTGTGTGTGTGTTTTTGGTCAAACTCTAACAAATGCATAGTTCCACACAAACGTATATAAGTATGTAAAATATATAGCTCAAGGATGCTATGAATCAGTAATGGACATTTTTTTTTTTAAGAGGCTGCATATGGACACAGTTTATACTGATTATTATGTATTTCACAAACTTAATTCTCTTTCAAATAAAAATAATAGATCAAAATATTTACCATATTTGTATTTACTAATACACATTTTTGCTATTAAAATAACATGATTGATGGCTAGAACGTCACTGTTGTTCTCCGTTTCATTATATCCAAATAATACGTCCTTTAATTAGAATTTTATTAATTTATCTGAAAGCCAGAGTTAAGCACGATGGGGCGTGGACACCACATGGATGGGTGACCGAACACTCCGAGCACCGCTCTCCGGCACCTTCCTCCAGGAAGGATGTCGTAAACCAGTGCTGGTGACCGTTATGTGGTCAGGCTTTGCACCCGCCCTTAGATTTCCCCGTAATCAAATTCTCTGCAGACTCTACAAAAGTCCTCAGGATGTGACTATAAACCGAAGTCCTTCGTGTGTATACGCATGCAAAAAGAGCACATACGCACGTTAAAGATCCTGTAGTCCATGATACGTCATAGTTCGGTGCACTGTGAAAACACCCAAACAACCCAGCATGCACTAAAGGTGTCAAAGTCTTCATCATGTTGAAGTTGGACATTTTACGAAAGAAGAAAAAGAAGGAAATGTTTCCATATTTTCTCCATTTTCAGGCCAACTTCTCTGTTCTCTTCAGATCCCCTTTAAAAATGCCTGACCCGAGGAGTGCAAGCCACTGACCGGCACATTCATCAAAGCGTGCACGCGCTCCGGATATGACGTCAAATTCCACCCCCTGCGCGCGCGGCAGACGGGAAATGAATCTCGCTCATCTGGAATGGCCGGGTACCGAGACATAGAGTGCTGCGGATTGGAGCATCCTGGCAGACAGTGCGCCGGTATGCCGTGATGAGTCCCGCTGAGGAAGTGATTGATAAACCGTTGTCTGTCAGTCACGTTCTTTGTGTGCACGTGAGATCTGGCACCCTGTCCTGCCCCGGAACTTAAGAAGCGATCGAGCCGAGTTGTGGAGCATGCCGTGCGCCAGTTCAGGCGAAAGTTATTGGTTATGAGCTCCGCACACGTTCAAACGTGCAGGGTGGGAATTAATAGGCCTACGGCTTGCAGGCTTGCCGTAAATGTTTCGCGGCGAGCATCGCGGAATGCGTTTGGCCAAACGTGTCCGGCAGTTCGAGTCCAGTGTTGCTTTACGTCCACGGAAACCGTAAGGCTTATGAAGGACGTGAAGCCCCAGCGGGACGGCCACCTCGACTTTCACACAGCTCCTGAGCTCTCAGTGTGTCAGGGATAGTCGCGCGCTCTATTCATTCTTGCCTGTCCCGCAGTATTGCTCGTATCAGCCAATCTGAAGCGAGTGGGAATTTCTATCAGAAATGCACTGTCTTTGTCGTACGAAGACAAATTTTGACTTCATCGACATGCTGCAGTCACATCCATGAATACGTAGGAGGACGACCGTGGCACTTGAAGAACAAAACTCGCGAGGGCGGCACCTCTATTGGCCTTGAAAGGGCCAATGGTATGACAGCATTTGGCTTGTTTATAAACGTTCTACCAGATGTTTCTGAATCTGGCACACGGTGGTGATATGAAGAGGCCAACTAGCCTTTAACAGTTTGCGTGTGCGGAGGTCGTATTGCCAGGCAGGGGGAAGTGTGTTGAAACGAACCGTAGTTCACATGAAGCGTGTGAGTCCCCTCTTACAATCACGCCTCCACGGAAACGAGCTGAATCAGTGTATTCCACCGTTATGGTCATAGCACCGTGCAACAGAAACCATCAGAGCACAGGTAAAAATCGACCTTCCTGCAGATTCATTTCACGCGCCACCTCGTGTTTAAAGAAAAATTACACTGAAGAAGTTGGATGAACTTGGGGAGGAGGGAATCAAAAAGGCAGACATTCCTGGAAGTAGACGAAGCATGCCGCCAGAACTACCAGTATCCTATTCTGTTCAGTCCAGCCTTCCAAAGGCCCCACACTGCCACTCATCAAACACATGCACATTGAGAAAATATAGCTGCCGATTTTCATTAACTCCAGGTTTGCCATGTTCGCTTCGGTGCTGAGACTCCACGCAAAGCGCTTCCTGTTCGCTGCCTTAGTCTTCGGTGCTGTTTTACGTCTTCAGGCAGAAGCCGTACGGACTATAAGGGATGGGGAGCCCAGGACGTCCACCTCGACATTTACACAGCTCCTGACTCGATCACTTCTTCAGTGTTGTTTTACGTCCTCGGAGACCGTACGGGACTGTTAGGGATGGTGAGCCCAGAATGTCCACCTCGACTTTCACGCAACTGATTCTATCACTTCTTCTTCTTATGATAATAATAATAGATTGTTTATGGCGCCCCATCTCCTAAGAGCCCAGGGCGCTTACGGAGACATAAGGATACACGCATTTCATCACACACACACACACACACACACACACACACACACACACACACACACACACACACACACACACACACACGCGCGCGCGCGCGCGCCCGCTAACACACACGACACACACATACATACACACACATGTCACACACACACACACACACACACACACACACACACACACACACACACATGTCACACACACACACACACACACACACACACACACACACACACACACACACACACACACTACAAATACATGCATTACTGGTGATGGATTGGCTAAAAGGAAACCGACAGATCAGTATGTGGAGGAGAAGAGACGGATTTTCAGTTCTGACTTAAAAGAAGGGAGTGAAGACGAATTCCTGACAAAGTGTCCACAGAGACCGTACGGACTATTAAGGCTACACAGAGCCCAGGATAGTGTGCAGCGGGGAAAATGAACAAGTGCGGCAGCCGAAACTCCGCCATCCTGTCTACCGGTTGGTTGCCAGACCATTTATACTACAGCATGTAGCGTAGTGTCTCTGGCTAGACGGACAGCCATAAGTGCCGGTGTCCAGTGATGATCGCCAATGGAAAGCACATGGCAGCGATGTGAAAGCAAATGGCAGCGATGCGAAAGCACATGGCAGCGATGCGGAAGCACATGGCAGCGACGAGAAAACACATAGCAGTGATGAGAAAACACATGGCAGCGATGAGAAAGCACATGGCAGCGATGAGAAAACACATGGCAGTGATGAGAAAACACATGGCAGTGATGAGAAAGCACATGGTAGGGATGAGAAAGCACATGGCAGCGAAAGCACATGGCAGGGATGAGAAATCACATGGCAGTGTTGAGAAAGCACATGGCAGGGATGAGACTGTGAGAATCAGCAGCATCACTGCAGTGTGGAGAATGTGTCTTCTGGTTCCCGGAACCAAGGGATAAAAACGTGCAGGGAGTCGAGAAAGT
>JABMCL010003657.1:0-10000 GCA_018857735.1 Alviniconcha marisindica | reverse complement strand
TGTATCTGTGTGTCAGAGTGTGTGTTCCTTGTTTTGTGTTGTGGCTGTACTGTGTGTGTGTGTGTGTGTGTGTGTGTGTGTGTGTGTGTGTGTGTGTGTGTGTGTGTGTGTGTGTGTGTGTGGTGCGTGCGTGCGTGCGGTTTCCTTATTCTACTGCACTGCATGTACACCGAACAGACAGAGAAAAAATACATCTTGTGATTTGATTGCGAGTTATCTGCTCGCGATTGCCAGTCATCGTTGCAAACTATGACCCTGCAAACGATGACCCTGACTGGACCCAGACAACTCCGGCCAGCCCAGCAAAAGCACGTGCTCATGCCGCAGCCGTCGTTTTGCCAACAACGTGCAGGTCAAGGTGTTCGCCATTTGTTCACAGTGACTCTGTGGCATTGTGTGTGTGTGTGTGTGTGTGTGTGTGAGGTGTGTGTGTGAAGTGTGTGAGGTGTGTGTGTGTGTGTGTGTGTGTCCAGTTCTCGTTTGACAACGTGACAGTCGAGAGCTCGTGTCGTACGTGACCATTTATCTCCCATTCACGGATGTGCCACCAGTGTTCGCCGCTGTTTCCTCGGAACAGTAATGTGCACTGCTTGCTTGGTTGTTCCTGTACTGACTTGTAGTTCATTTGATTATGAACTGACGCCAAATCTGCAAGCATAAATGCCTGAGGTAGGTGTTTGCTTTTTGGCAATATCCACTTCTTAGCTCCGTCGGTTCGCTGTCCTCAAATGGTTTGAGGGTGCGTGTGTGCGCGTGCGTGTGTATAGCACGGAACGAACTGATACGTGGATATGCCAGCGTAGTGTCTATACGTTAACCCCCCTCCCCCCCCCCCCCCCCACCCCTACACACACACACACTGACAAACACATTTTCATACCATTTGAGGACCGCAAACCGACGGGGCTAAAAGTGGACATTACGTGCTGTTTATTTTCGGAACTGTTACACGGGTTTTTGCCAGTGTATTGTTACTTTGAGACCTTCGCAATACTAATTTATCTTAGAAATGTTTGGGAGCCCATTCATTCTAACAGTCATCTTTACAGTCAACTTTAGTGTATCAAGTTCTTCCTTTACCGTTATTGAAAACTTGTTATTATTGATATGTACCGGCGCTGTCTTACTGGTCGTTCATTACGATTGTCCTGTGCCGGATATGCAGCTGTACTACCTGCCATGATCTTATCATTATGCTTACCTGTTATGAGACTGAGTGGCGCTATGCTTTACGCTGTGCTTGGAATTCGTTTTAGACTGGTTCAGGCGCCTTTTGGAGGGGCGGGGGGGGGGGGGGGGGGGGGGGTCTTGTTTGGGTTTTAATTACATCGGCATCGCTGTCAGTAAACCCAAGCGATCTGAGCCGAGCGCAATATGCCACCCCAGGACAAGCAAAACCGAAACGGAGGACGAAGGGGTTAGAAAAACAAACGAACAAACAAATAAATGAAGGAAAGGATTGAGAAACACAGAATGTTTCATGTGGATACTACTACTACTATGCAAGAAACAATCTGAACCCACAGCTATCAGATTTCACGTTGACACTGACCGCCGCCGCTGTGCAGCGGTGACACGGAAAATGACTGGGTCACGTTTTGCACGTGCCGCTCGTGCGCTTTGCTGTCAGGGAGTGTACGGTAATCGAGGCAACTGAAGTTGTGAGCTAACTGTCAGTCAGTAAGTAACTTGGTGTTTTACGCCCAGTCAACCATTACGGAACTGTCAGTCCTCTTAATATAAAAATCATAATAATAATAATAATAAATATTTATAAAGCGCATCATCTAACATAAAAGGACGGGTCTGTGCGCTGTACAGAAATCAAGTTTAACACCTAAGTTAGGGCAGTCAGTTCCACAAAAGACAGACAGATGAGAATGAAAGACGGACATGTGGGCAGACGCAAAAAAACAGCGATGGGGAATACGGACGGACAGATAGGCACACACACACACACACACACACACACACACACACACACACACACACACACACACACACACACAGAATGGTAAAGAATCTGAGACGGACAGGCAGACAAACAAAAAACAGGCAGATGGGAAAGAAAAACGGACAGGCAAACAGACACAAAAGACAGACAGATGGGAAAAGGAAGACGGTCGGATGTTAGGACGGACTAAAAAAAAAAAGAAAAAAGGAAGAAGCACGGACGAGTGTTAAAACCGCAGCCAAGGCACGCGACCAAGCGGCCAGAAGCTGTCGATCCGATCAGAGATATTGCAGCAAGTATAGTTACGTAGTACGTGTCTCTGATCCAATACATCAGAGGCCGCTTCTGCCGAGTCAGAGCCGGTTCATCGCGGTCACAACAACCTGTTCAAATCGAGGCTGACAAAGTTGCAAATAAACGTGTGTAGGTATAATTAGACCCCACCTGGCTCCGGCCCGGGCTGAACTTTACCTTACATCTACCACGTGGATCCGGCCCCCACAGATGGGTTCGCTGAGATGCTGGAAATAGAACTCCATATTGTTCAATGGATAGGTAACTCGGATGCTCTGCGCCATCGCCATAGAGTTGTATCCCCTTGGCGATTTTGCCGTGAATGAATGATCTGATCCCCTGATTTGAAATCACACTCTCCCGTGTCTCCACTCTTCATTTCGGCAAGTGGCTTACTGTCCACAATATAACGCCACGTAGCTTGTCAGTTGGTTTCTACAACAATGAATAAAGTGAACTGGGAAGTTCAAACTGACATAATTATATCAATGTTCGACAGCCACCTGCTAAAACGAATGTGCACGTACTGCCCTGGACATGCGGGAAAGAAAAGAAATGATAGAGGAGATAGTGGCTTTCATCTCGGAACATCGGAAGTGTTGAGGAGCCTGAGACACTACCTGCGGGCACAAAACACGGGACATCACACCATCGATCGCCTGGAGCGGAGAGGCGTGGAATGAGGAAGCGCTAGACGATCTTCCTTCAAAGGACGAGAGAATACCATCGTCAGTCAGACGAATAATATGGAACTGTTTCAAATCAACGTTGCGGAAATTCTGAGAGACGGAGTGTAGTGCTTATGGGCTGTTCCGAACGCATAGATACCATCTTGAATTAAACTGAACTGAGCTACGCTCATCAGCCCCCCCCCCCCCCCTCCCCCCCCCCACCACACACACACACACACACACACACACACACACACAACACACACACACACACACACACACACGCATGCACACACACATGCGCGGCAAAATCGCCAAGGGAATGCAACTTTACGGCGATGGCACAGAGCATTCGAGTTACACACACACACACACACACACACACACACACACACACACACACACACACACACCTTTTTTCTTTCATTTTTTCTTTCTTTTATCCATAGATTCCAAGGCGCACGCTTCAGCTTTATCGGTTCTTCCTTTTCAGCTTTTTACGAAAATCTCCAAAGACAAAATGAGTACGCTTGTGTCGGCCGCGTTCAAAGGAGTGGGTTTATTTTGCAAACAAACTAATACAGTATGTATGATGATTATATACACACTGTAGTAGCTGCTGCTGCTGTTGTTTTGTTACCGTTGTTATTTGTTATTCCAACTCGGTCTATGTTACTTTATTTTCGTCTTTGACATCAGCTCTCTCTCTCTCTCTCTCTCTCTCTCTCTCTCTCTCTCTCTCTCTCTCTCTCTCTCTCTCTCTCTCTCTCGTTACAAGTGTTTGCATTCTAGTTTACTTTACTGAGTGATGATGTACGTGTTTGTCATCAGGGAGAGAGTTGTAAAAATGCCGACTTGTGCTTAACTCTTTATCCTTGAGCAATAAAATTCTCTCTCTCTCTCTCTCTCTCTCTCTCTCTCTCTCTCTCTCTCTCTTTTTTAAAACTTTCGTTTTAATACAATTCTCTCTCTCTCTCTCTCTCTCTCTCTCTCTCTCTCTCTCTCTCTCTCTCTCTCTCTCTCTCGAACACAATGACTTGTCATATTTAGTACTGTAACAGGAACAGCTAGGCGACTGGTCTTTTGTAAACAAACTCAAAAAGACCCCTCACACTGTAAAAAGACCCTCACACTGTAAAAGGACATCTCACACTGTAAAAAAAACCTCACGCTGTAAAAAGACCCCCTCACACTGTAAAAAGACCCCTCAGTCACATACGACAGGAATTAGCGTAGTCCATTGCCTTCGCAGACATAGTCCCTTACCTTAATATAACCGTTATGGCTGTTGACTGCCCTTATTTATTTTTTATTTACCTCTCTTACCTGTTAACCACCACCCCCCCCCCCCCCCCCCCCCCCCCCCCCCCCCCCCGCGTGGTAGTCAAAAAAGGACGGCCTTTTCTTTAAAACCGGCATCGGGCAGACAGAAAGCCTTGTGTTCGCCATCGCCCGCTCTTCATCTTGCCCTCGCTGACGGCGTGCAGTCAACACAGCTGACCCCAGGTACGCTTTGATTCCAGGTGATGGGTAGATAATGAAGTCAGACCACACCCGGAGTATTTCTATGTCAATCCGACGTCTGTAAAACTGCCGACTTGTGCTTAACTCTTTATCCATGTGCAATCAAATTCTCTCTCTCTTTTTTTTTTTTTTTTTTATTGCAACACTGCCGTGATGCCACTTGAAAGCGACCCGTAAAAGTACGAATTTTTGGAACTCTTAAGCCTTTCTGTTTTCTTTTTCGCACCAACAAACATGCGCCAGGAGTTTCATCAAAACGCTTAGCATTGAAAGTCGACGTGTTATAGGACCGGAAAATATACTGTTTGCAGGCGCGTCCGTGCATCTTTCAGCCCGGACATTTTACAGGCTGCGGCAGTGAAGGGGTTAAGCCCCACATCATCAGTATCACCCGGAGTAGTAGTCTGTGTGTGGTGAGCACAAATCACTCAGCGCTGAAGGGGTTAAAGGATCACCCACAGGGAGAGCGCCACAGTTAGTTAGTTAGTTAGTTAGTTAGTTAGTTTTAACTTCCCATTAACTGCACAGGGTCACCCCGGGAGGAATATATCCGCACAGTCACAATTCTTTCACGAGGAAGTTAAAATCGGGTTCACGGGTCTTGGCGCAGATTTCACGTTTATTACGACTCCGGCGAAATAATCTGCGACAGCAAGTACCTCTATGGTGAACGTGCAGTGTAGGCACACGGTCTGACCCGCTGGCCTAGATTCTGGGATGACGTAAGTCGTGTTTCACTTCGCGACACTATTGCAACACATCGCAACACTGGGCCATTGCAACACATCGTAACACTGGGCCATTGCAACACATCGCAACACTGGGCCATTGCAACACATCACAACACTGGGCCATTGGAACACATCGCAACACTGGGCCTTTGCAACACATCACAACCCTGGGTCATTGCAAACATCGCAACACTAGGCCATTGCAGTTCTTCACAACCCTGGGCCATTGCAACACTTCGCAACACTGGGCCACTGCAACACATTGCCACACTGGGCCTTTGCAACACATCGCAACACTGGGCCACTGCAACACGCATTGCCAGCGAGGTCATTAAGCGTGAGCACGCTAACTTTTGTTTTCCTGGAGAAAGATGGACAGAAATTGCCCAATAAAAACAACCTGCAATTCCTGAACAAAAACGACCTGAAGTTCCTCGAGAAAAACGATATAAACTTCCTAAAGAAAAACGACTTGAAAGTCTTAGAAAACGAGCGACAAGAAATTCCTCAACAACAACAACAAAAATGACCTAACATTTTTGAAGAAACGTCTTGAAATTCCTCAATTTCAACGATCTCACAAGTTCGTCAAGAAAACGACCTGAACTTCCTGGAGATACACGACGAGAAGTTCTTCAAGAAGGAGAACATCCCATTTCGGTCGATAACGTGTACAAAATATAACCAGAAGAGCTAGTAAGATGATCGTTTTTCTGAGAGAATCTGAAACAGAACGAGGCCCAGAGCGTCTGTGCAGAATCAACAAACAAGGGAGTTAATTAGCGCTGGAAAGACGTCACACAAACACAACAACAAGGACCTGAGTCGCCTACGGTAAATCTCACTTGGCATGCAATTACTCCACCCGAGGTACATCATCAAGGAAGGATGCACCTCTGATGGAGTTTATGCAGCTTGTCTTTAGGATGTACCTCTGGTGGAGTTTATGGAGCTTATCTTTAGGATGTACCTCTGGTGGAGTTTATGTAGCTTGTCTTTAGGATGTACCTCTGGTGGAGTTTATGTGGGCTTGTTTTTAGGATGTACCTCTGGTGAGTTATGTAGCTTGTCTTTGGGATGTACCTCTGGTGGAGTTTATGTAGCTTGTCTTTAGGATGACTCTGGTGGAGTTTATGTAGCTTGTCTTTGAGTACCTCTGGTGGAGTTTATGTAGCTTGTCTTTAGATGTACTCTGGTGGAGTTTATGTAGCTTGTCTTTAGGGTACCTCTGGTGGAGTTTATGTACTTGTCTTTAGGATGTACCTCGGGTGGAGTTTATTACCTTTCTTTAGGATGTACCTCTGGTGGAGTTTATGTACCTGTCTTTAGGATGCACCTCTGGTGGAGTTTATGTACCTTGTCTTCAGGATGTTGATGATGATGATGTGGGGCTTCATGTCCTCGGATGTCGGGTTGACATATTAGGGACAAACTGTAAGTTTAGGATGTACCTCTGGTGGAGTTTATATACCTTGTATTTAGGAGATGCCTCTGGTGGTGTTTATGTACCTTGTATTTAGGAGATGCCTCTGGTAAATTTATGTACCTCGTATTTATTTGGTGATTATGGCCTTATATTTAGGAGGTACTCTGGTGGAGTTTATGCACGTTGTATTTAGGATGTCCCTCTGGTGGAGTTTATGACGTTTGGTAGGTCCCTTCTGGTGGATTTTTATGTACGTTGTATTTAGGATGTACCCTGGTGAGTTTATGTATTGATTAGGATGTACCTCTGGTGGAGTTTTTTATGTTGTATTCACTCGCATCCCAAAGGGGGAGTTACCGTAGGCGACTCGGGTCTTTGTTGTTGTTTTTGTGTGCCCTCTTTCCAGCGCTAATTAACTCCCTTTTTTTTTGGTCTTTTGACAGAACGAGAAATGGGTGGGATGCTGTTTCTCTTAGAAAAGGGAGATCTTGCCGTTGTGAAAAAATACACATCTGAACAAAAACAAAAATATTGCCTTATTAGGCGCAGCAAGAAACATTCGGGGACGGGTGCGCTATCCCCACCCCACCCTCCTCCTCCCCGACTGGATGAATTCTTCGCGTTGGCTTGTGTGTTAATGGTGTTAGATTGATCATCCGCGCGAGCATTGTTACGAGAAGATTACCTAAAATTCCACATAACTCCCTGTGAAGTTTCTAACAGAGCGCTAAATTACACAGTCGTGATTTTTGACAGACCTCACACGACGAACAGAAAAACAGGAGACAAGAACAAAGCCATCCCATTTTTTTTTATTGTTATTTTTTTTCTGAGGAGGAAAATTCCTTTGACAGTGTCCTACATTCTTCTCTGGATGTATATGCGTGTGTGTCTCAGTAACCACATACACAGCGACGTAGTCGTGCATTCTGTACTGCGGTGGTTCTGGAACTCGTTTAATTTGTACAAATATACTTGAGCACAGTCCTACATTTTTGTACTGGGGTCACTGGTGTAACTCGTGCGTGTGCTCTGCAGCGTAAGCCAGTTTTCCCACTGCAGTACGTGCCTGACTGAAAGCCCTAGACGCTGCTGCGTACTCCGATGATTCCGAACGTCACGGATACGCACGCTTACTAATTAAGGTCACCGCTTCCAAGTGAAGTACTAGCGAAGGTTCCCCCCTTTTAAATCTGAAAGTAGGCCGGCAGAGTGCAGCTTTGCATGCCTGGCCCACTGCCAGCTGAGACTTGAAATTCCAGAAAAAAATCTGAAACAAGAATGATTGCTGGTGTTCTAAACATGACTGCTAGCGTAGTGTAGTGTTTGTGGGCTAATAAATAAGCGTTCTATGAACCTTTTATGTGTTTTGATTTGAAATTCCACATTTCGGGTTTCGGTCTTCCTGGTTTATTCAGGTGCCAGTTTTCCCCCCGTCCTTTCCAAGTGTAGAGTGTTGTGTGTTGCCAGTTAGGTTTTTACGGTTGCGATTTGGCGACTTCGAGAGTCAGTGAGGGAGAGAGACTTCTCCAAAACTCACACCGTATTATATCGGCAGTCTCAGCCTTTTGAAACTTCAGATTGCAGTAGCTAAGCCAACGACGCTTGTGTACAACGTGTAGACACGGGTTCGCGCCCCTGGTTCTGACTCCACCTGAGGGCAGACTTTGTGGTTTACAAACTTGTCTTTCCGGCCACTTTGCCGTTTCCGCACTCAGCACCCAAGGTAGGCTACTGCGTGCCCTCCGGCCATAATTTCATCAGCAGACGGGTCTTTCCGGAGCTGGAGCTGAGGGGTAGGGCAATGGGTGCCTTTTGGAGAGAGGCGTCGGGTGGCACTAGAATTAAAACACAAGAACATCATGGACAAATCGAATGACTCCTGGTGAGAATAACAAACGGTGAAGAACAAGATCCAAACACTAACGGTTAAAAAGAAGGCTAATTTGATAGATCCAAACACTAACGGTTAAAAAGAAGGCTAATTTAATAGATCCAAACACTAACGGTTAAAAAGAAGGCTAATTTAATAGATCCAAACACTAACGGTTAAAAAGAAGGCTAATTTAATAGATCCAAACACTAACGGTTAAAAAGAAGGCTAATTTAAAAGATCTAAACACTAATGGCTAAAAAGAAGGCTAATTTAATAGATCCAAACATTTAACTGTTAAAAAGAAGGCTAATTTAATAGACCCAAACGCTAACGGTAAAAAGAAAGCTTAATACGATAATAAAAAATTTTTAGCAAGTTTTGGGGATAAGCCCCGCTTTTTTGTTTTCTTTCTTTTTTTAAGAGACAAAGTTAATCCAAAGACTCGATCTTTTCCCCGAAGGGGAAAATCTTTGCGACGGTAATAAATCAGCTTGCGACGGTAATAAATTGTATGTGCTTATCCGGTTGCGGTTGGGGTGTGCTGAATGCCTGCAGTGTTTGGAAGAATGTTGGCGTGACAGTCTTGCTAAAGAACACGACAAATGAGGAGGACACGGATACCCCCAAAATGCATTTTTTTTTTTAAATAAACAAAAACAAACTAACAAACAAAACAAAACTGAGAAACAAACAAACAAAACACCGTGAGTTTCGTCTTCTTCCTTTTTTCCCACTCTCTGTCTGTCTGTCTGAATGTCTCTCTCTCTCTCTCTCTCTCTCTCTCTCTCTCTCTCTCTCTCTTATATATATATATATATATGACTAAGTGCCAAAAGGTGTGCATGAAAAGAGGACACAGTAGGTCAGAAAAAAGTATGAAATAAAGTAAAAAGAAGTAGGTTTTTAGAATGTTTACTATATTGGTAATCATCACTTCAAAGTGGAAGATAACGACTTTATTAGTTTTTGAGAAAACGAGCTTTAAAAGATGAAAAGTGTATTATGTCGGATGTCAGGGATTGCGACACAAAAGTGCTACTGTATGGTTGGTAAATTATTATTTTTATTCCCAACCACTTTAAACAGATTAAGGATGTCCTCATAAGTATTTTCAAATAAATTTATTGCAGCCTGACTTCTTACAAAAATATTGACATGTACTGTTTGTCGCAATACCTGACATCCGACATAATTAAATATTTTACCTTTTCTTTCTGACAACAAAAAACACAAAGTTTCATCCATTCTGCCATTCAGGCATTCTAGCATAGGTAACAGACACACTGGAAAGTCAGTTTTGAGGAATTTGTTTCTTTTCTTGACATAGCACAAAAAAACTACACAAAGTGTCGAACATCAGCATTACAGCAAAGTATGACAATGTCATAAATGTGACTTGACAGTGCAATAATTATTGAAGATTCTACATTTCTCTTCAACTACAAATGTAAAAACATATATTTAAACACAGTGCTACATTCAACTTATGATTGTTGGCTTTGTTTTACTGCAGAATCATAAAAT
>JABMCL010003654.1:107500-111304 GCA_018857735.1 Alviniconcha marisindica | reverse complement strand
ACAACCCCAACCCCCCAAAAAACCCAACCAACAAAACAAAAAAACAAAAAACCAACCCCAACACCCCCCCCCCCACACACACACCCACACCCACACACACAACAAAAAAAACAACACACACAAAACCCCACAAAACAACCCCCAAACACACACACACACACCCCACACCCACACACACCCCCACACCAAAAACACCACCACACACACAAAACACACACACACCACACACACCCCCCACCACACACACCCACACCCCCAACACACCACACACACGTGCAATCACCTTACAGTTATTCAGCTGCTGTGTGCTTGTCGCACAAAAACCCCAAAAAACGGACGGGCAAAGGAAAAAGTTTTCAAAGGGCTTCAAAATCCAAAAAACCCGGGGGATGTACCTTGTATTTAAAAAAAAAGGGGGAAAAGGGAGAGAGAAGAGAGAGAGGGGGGAAAAAACTCAAACAGACACAAAGTGTCAGAGAGAAAGGGGGAGAGAGAGAGAAAAGAGAGAGACAGAGAGAGACAGGCAGAGGAGAGCCCCGACACACAATGGGTCTTGATCTCTTTAATTGAAAAATAAATCGGGAAAGAGAATCTGCTCAACACAAATCCATCGTCCAAAAGTTCAGCTTCACAAAATAATCACTTTAATTAGTGCTTTATTTGAAGATAATCAATCAGTGCTTGCTTCTTTAACTTGACTCTTGTCAGTTAATATACACTGAAGAAATCCTATCTTATAACGAACGACAAAGAAAAAGTTAAATAGAAGTAAAAACTAAAACAAAAAAAAAATAATGTATGATTGATAGTTATGTTGTGTTTAGATCAGGGAGGTTTAGATCGCCTACTGTTGTTTTTGTACAGGCTTTGATTCTCAGGATGAAGCACACAACAGCTTCAGAGGGTACCCTCTCTTTACTGGAAGAACGTTCTCCAAGACGTCAGGAACTCTACTGTTCCTTCACAAACAAACACAAGACAGTTCTCTGCTTCAAATGCATCTAACCAACACTGTCTTTTAGGCTGTTAGCCTGTACAATGTTTCTCTGCTGTCTCTCAAAACAACTTTTAAATTTACCGACGAAGATCCAAATCACGAAAGGTTAAAAAGTAGCCAACCTTTCGTGCATTTGGATCTTTGTCTGTGAATTTTTATATATATATATATATACTGATCCCATTTTATTTATTTTTTTCCTGATTTCGAAACCAGAACAATGACTGTTTTGTGTCCCAAGGACCTTTCAGTTGGGCACTTGAATATTTACCACTTGGCGAACAAAGTGACGGATGTGAATGTTTCGTTCATCAATCAGACATTTTACACATTTTGGTGTGTCTGAATCTAGGCTTACCTCTTACGTCAGTGACGAGGTGGTTAGCATTCCAAATTATTCAATCTTACGAAGGGACGCGGATGAACCTGGGCATACAGGGATCGCGGTGTATGTTCATAATTCTATCCGGGATTTCACTATAGGCGCTATGATTTGGAATCTAGGGATGTCGAAAGCATTTGGCTTCAGGTCAAAACAGGAAGAGGCCCTCCATTCCTCAAAACCTTCATTTATAGAAGTCCCTCGTCCATTTTGGTCTGGTTTGATGAATTTGTTGTCATGATGGACAAAGTCCAAAACAGCAAGCATCACAATGAAATTTTGCTTCTTGGTGATTTTAACATTGATATGTTCAAACCCAATCCAGCATGGGTATAAAATCTGTCCCTGTTTAACTTACCCCAAATGTGTACAATCCCCGACAAGAGTGACTTCGACAATTTTAACTCTTATTGATCATATATATGTGAGCAATCCTGACAGACTAATACGTACACATGTACCAATAACCAGCTTTAGCGATCATTATCCGGTCTGTTGCACACTTTCTTGTCAGATTCCAAAGGCAAAGGCTGGGAAACACACCACTGTAACGTATAGGTCTTTTTGATGCAGGTTCTTTTCTCTGTGATTTAAGTAACACTTCTTTGAGGAAATATAACTTAGTGACCCAGATGAAGCCCTGGCCCATTTCTATAAATTGTTCTTACTGGTTTTCGACAAGCATGTCCCTATTCGGAGACAGCGTGTAAAAAATAGGTCGTTCCTCCCTGGCTCACAGTTGACATTCGACAGGCTATGAAACAAAGGGACCGATTTAAAAAGGGCGAAAAACTACCCTGAATTTAAAAAGCAAAGAAGACATGTGAAATATTTAGTCAGGCAGGCAAAAAAGACATATTTTGAGAAAATTGTGTCCAACCAAACTGACAACACTTGCTTGGTTTGGAAAGCTCTGAATGCTCTTACCAAGAATTTCTCTTGTAAACAGAATATACCAAGTACTTTAACTGCGGGGGTATTTAATGATCACTTTTTTTTCTCTAGCGAAAACATTGACTAAAACGCGTCAGAGGGGGGGTGAAGAGTACCAATGTTCCGATGAACTGAAAAAATTTTTGCACAAAAAGGCTTAAATTTGATGAAAATTTCATCATCCCTGAAATTACAGCTTATGAAGTTGGTAAATATGTTTCCAGTTTTGGTAGCAAAAATACCTCTGGTTGTGAGGGAAATTATTAATAAAATTATTATGCTTTCTTTACCATACATTGTTCAACACCTAGCATATGTTTATAATTTATGTATCAACCACAACTTTTTTTTCCTTCAGACTTGAAAACGGCAAAAGTAGTTCCTCTCCCAAAAGCGAAAGATTTAACTGACATCAATAATTATCGTCCCATTTCTGTTTTGTCTTAAATTCTCTAAACCCTTGGAGAAGCACGTGCACAAGCACCTGCTAAAATATCTTGACAGATTAAACCCTAATCCATACACTCAGCCCGGATTTCGCCCAAAACACTAATGTCGTCCACTTACCTCTCTTGTTGACAGGCTACTATCCTCCATAAATGACTCAAATTTTGAATGGTGTTGTCTTTTTAGATCTAAAAAAAGCCTTTAAACCTTATAGACCTTTTTCAGATTTTATTAAAAAAGATGAAAAGGTACGTTAACACAATCCCAAATTCATTTTTTGAATCATATTTTACCAAAGAAAAAAAAAAGTATTTTTTTTGCTGGACATTATTCACCTGAGGGCTCTGTCAAAGTTGGAGTTCCACGGGGGGTCTGTTCTTGGACCTTTTCTCTTCAGTATTTATATAAATGATCTCCCTTTGATTTTTACTACTAAAGTTAATTGTGACATGTTTGCTGATGATTCGCTTTTCTGCTTCTGGAAATAACATAGCTGCATAAATGCTAAGCTGCAGCCAAGTATCCAAGAAGTAACTGAATGGTGTTCTGCGAATGAATTTTTCTCAACCCAGAGAAAACTAAAAGTATGGTAGTAGCCACGCGTCAAAAGCATCAGCGTGGTATCCCTCCTTTTTGTTTCATGTTAAATTTTCACAGGTAATAGGGGCAAGTTTCAGAACTCTCCCCTTTGGGGCGTTATTCTTGTGACCAACTTAAATGGCAAGCTCATATTAACATATTACTAACGCTGTTGCAAAAAATGTGTACCCTGCTCTCTCGCTTCAAAACATTTTTTGTAACATTTAACCCCTTGTAATATTTTTTTTTAACGCTCACTTTATGTCCAGAATTAATTATGGCCCCTAATGATGGGATGCTGCAGGGGGATGTACATATCAAAAAACTTAAAGCTTACAAAAAACGTGCAGTCAAAGTTCTTTTTGCTGCTTCGCCAATGCTTAAATGGACGAGGGCACATTTCATAGGTCCATTACCTTTAAAAGAGCTTTTTCAGTGTAATAAATGTATCTTAGTGCATAAAGTT
>JABMCL010003654.1:92500-95000 GCA_018857735.1 Alviniconcha marisindica | reverse complement strand
AGGAGGGAGAGGTAAGGAGGGAGGGGGCAGGAGAGGGAGAGGAGTAAGGAGGAAGGGGGTAGGGGAGGGAGGGGGGTAAGGAGGGAGGCGGCAGGAGGGAGAGGTAAGGAGGGAGGGGGCAGGTAGAGGGAGAGGAATAAGGAGGAAGGGGGTAGGGAGGGAGAGGTAAGGAGGGAGGGGGCAGGAGAGGGAGAGGAGTAAGAGGAAGGGGGTAGGGGAGGGAGAGGGGTAAGGAGGAGGGGTAGGGGAGGGAGAGGGGTAAGGAGGGAAGGGGCAGGAGGAGAGGGTAGGAGGAGGGGTAGGGAGGGAGAGGGGCAGGAGGGAGGGGTAAGGAGGGAGAGCGGTAAGGAGGGAGGGGGCAGGAGGGAGAGTAGGAGGGAGGGGGCAGGAGGGAGGGTAAGGAGGGAGGGGGCAGGAGAGTGAGAGGTAAGGAGGAAGGGGTTAGGGGAGGGAGAGGTAAGGAGGAGGGGGGCAGGAGAGGGAGGGTAAGGAGGAAGGGGGTAGGAGGAGAAGAGGTAAGGAGGGAGGGGGCAAGGAGAGGGGTATGAGGAGAGGGGTAGGGAGGGTGAGGGGTAAGGAGGGAGGGCAGGAGAGGAGAGGAGTAAGGAGGAAGGGGGTAGGGAGGGAGAGGAGTAGGAGGGAGGGGCTAGGGGAGGGAGGGGTAAGGGGAGGGGGGGAGGGGAGGGAGAGGGGTAGGAGGGAGTGGTCAGGAGAGGGAGGGGTAGGGGGGAGGGGGGAGGGAGAGGGGATAAGGAGGGAGGGGGAGGGGAGGTAGGAGGGCAGGAGAGGGAGAGGAGTAGGAGGAAGGAGGGTAGGGGAGGAGAGGGGTAAGGAGGGAGGGGGCAGGAGGGGAGAGGAGAAGGAGGAGAGGGAGCAGGAGAGGAGAGGAGTAAGGAGGAAGGAGGGTAGGGGAGGGAGAGGGGTAAGGAGGGAAGGGGGCAGGGGAGGGAGAAAGGAGGGAGGGGCAGGAGAGGGAGAGGAGGAAGGAGGAAGGGGGTAGGGAGGGAGGGGTAGGAGGAGGGGCAGGAGGGAGAGGTAAGGAGGGAGGGGGCAGGAGAGGGAGAGGAGTAAGGAGGAAGGGGGGTAGGGGAGGGAGAGGGGTAAGGAGGGAGGGGGCAGGAGAGGGAGAGGAGTCAGGAGGAAGGAGGGTAGAGGAGGGAGAGGGGTAAGAAGGGTAAGAAAGGTAAGGAGGGAGGGGGGCAGGGGAGGGATAGGGTAAGAAGGGTAAGGAGGGAGGGGGGCAGGGGAGGGAGAAGGGTAAGAAATGTACGGAGCTGTGTGAGAGTCGAGGTGTGAGAGTCCTGGGCTGTCCGTCCTAACGAGCCTTCTGGTTTCCGTGGACGTAAAGCTATATTGAACCATGCTTTGGCATTGGTCTCAGCTTGTCCCTAATATGTCAACCGACATCCGAGGACATTAAGCAACACTACCTACCTACCTACCGAGGAGACGGTCGGAAATTCCTGGACCGTTTTAAAAGTTATTTTGGGTCACAAATATCATCACAATCATTAACTGAGGTCCATATCCAGCAATTACAGCCGAAATCCGCAACAAAGGTTTTGTCTTTGATTGTTTCGAGTTGGCGTCACGGATTGCAAATGGCGAGCGAAGCCGACGAAGTGCTGCTAGGTAAGCGGCCTCGTTAAACAAGCTACGGCAATTAAAAACCACGGAAAATGTACGGAAAAAATTGCAGTCTGAGAACGTTGAGTCGTGAGTACGATTGTCTTGCCAACATCGGCACTAAGGAAGCGTTCACGTTGTTACCGGGAAACTAGGTCAAACGTCAAAGGGCAACATGCGCCGACTCGAACTGACAATCAAAGACAAAAATATATGGAAAAAACAAACAAACAAAACTCACCTTTTGTTGCGGATTTTGGCTGTAATCGGTAGATATGGATCTCAGTTAACGATTGTGATGATATTTGTGACCCAAAATAACTTTTAAAACGGTCCAGGAATTTCCGAACGTCTCCTTGGATTTTAGCCAAATCAACTTTCAATACTGTGCATTTTGATAGAAATCCTTTCACGTGCTCTTACGAAAGGGGGGTGGGGAAGGGGGGGGGGGGGGGGGAGAGAGAGACCTCTTGTTCAAATTTGGTACTTTGATTGGTCCGGTACTTTTACTGGTAGTTTTCCCAGTGACGGTGTGCAAGTGTGGTAGTTAGTGAGTTTTCCGAGCGACTGTGTGCAAGTGTGGCAGTTAGTGAGTTTTCCCAGTGACGGTGAGCAAGTGTGGCAGTTAGTGAGTTTTCCCAGTGACGGTGAGCAAGTGTGGCAGTTAGTGAGTTTTCCCAGTGACGGTGAGCAAGTGTGGCAGTTAGTGAGTTTTCCCAGTGACGGTGAGCAAGTGAGGCAGTTAGTGAGTTTCCCAGTGACGATGAGCAAGTGTGGCATTAATGAGTTTTCCCAGTGACGGTGAGCAAGTGTGGCAGTTAGTGAGTTTTCCGAGCGACTGTGAGCAAGTGTGGCAGTTAGTGAGTTTTCCCAG
>JABMCL010003654.1:85000-87500 GCA_018857735.1 Alviniconcha marisindica | reverse complement strand
TCAGTGTGTGTGCGTGTGTGAGTGCGTGTGCTTGTGTACACGAAATGCCTGTGTGTTATTTATTTCAGAACTCAGTAAAGGAACCCACAGCCGAGAACCATTCCAGAGATGAAGTTGGTAGTTCTGGTTGCGTGCTGTTTGCTGCTGGCCCGGACCCACGGGTTCTGGAGAGACGGCATATCCAGCACCGGACCTTACAACCCTACACCGCCTATTCACCCCTACTACCGCAGGGAAACTGGCCCGGAAGTGAGACATTTTTATCTTTGGCAGGATCTGCCGCAAACTCCTGTTTGTCGCAACCAGAATCGTAATTGTAGCAGCCGCCGCTAATGGTACATCTAATACGAAACTATGGAGCAAAATTATTGACTATGTTAAGAGTTTGCAGAATTAGAGTCGGGTTCAAAATTATGCTGCAGAAAGTCGGAGAAAGACAAAGGAGAGAGACAGACAGACAGACAGACAGTCAAACAGAGACAGAGACAGACAGACAGAGACAGAGAGACAGATCAGAGGCAGATAGAGACAGAGACAGAGTAATGTTTATTTGCCATGGGCGATTCAGAGCTTTTTGCTTTGCTTGAGTAGGTAGATATAGTTATAACATTACATTATGACTGTGTCTTACAGGATACCAGACTGAAAGAGACGTTGCAGAACAGCCAGAAGGTCTCTCTCTCTCTCTCTCTCTCTCTCTCTCTCTCTCTCTCTCTCTCTCTCTCTCTCTCTCTCTCTGACAATTTTTTCTCTCTCTTCTCTTGCACTCCAGAAGATTCTCTTCTCTCTCTCTCTCTCTCTCTCTCTCTCTCTCTCTCTCTCTCTCTCTCTCTCTCTCTCTCTCTCTCTCTCTCTAGTTTGCCACAATTATTTGTATCCTGGTTTGCTGTATTGAGTGTTGCTGTGTTTGACATCAGGGACAGATTTGTCAACACACACACACACACACACACACACACACACACACACACACACACACACACACACACACACACACACACACACACACACACACACACACACACACACTCGCACACGCACACATATTAAAACCACGGTAATTTAAGATGGATGATGTTAGATAAGAAATAATAACAAACTGAGAAGGGGGGGAGGGGGAGAGAGAAAAACCAAGGAGAAAATGGATGACATTTTACATGTGCACACGACAGAAATGGTCGGATTGGGATACCGACACAAAGAGCAGAGGAAGGGACCTAATACGTCGCCGAAGCCGCACGTGTTTTTGACAAGGAGTAGTGGAAGGCGACATCATAAGCGTCAAACTCCAAGCACTGGTTTATGACATCCTTGTTTCAACCACTTCCGTATTTAGTTACGCCATAGGGTCCAGAAAACTGTCAGCTAACGAGCAGTTTTTTGTTGGTGCTCAAACAGTAGTAAGTTTGTTACAAACAACTCAAATAAAACAAAGCGTGTCATTTATAGCCGCCAACAAAGTTTACACCAGCACAAATAAAACCACAATCGTTTGAATCGAGACGGAACTTTTTATTTACCCGGGGTGGATGTGTCTCATGTTTACGTGCGTGCTTGGGCGCTAGGTTGTTCTACAGTCATATTAGTACCCAAACCTTTTGGAGGGCGCTGACCGCGTCGGTGGACAGCTGCAGGAGATAAAGAGTGCCCCTTCAGTGGCGTAACCAAATCTGGCAGAGTTTGGAGGAAGGTGCCGGAAAGCGATGCTCGGAGTATGCATAAGCGTAAAGCCCGTTCTTAATTGGGCGAATGTTTCTTCTCGAAACTAGTTGGAAGTATTCGGTGAAGCTAGTTGGTTCTTAATTGGGCGAACTTTTCTTCGCGAACCTAGTTGGAAGTATTCGTCGAAGCTATATTCGGGTCCAAAAGCTTCGCTCAACATGTTCTGGGAACATTCGCCCTATCGACGATCATTGCCTCTGATTGGCTGAGACCAGAACTCTCCTGTGGATGAAGACAAAATAAAAATAAAAATGGATGACGAGTTCGCTAGGTTCTTCACTCGCTTCGGAGGGAATGTTTATTTGTTGACTTGTGGGAGGCGCAGCCTTGTCTCGAGACCCAGAATGAGATAGTAGTTAGTTGAATTACCCTGTGAGGGATGATGAAAGTATACTGACCTGACATGACTTGACTTTAGCCACATTTCGATCATGCTGTCTGCTGCGCGTCTGCCGAAAATTTGGGGGCGAAGCTTGCATCTCATTACGAGCCAGTTGAGAACGAAGTAAAGTTTGGACTGCCCGGGACCATGTTCGGCGAACTAAAAGTTCAATTAAGAACGAATAATAGTTCGTCGATCTGTCCGAAGTATGTTCGGCGAACAGATATTCGCCCAGTTAAGAACGGGCTTAAGACTCGGAACATGTCACACACACGCGCAAACAGTTCTGGTCCGACTCAGAGTGAGTTTGTTGTCGACCTGAGGTGACCCTGTGCGGTTCAGTCACGGACATTTAAGTACAATTATTAGCTGATCCAAAATGTAATAATAACCTTG
>JABMCL010003654.1:57500-77500 GCA_018857735.1 Alviniconcha marisindica | reverse complement strand
CTATGCCTAACCTACGCACTAAACCATAGCTAACTTAGCTACCGGCATAGGCTCAGTAGTAAACACAAAAAATAGACGATCTTAGTTACCGGCATAGGCTCAGTAGTAAACACAAGAACAAACCAAACTGACACTGACATGACTATGCCTAACCTACGCACTAAACCATAGCTAACTTAGCTACCGGCATAGGCTCAGTAGTAAACACAAGAACAAACCAAACTGACACATGACTATGCCTAACCTACGCACTAAACCATAGCTAACTTAGCTACCGGCATAGGCTCAGTACCAATTACCTACAAAAGAAAAGTTAGCTAGACCTCTCTGTGCCCCACTGACTTAACTAATACTTGCACTTTGCAGCACAAGGGGACAAGCAAACATAAACTTAACTAACGCTGGCACTTTGCAGCACAAGTCTTCTAATAACTAACATGCGGGCCTGCACTTTGCAGCACAGGTCTCTTAATAACTAAGGGAAGAGCAACACCGACTTTTCAGCATCTAAACTCGGGGGGTAGGGGTGGCTAGCACTTTTCAGCACCGAGTCCTCTAACTAAGGGAAGAGTAACACTTTTCAGCATGTAGACTCGGGGGAGAAGGTGGGGTTGACCATCACTTTTCAGCACATGGTCCTGTAACTAAGGGAAGAGGAACACACTTTTCAGCATGTAGACCCGGGGGTAGGGGTGTACCAGCACTTTTCAGCACATGGTCCTGTAACTAAGGGAAGAGGAACACACTTTTCAGCATGTAGACCCGGGGGTAGGGGTGTACCAGCACTTTTCAGCACATGGTCCTGTAACTAAGGGAAGAGGAACACAGGCCGGGGTTTCCACCTCAGCCATGTCCTGTAGAACTCAGCATGTAGACTCGGGGGAGAAGGTGGGGTTGACCAGCACTTTTCAGCACACGTACAGAAACCTGATGATGAAGTGATGCTTTATGTCCTCAGATGTCAGTTGACATATTAGGGACAAGTTGTGACCAATGCCGAAGCACGGTACAGAAACCTGTTGTTGAGTTTTTGTTTAATGTCCTCAGATGCTAAAAGCATATTAGGGACAATCTATAAAGTAAGCTTGACTTGGATATATCATAGTTAGATCATGGGGGAGACGGGGGGATGGGGAGCGAAGAAAGCTTGGTCCACTTGCGAATCAATATTTGGATCGGGATATGAGGTCGCTGGAACAAAGGGGGAATGAGGGGTGAGGGGAGAGCTGAGATGTGTCCACCTGCGGATCAATACTGGGGTCAGGGTGCTGGGTCGTCTTGGCTGTACTGGGGCATTCACTCGTAGAACTGGGCAGCACGCTAGGGGTCCGGTTAAAAGATCGTCGTCCACTATTTACAGTTAAAAACTGGGCTGCAGATAAAAACCTTGCAAGGTTATGTCGGCGGGCTGCACCAACATGTAATATGTACAATCGGCACACACAGTATTTAAAAACGTCGAAGACGCACATGGTAGTTTAAATACACTTGTAGTAAAATCGAGGCCTGTAGTCAGGCGGCTAAAAACACTTGAGTATGCAAGCATACATTTGTGGTGGTCGCTGGAATCAGGTCCAGCAGACTAGAACTGGGTGCGGGAAACACGGGGACGTTCGCCCCTTCCTCCGCCGCCGGGATTAACCCGAGCTGCGGGAAAGCGTTGAACGTAGCCGGTGGTCCCACATACTACAGGTAGGCTGCCTGTGGACAGGTGTAGACCAGTCTGGCTGCAGCCCGTAAGAGGCTCCATCCTTCACGCTGATCGCACACTGCCAGGCTTTTTGTACACAGGGGCAGTCCCACGCTGCGTAGTTTCCCAGTCAGAGGCTGGAAGTGGTCTGAACATGAGGTGCAGGAGAACATCACGTGGTGAAACGAGACGCTCATCTCCACACTCACACTTCGTCGGTACGCACATGCATCTCCAGACGCCCACGTGCAGACGATGCATGATGCGAGCTATGTAGGTCGGCTCTCCAGGGAAGAAGACTCCTGCCCTGCAGGGGGGAGAGGTATCGTCCCACTCCTTGGCCGTGGCCGTGGATTGTTTCATTTTTTACACACACACACACACACACACACACACTCTCTCTCTCTCTCTCTCTCTCTCTCTGGATATATATACATATATGTATGGGATGTACGGGTGTGCCTGTGTTTTAATAATTTTTATATGTATATATATATACATATAAAAATTATTAAAACACATGCACATTATATGCACAATATATACATATAAAAAATTAAAACACATGCACACCTATACATCTCTTTCTCTCTCACACCCACATAACACCCCCTCCACACACACACATCATGCATGTACTGTAATGCATTGTATTTGGCGAAAGGGAAAATTAGTGTTTAATCAAGGTTCGGCGAGATGAATGACTATTTTCAGCATTGACAGAGTTCAGCTGAGTTCAATTCAGTTCAAGATGGTGTCTATGTCTATGCGCTCGGAAAGGCCCATATGCGCTCCACTGACTGCCCCGTCTCTCAGAAGTTCCCCCAACGTTGCCTTTGAAACGGTTCCAATGTTCGCCTGATTGACGATGGCCCTCTCTCGCCCTTTCGAGGAAGATCGTCTAGCGCTTCCTCTTCAGTTCAACGCCTCTCTCCTCCAGGCGATCGATGATGTTATGTCCTTGACTTTGTGCCCGCAGGTAGTGTTTCAAGCTTCTCAACACTTCACTGACTGATCTTCTGAGAAGCAAGCCACTTTTCAGTGGTGGTTCTTTTGCCCGCCAGTCTGTCTGCTCGGTCGTTTCCCTTCACTCCGGCATGTCCAGGGCAGTACGTCCACAGGAGTTCAGTTCGAAGGTGGATGTCGACCACCGACACCATAATTTCACTCTGTGCTTCCCATTTCCAATTTTCACTTTTTTGTAGCAAGCTCATTGAATCTGAGCGGATGATGGCCTGTGTGGTCTGACTGTCACCTCTTGAGGCAATCCAGCGTGGGAGGACACGGGTGACTGCTTCCACCTTCATTGTCAAGCTGGAGGTTGAGACCGTATAGACTGCACTGACTTCATGGATGGCGGTCGCACCTTGCTTGACAGTGAAGCCCCACACCTTGACTGATCTTTGGTGACTGAGCCGTCAGTGCACTCCTTGAGGTCTTGCGGTTTGCTGTTTTCTTAAATGACACGGCTTGATCTCTGACTCTGTTTTGCCTGTTGGCCATTCTCGACTGACAGTGCTTTCCCAGGTTTTCTGGCGAGAGTGTCTCATAGAGACACCGGAATTGGTTTGGGTACCTTTCCCACTCCACGGTTTGCTTCAGCTCTGTCAGCTGACATACTAGCAGTACTGAGTCCTCTGCTTGACCCATCCGAGACCTGCCCCGTCCCAGCCATGCACGGACAGAGTAAGACATCAACTAAAAGAAGGCCAGTCCTTAACTTTGATGGCTTTGTTCAGAATCCACCATTGACCAGGCTTTTGCTCCGTTACTATGCCTTAGCTTGTGTGTGTGTGTCAGTGTGTGTGTGTCAGTGTGTGTGTGTGTGTGTGTGTGTGTGTGTGTGTGTGTGTGTGTGTGTGTGTGTGTGTGTGTGTGTGTGTGTGTGAGAGAGAGAGAGAGACAGACAGACAGGCAGACACTCAGGCAGACAGACAGAGACAGACAGACAGAGACACTCAGACAGACAGACAGACACGGACAGACTGACAGAGACAGAGACAGACACAGACACTGAGACAGAGAGCCAGAGGCAGACAGAGACACTGAGACAGAGAGACAGAGAGAAACAGACAGAGAGAGAGAAAGACAGAAATGCCGGCCACATTGCCTTCGAATTTTTCGCGTCGGCCGATGATTAACTGCATTTAGCATTGTGACTGGCTGAAGTGCTGGGGTGACTGACAGTTCAGTCTTAACCGTAGACTATTAACTCCGCACAGCCCACAAACTGCCACGCTGCCGGATGGCGGGCAAATTCAACTCCGCGTATTATTTTCTCACCTGGAAGCCGTTTTCACGGCAATGACGGAAAATTACAAATGGTAATCTACACCACACACACACACAATGCCACACGACCACAACTACACACAGAACACACACACACACACACACACACACACACACACACACACACACACACACACACACACAACACCACACACCACCACACACACACACACACACACACACACACACACACACACACACACACACACACACACACACACAACACACACACACACACACACACACACACACACACACACCACACACACACACACCACACACACACTACACACACACACGCACACACACACACACACACACACACACACACACCACAACACACCACACACACACACACACACACACACACACACAACACACACACACACCACACACACACACACACACACACACACACACACACACACACACCGCACACACACACACACACACACACACACACACACACACACACACACACACACACACACACACACACACACACACACACACACACACACACACACACACACACACACACACACACACACCACACACACACACACACACACACACACACACACACACACACACACATACACACACACACACACACACACACACACACACACACACACACACACACCACACACACACAACCACACACACACACACACACACACACACGGCACACACACACACTGACACTGACACACTGTGCCGGACCAAGCGGCCACTGGCCCGCACACAGTGAAACAACCGTTGGTTAAATTCAGTTTGATCTCTTTTATTTTAAGTGAAGAAAATCCCCACCCACCCACGACCCCAGCACCCACCCTACTCCACCCCGCACCTCCAACAAACCGTGATTAAGGTTCTACGGCGGAAAATAATGAGAGAGAAAAAAAAAAGAAAAAAAAAAGGGGAGCTCAAATTAATGGGAGGCAACTGTTCCCGACCCATATCTTCAACGACAGTACTTTCCCTTGTGAAAGTCGAGGCGCCCCCAGATGGCGGAAGAGGCACATGCACTGACTCAGATGTGCTCTCTATCACGCTATCAAGTGATTGATTAATCGTGTGCGGCTGATCAAAAATGGCCAGAGAAACCGTTCATAATAGAATCTAGCGGATCCCGGACCTCGACCAGCCAGAAAGCCGAAAACATGCAAGGTACGACACTCTCTGTCTTCGTGTTTTCCAAGTTGCCATGATGCCGGAGTCCGTGTGCTGTCTTTGATTGTGCTTGTCTTTTGTTCCGAAGTTCCTACTGCTTGGCTAGTTGCTTCCCGGAGAGGATGCGCTTTGCTAATTACCATTCTGGCAGCTGCTCACTTCCTGTGCTTGACTTCCTCCGGTAACTAACAGTAACACAGACTCCGTCGTTCGCATATTTTGAAGGGGTGAGGTTTGCCGTAACGGTGTAACGGTAAGCTTCAGAACATGTTTCCTGCTCGCGAAAGCTCTTCCATAATTTGTTTGTTTTGATTCGACGATATTCTTTCTGTTGGTCAGTTTTAGATTTGTTTTGCTCGGTCATGTTAGTCGTTGTCGGCGTGTCAGAGTGTGTGTGTGTGTGTGTGTGTGTGTGTGTGTGTGTGGTGTGTGTGTGTACTGTGTGCGTATACATGTGTGTGTGTGTGTGTGTGTGTGTGTGTGTACTGTGTGCGTATACATGTGTGTGTGTGTGTGTGTGTGTGTGTAAGTGAGTGAGTGAGTGAGTGTATGTTTGTGGGTGAGTGTGGGTGTACATGCAGAGAGAGAGAGATGTGATGTGCTAACTGCCATACTCAGGTTCTGTTGGAAATGGCTTCCTAGTTCTAGTAGCACTAGCAGTACAGTACTGGTACTACAGCACCACCATTAGTTAAGTACTAACGTGCACTTCCAGTTTGTAAACTGTTCAGTATTGTACCAGCACAACCATGACAGTTGATGCAAAGTAGACCTGGGCAAGAAAATCCTTCTGTTTCTTCTTTTTTGATTATTGGTACCATATAGGCAGCCACCATCCATTAAGCAGGAACTGCATGGGGATTATGCTGCAGTTTAGTGGGTTGCAGTGCTATATATACAAAGTAATAAAACACAAAAATAAAAACCTCATGCATGCACACACACACACACACACACACACACACACGCACACACACACACACACACACACACACACACACACACATACACACACACAAGTGGTGTGGAGAGAGAGAGAGAGAGAGTAGAATTAACTACACACACACACACAAGTGGTGTGGAGAGAGAGAGAGAGAGAGAGAGAGAATTAACTAAACACACAGGTCAGACTGGGTGGGTGGGGGGGCGGGGGGGGGGGGGGGGGGGGGGGCACAGCTGTGAAAAAGACAGAGGAAGATAACCTTATCTGATTAACACTCAGGAACAAGTGCATATTGAGTGAGGGCCAGGTGACCTTGAAAGAGGAAGAAGAACCGGACTCCGTTTGATGGGAGTATTTGAGGCAAGCTGTTCCAAACAGTTGGGCCAGCCTATAAAAAAAAAAAATCTTTCACCAAATGTTCTTGTGTTCATTATCAGCTGTGGATTGTAATTGTCTTGTTGGAGTGTATAAGGTTGAAGGAGACTGGACAGAACTGACTAACTGAGGGGAAGTGCCAGAGATGGAACTGAACTTGAAAAAAACTGAAGCAGATACTAAGATAGTTGAAATCCTGCATTAAAAGTTTGAATGCAATGTGTTACTGGTAGCCATACTGGTAGCCATTTGATATAGAGTATGAAGAATAGGCTGGATATGGTCAGATTTCTTAGCTTTACGCCCAATCCTTGCTAACTGCAGTAACAGCATTCTGAAGTTTTTGAAGTTTCTCTAAAAAGTACTGAGGGCAACCTGAAAGTAGAGAGTTGAAATTGTGCATTGAATGCAATGTGTTACTGGTAGCCAGTTGATGCAGAGTTTGAAGAATAGGATGATATATATGGCCAGATTTCTTTAGTGTTAGACTGTTACTGTTCACAGTCCTTGCTGTTCTGAACTTTTGGAAGTTTGTCTAGTAACTACTGAGGGCAAACTGAAAGTAGAGAGTTATACAGTTTACAGTAGTCTTAAAGGACAAGTCCAAGGTTAGGGGTGATTTTTGACATGATTTCCATTAAAGCTCGCTGAGAACGATGATGTAGGTGAAACTGTGATCTGAGGGTTATAAATGCATGAAAAAAGGCATTTTCTGTCGTGCCGAAATCGTCGCCATGATGCCCAAATCACGTGACCATATGCCTACTACGTCACTCAGGGAGTCGCTGCAAAATGGCCAACTCGAGCTCCAAAGACGAAACTAATACTTTGCCCGAGAGACCCACAAGGATACAGCCGTATCAGTTTGAGCCTGTCAGGCAGGATTTTGAAAGAGTACCGGAACATCGTGTCAGCTTCGAAGCAAACCCCATGGAACATGTGGTATTCCATGGGGTTTGCAAAATCGCACTCACTGAAGTGCTCACTACACAAATGGGCGTGATGCGGCACAGCAAGAAAGTCAGCTCGTTTGAATTGTATAAATTTAATCCACTTTCGCCTCACTGCAGGTCGATTGCACGGGAGCTCGTGCATTGGGCGTGATGCGGCACAGCAAGAAAGTCAGCTCGTTTGAATTGTATAAATTTAATCCACTTTCGCCTCACTGCAGGTCGATTGCACGGGAGCTTGTGCATTGTTATACCTGGAGTCGTCTGCAAATTGTTACAGTTCGCAGCAACACAGTAGGCCAGCATAGTTAAATTTTTTGTCGTCCACACACGTACACAGTTTACTGAAGAATCTAAGATAGCAACCGCACTGACTCCCCAGACTGACGTCACTTCCGGGAAAGTCACGTGACTGATGGAGAACCCGAGACTGTAGTCTCGGCCAGCCTACAGAAAATAAAATCGATTAAAGACCCAATTAAACATTTTTATATTTTTTTATTTCATTAAATCTGAAGCTAGTGACTCATTTGTCAATCATTTCGATGGTCATTTTGCATACTTAAAAACCTTGGACTTTTACTTTAAGAACCAAGAGAGGACAAGAGAGCAAGCAAGGGTTTGGGTTGTTTGCATGGTTGAGAAGGTTTCATAAGAAACTGATAATATACGCCTAATTTGCATACATGTATGCGGCTTTGCACGTGTTGCTTAAATTTGTTGCAACATGCTGAAATTCAAACACAGGGTTACAACAAAGTTTTTAACAAAGGAAACAAAAGCAAATGGAACATCAGCATCTCCAATGTGAATTGCAGATCATGGCAAAGGACTGTGGATAGACTTTCAGTTTGAAAGTATAATCATGGCTTTGGTATTGCTGTCTCTTACTTGAAGTTTGTTTGTGGTCATCTAAGACTTAACACCTGTGGTGCATTCTGAAGAGTTTCTTATTTTCTATTGACTGGTGAATTGTATCTAGTGTACTAACTACTACTGTATGGGTAGCTCAGTGGTTAGAGCGCCAGACTCGTGACTGAAAGGTCGCGGGTTCAAATCCCTGCAGGAGCGGCGGGAGAATTGTATTCTCCAGGGTCAACTTTCTGTGCTGACTCTAATTTGGTATCCGTTCCACCCCCGTGTTACTGCAGTAGCACGTAAAAGACCCGGTCATTCTGCCAAAGGTGCAGGTGGCAGGTTACAGCTAAACACGCATACACCTTACGTATGTGGCTTTGCATGAAGTGACACGGTGCATGGTTGTATGGTGTACTCAGAACTTGCGCCAAGATGGCTGCAGTTTCATGTGCCACCAGCCATGCCAGCGCTGTAAGTACACTTCGGTGGATATTCAAAAAACGCGCTATAAAAAGCTAGTCACTCATGTAGAACCACACGCGAGCGCAGTGAGTCTGCTCGAGGGAGCAGAGAATAGCGCTATATAAGTGATCATCAATCAGTCAATCAGTACTCTTGTGAAGTTGACTGTTGACCGTTGTCTGCATGGTGACTGACTGCATGCTTGCTTACTGGGTCAAAGAGAGGCTGGGTGTAGAGTATGAAAAGCGCAGAACCTAAGACTGGGGAACACCATAGTAGAGTGTAGTATGCTGAGACTGCAGATTGTTTATAAAATTGTAATTGCCTGTGTTCAGGTAGAAAGGTATGATGAAAACCAAGACAGAGCTGAGCCAGAAATGCCCCATGAGTGTTGAAGTCTATCGATAATAAGGAGAATTTGGTGAGCTATTTTATCAAAGGGAGCCAAGAGATCTGATACGGTGATCCAGTCGTGTCCGAATGCATCCTGTTGTTGTCCATAGCTGTTAGAAAGTTATTAACTGTCCTGTGCAGGACAGTTTCAGAGCTGTGGTTGGGTTTGTAGGTTGACTGTAGTGTAGAGGATGGAGACGGTTGTTGTGGTTCAGGTGTTTGCTTAGTGCAGATTATAAGATAGAACTTTTTTCTTCTTTTTTTCTCAAAATCTTTTTGAGAGAAACCAGTGCCTCTGTCCCATCTTGCTGTTTTGGACACGTACTACATAGTCTGAAAAATATAATGTTTTTCTGGCTCACCCTTGCTGTCAGCCCTGTCTTGCTGTTCGCAAACCCTACCTCGGTAAAACTGACAACCATGCAACAGATGCAGTGACCCATAATATAATGCATTCCTGTAGTTCTACCTCGGTAACAGTCTGACAACCATGCAAACAGTAAGTTTTAGTGCATCTGGATCAAACCATATTAAATTATTTATAATAATATTCTGTCATACTTGGGCCCCAGTATAAATTATAACCCTATGTCTGTGGAAGAAGTCAGGAGGAGTGAGAGGGGGAGATAATGTGTGGGACGTTGTTTTTTTTAAACGTATTTATTTTATTTATTTGTTGCTTTAAATGTAGCTTCTTGAGCCCATGTGTCAAAGATGTTTTTTTTTCTCATTTTTATGCTTTGTATACTGATGAACATTAAGGATTTATTTGATTTGAACAACATTTCGTCAAGACCTACAGTGGTTGGCTGTGCATTTGCTCTCCGAGTCTGATCGGCTCTATAGTTAACCCGTATGTAGTTGGCTGGGCTCCTAGCACTAACTTACTTCTCTTATACTGACATTGTTTCTGGGAAGTACATAGTCACAGACCAAACGTTTAGTGCATCAGACACAGGTCTATGCTCCCATTTATAAATTATACATAACACTGAACTATGAGTATGAGTATGACCAGTCTTCAGTTGTAAACGGTGAAGATTCCTCCCTCTGCCTTGCACCTCATGCTCCGTTTATTACCAGGAATGTCCTGCCTTTTCCTTTCAAACGCACCTGCCTTTAAGCTCAGTTTACGACACACCCCATTTTATAATTGAACTGAACGCTGAAGTCAAGAAGACTGAATCTTGCTCACCTGAAAAGAAAGAGACGGTACAAATGGACGCTGTAATGGTTGCAACGTGGAAGTTGGACTCCAAAGGGTGTGGATTATGCTCTGGGGGTTGTAGGATAAGATGACACCACAGATTTAGGTCTAGTTAAAGGACGTGAAACTGAAATGTAGCGCTATAGTTAACTTGAAGGCAGCATGACTGAAGCATGTGAAAGGGGTGGAAATCAGACCCTTGAAGAAGAAGCGTGCTGCAGTGTTAGCAGGCCCACCGTGTGACAACCTGGTTCAGACCCGGTTCGCCTTTGTCCCGTTGTAGGGATGAGTTACCTGGGCCTGTACTGCGGTAGTAATCCAAGAGGACCCACCAGACACTGCGTGACAAAGAACATGACAGAAGATGTGCCTGTTTTGGTGGCCTGACTTCATGAGCAATGTGGAGGATGCCAAGTAATAGGGGTACCCGCTGGCAAAAATGCCTGGCCTGATAAAAAGATTAAAATAAATGGAAATCGGTTTCAGATGTTTGTTTACTGTTTTAGTACATGTGTGTGTGTGTGTGTGTGTGTGTGTGTGTGTGTGTGTGTGTGTGTGTGTGTGTGCAGTACTGAAGTGGGTTCCATTAATTTGTGTGTGTGTGTGTGTGTGTGTGTGTATGCATGTCATTGTGTGTGCGTGCGTGCGTGCATGTATGTGAGAGAGAGGGAGAGAGATTGATTTCAGAGTGACTTTAAGAAAATAGTAAGAATATTTTTTTTAGGCCAGAGCCTAATCCTATAATTGCAGCCCGTGCTTATTAATAATACAAGTACAACACAGACATTGTAATATATACTACGTAATGATGATCATATAATTTACAGTAGTAATTGACTGAGGTAATATGGCAAAGGTAGAGGCCATATCTGACTAGTTCTCCTGGCTAAAACTGATGCACATGATGATACATGTATAAATATATGGTATGACGGTACAGAGACATTTGTGTGTGTGTGTGCATGTGTGTGTGTGCGTGCATGCATGCGTGCGTGCATAAGGCCTGGAATTCTAGTATGAATTGGAGATGTGATCGTGGGGGGGGGGGGGGGGGGGGAGGTATACACATGCTTCCTTTTGCAGTCACGTATTTAAAAAGCTTTTTTTATAAAAAATTTATAGGTCACACTTCTTTTCAGTGTCTGTTTTCACAGTCTCGCAGTCTCGCTTCTTATTTGACACTAAGTTACCAACTAAAGTGGGTAAAGATAGTTCTGCCTGAGTGCCCATGGCCATGCACGCTCACTTGACACAAAAGTGTCCTGTCATCCATCCATTGTAGTTGGTATTAAATAACTTCCGCTTCTTGTGGCTGCTCCAGTAAATTGTGTGTGCGTGTGTGTGTGTGTGTGCCTGAGTGTGTGAGTGGGCATGTGTGTGCATTTGTGTGTTTGTGTGTGTGTGTGTGTGTGTGTGTGCACGCATGCATACATGTGTATGCATATGTGTGTGATGAAATGAGCATATTCATGTCTCTGTAAGCACTCTGGGATTTTGCGGGATGGGGCGCCATAAATAATCTATTATTATTGTGATTATAAATGCTTCCTTCCTGTCCATTTCTGGGGTTTGAAAGCCAGGGCATGGGGCCCCAGTGCCATATGATAGTACACATTCCTGTGGCTGTGTTCCAACCACAACTCAACAGGAAGTAGATGTGGCTTCTATTTTCCTGTGCGCCCAGGAATATTTTCAGTACATGAAACGGGGAATAGCTTTCACTTGTTTCAGTTCATCCAGTCACTCAAGTTTTCACACACAGAGGAATAATTTGTCTTAAGAAAAATAATCAGTTCATATCAGACTCTGTCCAAAATGATCATCTTTTCAAACATGTTAAACTTGAACAACTTCTATACTCAAAGTCAAAATCAAAGAAGCAAGGTTGAAAGTAGTAATATGAATATGAATATCAGGTAAGTAATCAAACAAAACTGACCAAAGACTTTGCTTTTGTTCCAGGCTGTGGTGTAAAAAAACCTGGTAATTGCTGTCATTAATTGAAAATGTGTCTGGCTTTAAAATGTTAAATCACAATAGTTTGAAGCAGGGTTCACTGACGATTGAATGTGGGGAATTGGACAGTTGGATTGTGACTGTGACAGTAGGTAGGACCACTCATTTTGTTTGTTTGTTGGTAGCACTTGCACTTGCAGTTGCACCAGAACCGAAGATTAAAATTTAAAAGCAGGATTAAGTGTGTTGATCGGGGATAGGGCAGGTACAAGGCCAGGGACTGGGGTAGATCATAATAATAATGTTAGTAATAGATTGTGTATGGTGCCCCATCTTGTAAAAACCCAGAGCACTTACAAAGAGTAAAGACATAAGGTTACACTCATTTCTTTATACACACATACACATATATATGCACAGACGCACAACACACCACACACACACACACACACACACTCTCTCTCTCTCTCTCTCTCTCTCTCTCTCTCTCTCTCTCTCTGAGTCTCTCTCTCTTTCTTTATAAGATAAAGTATTATATATATCATAAACATTGGCTGCTTCTGTTTTCTTTTCCGATGCTAGTCATATGAACTGATCAGACATTCTGCTGCTTTATTTGCTGGTTGTATGCTCGTAATATGTTTACAACTGAATGATGTATGACATGTGTTCATCTGGCACTGTGAACATGCTATGTTTGTGTGGAAATTCTCATGTCACACGTTTCACTCACCCATTCATGCCTATATATATATATATATATATATATATATATATGTATATGTTATAAATAATGCCTGTAATTTGATATATATATATATATATATATATATATATATATATATATATATTATATATATACTCATCAGTAGCTTAGCAAGGACTAGTTGTTAGGCAGGTTTTTGACTGAACCTAAACAGAACTACAATCCTAGTAAAATAAAGTTTTCGAGTTTGAGTTTCTCTCTCTCTCTCTCTCTCTCTCTCTCTCTCTCTCTCTCTCTCTCTCTCTCTCTCTCTCTCTCTCACACACACACACACACACACACACACACACACACACACACACACACACACACACACACACACACACACAGAGCAGTTATAAGCTAGAGAGTTACTATTGCAGAGAGAGAGAGAAGAAAAAACACACAGAGAGATAAGAGAGAGAGACAAAAACAGAGCAGTTAATAGCAGAGAGAGAGAGAGAAAACACACACACACAGAGCAGTTATAAGCTAGACAGTTACTATTGCACAGAGAGAGACGGAGACAGACAGACAGACAGGCAGACAGACAGACAGAGAGAGAGAGAGAGAGAGAGCAGTTATAAGCTAGACAGTTACTGTTGGAGACTGTTCGAAAGGGGATGATGAGAGGGTAGGGTGCATGCTTAATGTATTCCGCTATATTATAATTTATAGATCACTATCTGGTACCGTGCACCTAAAGGGACTGAAAAATAGGGTGATGACCAATGCTTCAAAAATAGAAGTCTGTATTAAAGTGAATGGTAATGTGGCCTGCCATTTGTCATAGTTCAGGAGCTGTGCGAGAGTCGAGGTGGCCGTCCTGGGCTGTCCGTCCTAGGCTTCTGGTTTCCGGGCATATGCTATATTGCCGTTCGGATTGGTTCAGTTGTCCCTAAATGTCAACTGACATCTGAGGTTTTAAGCAACATCCCACCTAGGCCTGCCATTTTTTTGTTGTCTATGATCTGACCACAGGGATTTGATGTGGAACTTGCTGGGGTTTTTCCTTTCCCTGATCGGGCTGTGTAGTGTAGTCCACACTACCGTACCTCTTACAAAAGTGCAACCCTGCAGGATAATTTTTATATTTACTGTGTACATTTGTCGCTTACTTTCCCATTTTCTGATCTCATAACCGTCGCAAAAAAAAAAATTAAAAAAAATCTAAAACGAATGATGCAAAGGGGTAATGCTCAAAAACAAGACCCAAACACAAATTTTCCCCCAAAAATGTGTACTGTGTGCCCATTTTAAAAAAAATAAGCGTTTTTTTAACCTTTCACTATTCTTGGGTGTGTTGTGTGTGTGGGGTTTTAGGGTGTGTTGTTTTGTTTGTTTTGCTTTGGGTTTTGGGGAAGGGGGGGGGGGGGGGGGGGGGGTGGAGAATTGACTAAGTCACTTACTAACTGACAATTACTTGCATATTCAAGGATCAGAAAGGTTTAGGCTTGGATGCCTGCTGTTACCAAAACAGCCTGGGCCCTGAATGCAATTAACAATTGCAAATATCTAATTTTATTTTTTATTTGTTGGTGGGGGGGGGGGGGGCTTGATACATAATCTGAATGTTAATTTTGATATAGGCATACATGTATAACAAATTACAATACATGCATGATGAAGATGATGATAATGATGATTGCTTTTCATATAGTGCTATTCTCTGCTCTCACTGTACCCGCATGTGATTCAGCATGAGTGACTAGCTTTTTATAGCGCGTTTTTAAATGTCCACTGAAGCGGTGTACTTACAGCGTTGGCATGGCTGATGCAACATGAAACTGCTGCCGTCTCAGCACAAGTTCTATGTACACCATACAAACATGTGTGCTCTCACTTCAGTTTTGTTTGAGTTTCGTTAGGTTTATGAATGTGTGACTATGAGTCATGAGAACTGGACTCGACCAGTTTTCAAGTACTATCTATTAGCATTACTAGTTAGGACCACTCTTTAAAACCTTCACCACCACCACAGAAACATTTTCTTCATTGGTTATTTAGTTTTATAATATAAATTTTTCTTCTCAGCAAGGTCAAGGATCAGTCTCATCTGTTGGGGTTCTTTGCCTTTTTCTCTTGTGTTGCTGTTGTGATTATCTCCCTGTTGGTTGTAAAATAATTAAAAAAATAAAAATTCCTAAATTATTTGCATTCTAATTTCCGTTGTATATTTAGACCTTTAACCCAAATTAAGTGGTGTTTTTAAAATTAAAAGAGGGACGAATCTTACTCAGGAAGGAAAAGTTTCAGGAAGAAGAAAAGAAGGTCTTAAAACTTTGCTGCAAGACTTGTTCTCTCAGCACCCCATCACCACCACTCAACACCTCTCCTGGAAAAACTGCACTGGCTTCCCATTTCAGAGCGTATGAAGTATAAAGTTGCTTGTATGCTTCAGTGCTATAAATGGTTCTGGTCCTGCTACCTATCTGAACTGCTGCATGTCTGCACTCCGTCTCATACACTACACTCTTCTTCTGACACCCCATGCTGGAAATCCATCAATACAAAGCAAGACTCACGGCTTTCTCACCTTCTCTTGCTTTGACCCCACATTTGGAATTCACTCCCACAAGACATTAGACACTGCTCAACCCTGTCATCTTTTAAAGCAAACTGAAAACCTTCCTTTTCTCACGGTATTTCCATCCTAATATCAGTACCCAGTTTCTGCTATAGTCAGTGTGTGTGTGTGTGTGTTTGTAGTACGTTTTATATATATATATATATATATATATATATTTATTTTTTATTTTTTTTAATAATACTTTGTGTAAATTGTTTTGGTAGGACTATGCTCTACACGTGTATAGAATATCATATTTAGGTTAATATGTATCATGTGAGCTCTCAGAGCATTGATGAGTGCATGATAAATGTACATTATTATTATTGTTAAAAATGAGTCGCTGATTTCCCTTCAGGGTCTCTGTGGTCTTTCAACAGGGAAGTCTGTTCACAGGGGCTCGGGGCTTCCACTGTATTTTTATTTTATTTATATTTTTCTTCTTCAGCCGTATGTAGCATGCTGTACAGTGACATTGTCTGCGGACTTATTTTTGAAACAGTGCGGTACTGTTTCCATTTTGAAGGTAATGGTGAAAAACTTCTTAGGTTACTACCAGGGTATTTGAATACATGACAGCAGATCATGCTCTGGGGTGGCGGTGTTGGTGTTGGGGGGAAGATCCATCACCAGTGTTGTTGAGACATCCTGTTTGGCGCAAGCACACCTATAGGCACTCAGCTTCATTTCGTTGGATTTGGATACAACAGTTGTGTTGCCTGCGGAACAGACTACCTGAAGTGGAAGGCATTTTTCAAAGAGAATCCAAGAATCATAGAGAATCTGAGTGTTTGGAGTGTGATCCGGATCGTCAAATCTTGATTTTACTGCATTTGTCGAAGAGAATCTGAGTGTTTAGTGTGTGAACGTGACTGAGTGATTCTCAGAGCTTTAAAATCAAAAGTTTCTTCAGAACTTTTGCTCGTGACTGTGAAAGTGTCATCGTAAGTGGAATGCAGCACGTAAATGGGTGATACTACTCCATTTACTGTGTGCTAGAATCTGCGTGGCTTGTGCCACCAAACCAGGCGGTGGGAATACTGCTTTTTGCAGTTGGGTTCCCAACAGCTGTAGCCCTGAAGAAGAAGTGACCAGTGAACTTGTTTTGCATCAGTTGGTGTTGTGGTCTTGGTTATTCCCATTGCAAAATAATCCCCCCCCCCCCCCCCCCCCCCCCAAAAAGAAAAAGAACTTGTGGATTTGATTTTGCTTCTCCTGTTGCAGTGCGCTGAATTCGTGTTAATTTGTTATGTGCTGGTCAGAAAAGGTCGACAGTGTCATTTTGTGAATTTATTGTGTGATTGAGGCTATCACTGACAATTCCATGATTATTTATAGTATGCTGCCGTAGTTGTGGTCTTAACAATGTTCCTGTCATACTAAATTTGGAGCAGATGTTACACTGTCGTGAAGAGTTGTTGTGGTCTCAATGTTGTGTCCTACTAAATTTGGAACAGTTGTTATACTGCCATAGTTGCTGTGGTCTTTACTGTTTTGTCCTACTAAGTTTTGAACAGTTGTACTGTCATGAATATTTGTTGTGGGTCTTAATGTTTTGTCCTACTAAATTTTGAACTGTTGTACGGTCATGAATGTTTGTTGTGGTCTTACTGTTTTCTCCTACTAAATTTTGAACAGTTGTTGTACTGTCATGTGTCATGAATAGTTGTTGTGGTCTTAATGTTCTGCCCCGCTAAGTTTGGAACAGTTGTGTGCTGAATTGAGTCCTCATCTCATCGTCACCACTCAGAGCTCAGGAAGTGGACTGTGTTAGTTTTATGACTGTAATGTAACTAAAGCCTTGACAGGTACTGACTTGCATTGTGGTAGCGATTGTGGTCTTATTATTCCTTTCTCATAGTAGGGAACTGCAGGTGCAGAAATTAAGGCTCCCTCTGTTGAGAACCCAGGGCTGTTTAATATCACTGGCGGGAGCTGCCACAAGTATCATTTTTGTCACGTCAAAAGTTTTGTTGTGACAAACGCCTTTTTGTGTTTGTCGTGACAAACACAAACACGCGTTTGTACAAAACTTTTGTCGTGACAAATATTTGTTGCGACAACATGTGTTTGTCGCTACAAAACTTTTGTCGCAACAAAAATGATACTTGCGTAATTTTGGTGCTACAAAAGACATGTTTTGTCACGACAAATATGTGTTTGTCACGATAAAATTATCTTTGTCGTGACAAAAATATTCTGTCGCGACAAACATATTAATTTTGTTGTAACAAAACTTTTGTTGTGACAAGCATGCTTTTGTTGTGACAAAAGGCATGTTTTGTCGTGACAAACATGTGTTTGTCGTGACAGACATGTGTTTGTCGTAACAAAACTTTGTTGCAACAAAAATGACACTTGTGGCACCTCCTGCCCAATGATAGCTGAATACTCTACAGATACATGATATAACTGAGAACATCTGCCATTAAGTTTAATTTTAAAACCTGGTGTAGGTCAGAATATAGCCAGGCATGCTTCACCCACTGCCAGGAATTTCTTCCTTGTCCTAATTTCTACCTTCCGGGTGCATTCACTTTCATTTTTTTGCCCTCCAAAACTGCTCCTTACTTTGTAACTTTTCTGCATTAATTTTGACTTTATTTCATGTGTGGACACGCAGATAATAATATATATATACAAAATAGGTCACCCTGCTTACAGTCACAGATGCTTTAAGCATGTGATGTTCCTGTGGTGAGTGCCTTCAGAATTTAAATAAGTAGGTACCAGAACATGTGTCATTGTGCATTGACAGACAGATGGTTGGTTTTTAATGTTGTAGCAGTGAATTAGACAGACACGTGATTTTATGACGTGTTTTGAACCGGTGTAAAAGAACTTTGAACGTGTGCCTTGTTCTGAGTGATCCAGTGGCAGTGCAGTTGACGGGATGTTAAAGGCCAAGAACTAGCTAACTTATTGTTCCTGCTAATTTGCATCCCCCCCAAAAACAAACAACAACATGTGAACCAGATCTCATACTACATACCTGTCAACCCATACAGTTTACCAGTATAAAATATTTTAAAAAATCCTTATTTTGGGGGGATATGGCCGTATTGGAAAATGGATACAGGAAAACATAATTTTCATGAGATTTTGTTGTTGTTTGAAACTGAGCAAAAAGACTGAAAAACAAATGAGCAGCAGATGTATGGCATTGCCAAATGCACACACTGGCCTAGTGCAATAGGCTAAGAAATATTGTTGGAAGTGAGATTAGAAGTTGTGCATGCATATTTAGCGCAACATTGCTTCTTCCCTCCACTGCCACACGTGTTGGTTGGAATTAAAAATGCCGCTGCTACCAGCAAAGAAACAAAAGACCCCGGCCTGCATAATGGAAATACAGGTTCACAAACTCTGGACTAAGGTTTACTCCCAAATGGTGTTGACAGCTATGATACTGTCACACACAGTTCTTTATATTCTGCCTGGGTCTGACAGTGTATGTAACAGTTGAACTTGAGTCCTACAGTGTTAGGTTTTGTGACTGACATGAACTGATGAAGTGCTCTTGCATTGTAATTTGTATAATTTGTAGGTCTTGCTGTCTTTCCTCATTTAATTTTTTTCAGCTCAGAAATGTTACAGCCTGTAGCAGTGATGGGGTTAAAACAGGAGGGAAAACCTTAGTGGTTAACGCTGGCATGGATGGGAAACACCTAAATGGGACATGCAGTAGCACCACCAGTTAAAAGGACTTGCAGCATCTAGAATCAGTCGGTGAGCCGGTTTGGCCCAGCGGTAAGGCATTAGGCTGGTAAGCAGAAGGACCTCAGTTCAGTACTGCTTCAGCTCTCCTTTTTCTTCCCAAAAGTTGTGGTTTGTGGACACTGTCTTGTGAATTTGTCCCTCACAATTAATGAAACATTAAAATGGTTCTCATCGCTGCCCATCTTAATGCAGGAGCCATTCTGGTGGTGATAGTGTAGCGATAGGTATATAATCTCCCTCTTCACCCACCTCCATCCCCCCCCGCCCCCCACGCCCCCCCACCCCCTACACACACACCTTCCCATCCCTAATAAACTTTATGGTTCCTGTGGACATTAAGCACCATGTTACTTACTTACTTACTGAAATCAGTTGTGAACTTCGATGAACAGTCTACTTCTACTTCTAGCCTGTCTCACTGCTAGACCTTAGTTTTTTACTTCCAGACAGGAACCAAACCAAAGAAGCATGATCATGGGCTCAGCATTACTAGGAATAGGATTCTAGAATTGGATATATATATATATATATAAAAATAAAATAAGAGAAAGAAATGCATTACAAATGTGCAGCAGTTTTCTCTCTGTTTCTCATCCTGTTTGTTAAACAAAACCCCCAGTGTTTCAGAGTTGTGGAAACACGACTGTGAGTGTAACAAATCAGT
>JABMCL010003654.1:42500-47500 GCA_018857735.1 Alviniconcha marisindica | reverse complement strand
TGAGCGAGCGCCAGATGCCTTCACTCTGGCCATCAGGTCAGTTCACGTTGTCGTCAGGTTAACACTGGTGTGTTTGAAGACGGAATGCTGTTGCCTTGTTTGCAGATTTAAAGGTTTTAGCTGAGTGGTGTTGGTGCCGTGAACTTGTGAAGTGTTTGTTTCCTTGACAAGTACTTATTCTGTGGCTGAATTTGCACTTTGTGTCGTTATTTGTTGAACACACTCCAGCATTAAGTGAAGGATAAGTCGACACTTTTCATCTGTCGTCGTTAGTGTGTTATGTGTCTGTCTGTTGTTTGAGAAGGGTGTCTTCACTGAAAAGTTTGCCCAAATTTTGCGTTCTCTCGTGAAAACAGCTTTCTTTTCAACCTTTTGCGCGTTTTGATTTTGTTTCAGAAGGCTAGCAGTCGATTTTGTTTCATAATTTCTGTTGTTGTTGTTTTCTTCTCGCCCCCCTTCATGCCCCCCGTTCAAGAGCTGATAGTTGAGTACTGAATTTTAGCTCCGTGCTCTTGTGGCTAACTTTAACGTTGACGTTTTCTTGGATGTAGTTTGAGTTCAGGCTTCCAGTCTCACATGATGGCGATTGCTTGACCAGCAGTGTCATACAAGGGAAGACTCTAAGGAGAATTTGGTTTGTGTTCATGGAGGTTTAAGGGGGAAACCAAGAACTTCAAACTCTTCTGCGATGGACAGCACTTTGTAGGGGAGAAGCCTACTTTAATTTTGGCATTTTCTCGGCTGCTGTTTGAATGCAGTGTTCCCGTCGTACATGATGGTGACTGCTTTCCCAGCGGTATTATACAAGGGAAGACTCTAAGGAAAATTGTGTTTGTGTTCATGGAGGTTTAAGGGGGAAACCAAGAACTTCAAACTACTGTGATGGACAGCACTTTGTGGGGGAGAAACCTCCTTTAATTTTGCTATTTTCATGGCTGCTGTTTGAATACAGTGTTCCAATTTTTCATCATGATGACTGCTTTCCCAGCAGTATTATACAAGGGAAGGCTCTGAAGAAAATTGTGTTTGTGTTCATGCAGATTTAAGGGGGAAACCAAGAACTTCAAACTCTACTACGATGGACGACACTTTGTGGGGAGAAACCAACTTTAATTTTGGCATTTTCTTGGCTGCTGTTTGAATGCAGCGTTCCAGTCTTACATGATGATGATTGCTTGACGAGCAGTATTATACGAGGGAAGACTCAGGAAAGTTGTGTTTGTGTTCATGTAGGTTTAATGGGGAAACCAAGAACTTCAAACTCTACTACGACGGTCAGCACTTTGTGGGGGAGAAGCGTTTCGACACAGTCTATGACCTGGTCGCTGATGGCCTCATTCATTTCTACATCGAACTGCGGGCAGCTGACTACATCAAGCAGCTGTCCAACGAGTCGACGTACGAGGAATCACCGTACATGGCTTACCGGCTGCGCCACGACAAAACTCTGCGTGTGCGGCCGGTCGGAACAAATCGTCGGCATGGAATCAGCCCGACATCAGACGTTGGGGCGGATGCGATTTCAGATCATGGAGATGGAGTGGTGAGTGATGCCTTTCATTTGTAAACACTTTATTTCTGCCAATAACAAAGCTATTTTTCTTTGTTTCCCTGGGATGGGTTACCGCGGATGAAGAAAGTGAGGTCCCTTCTGCTGACGGTCCAGACTTGTTAAAGGTTCTTAATCTCAAGCTGGGAGTTGGAGCTCGGGAGCTGCGTGAAAGGCGAGGTCGCCTGTCCCTAATAGTCCTTTTATGGTCTCTGTGGACGTAACGCAACACTGAACTTGGACACTCAGAGCTCAGGAGCTGTGTGAAAGAAAAGGTGGGACGTCCAGGGCTCCCCGTCCCTAATAGTCCATATGGGCCCTGTGGATGTTAACCAACATTGAACGACAGAGCTCAGGAGCTGTGTGAAAGTCAAGGTGGATGTCCTGGGATCCCCGTCCCTAATAGTCTGTACAGTCTCTGTGGACGTAAAGCAACATTATAGAACAGCTCAGGAGCTGTGTGCAAGTCCAGGTGGATGTCCTGGGATCCCCGTCCCTAATAGTCTGTATGGTCTTTGGACCTAAAGTAACCTTGTAGAACAGCTCAGGAGCTGTGTGCAAGTCAAGCCGTCCTGGGCTCCCGGGTTTTTCACAATGCTGTCAGTCAGCTTTGTTTCTGATTTCTGCTACTCTCTCTTCAGAAACAGACTTGAGACGTTTGTTGATTCTCCAAATATTTTAGTTAAGCAACACTGTACTCTGTCCCTATTTGCCTGTACAGTGTGTGTGTTTGTGTGTGTGTGTGTGTGTGTGAGATAGTGTATGTGTGCACGCGCACATGTGTGTGTGTGTCTGTGTGTGTTAGTTAGTGTATGTGTGTATGTGTGTGTGTGTGCGTGCGTGCGTGCGTGCGTCCACGCGCATCATGCGCATGGTTATGTTTGAACCTGTGTCGATGTGTACGTTATGTGTTAACTGTTTGTTAATTGTAAATAACATTCTCAACCTTGATGGACACTAAATATGTGCATTATGTTTGCTCGGTGTTTCGAGCTGTTTGGTAGGTGCTGTACAAATTTACATTATTGTTATTATTGGCTTTATATTTGCAAAGTGATTGGTTTTGTAGACTGACTTGACAAAGAATTGATATATATATATGTGGGAAGAGTTCAGAAATGTGTATTTGCTTATGACCTGAGTTTGATTGTCCTGAGGTGACCCTGTGTGGTTGACAGGACATTAAAATCCAATTACGACTACTGCTACTACTACTACTGGTTTGTAAATTGCTTGTCCGTCGGCAGAACTCCACTCCAGAAGAGGAAGGGCCAGAGCTGGATGTCGACTGGACCAAGTATGAGAAACCTCATGTGTTTAAGGTGAGTACACGCAGGCTTTTTTCCAAACACCATTCGGGGAAGGGGGCATGGGGGGGGGGGGGGGGGGGGGTAGCGGGGCAGAAAACTGTGGAAAAAGCTTTTCAGAATCCTTCAGAAATGTCCTCTCCCATTGTTGTTTGTTCCGGTGAGAGTTGAGAAGAAAAAATTCACGGTCAGTACAGCTTGTACCGTTAAAGGTGCAGCATGGATAATTGTACGTCTCCAAATGCGTTGTAGACTGCACTGTTCAAAGTGTCATAGATTGTGCTGTTCAAAGTGTGACGTGGATTCTGCTGTTCAAAATGTGAATGTTCAAAGTGTGATGTAGATTGTGCTGCTCAAATTGTGACATAGATTGTGTTGTTCAAAGTGTGGCCTAGTTTTTGTACTATTCAATGGACCACTGTTCAAAATGTGATACAGATTGTACTGTTCAAAGTGTGGTCGGCCAAAGGGTGACAGATTGTGCTGTTCAAAGCATAACATAGATTGTATTGTTCAAAGTGTGGCATGTATTGTACTGTTCAAAGTGTGATATAGGTCATACTGTTCAAATTGTGATAGCCTTCACTTTCAAAGTGTGAGATAGAATGCACTGTTCAAAGTGTGACATAGATTGTTCATGATGCACTGTTCAAAGTGTGACACAGATTGTTCATACTACTGTTCAAAGTGTGACATAGGTTGCGCTGATCAAAGTGTGACGTTGATTGTACTTTAACCATTCAGAATGTGAACATGGATTATACTGTAACCATTCAAGTGTGACATGTGTTGTACTTTAAACTGTACTCTCTTTTAATAGATCTGATGATATATGCTAATCTGAAACAGAACAAGGCCATGCAGAATGAACACACAAGGGAGTTAATTAGCACTCAAAATATTTAACACAAGTACAGCAACAAAGACCTGAGTCGCCTACGGTATCTCTCACCTGGCATGCGTGTAAATGCAAGGATGAACCTGTGGCGGAGTTTTATGTACCTTGTATTTACACACAAGCCAGGTGCAAGTTACCGTAGGCAACTCAGGTCTTTGTTGTTGTACTTGTGTTACAGATTTTGAGCGCTAAGTAAAAATGTACTAGTGTTACAGATTTTGAGCGCTAATTAACTCCCTTTGTGAAAGTTGTGTGTGTGATGATATAGATACTAGTTTTAGCATGTATATATTTTTTTTAGCGTCTATTACGTGCTGACAGAGTATGTTTCGCCCTGCTATGACCATGCAGGTTGACTGGGCGTAAAAAAAAACAAGTTGCTTACATACTTACCTATATGCTGTAACCATTCAGAGTGTGACATGGATGTGTAACTGTTGTGTGCCAGGTTCAAAACTTCAGCGGCCTCAACTGGTGCGAGCTGTGCGCCAACTTCATGTGGGGCTTGATAGCACAGGGGGTCAAATGTCAAGGTGCGTACAGACTGACGACAGTGGTGATGATTATCGTGATCAATAATTATCATGATTAAAGTATTTTTAAAGCGCAAAATGTAGTTTGTAGAGACTATTATCAGTGTGTGCATGTATACAAGCACGCATGTGTGTGCGCACACATGCATACACACACACACACACACACACTCTCTCTCTCTCTTTATCTCTCTCTTTTTCTCTCTCTGTCTCCCTCCCTCCCTCTCTCATGCGCACATGCACCCCCCCCCCCCCCCCCCCCCAAACACACACACACACACACACGCCTTTTCCATTCTGTATCAAGGAGAGGTTTACATGCATCTCTCTGTACACAAAGCCAAGAAAGTCCTTTGACATCTCGCCCCTTGTGGCAAGTTCATCTGTTCAAGTTGACTTAATCCAGCATTCCTTAATCCACCTAGCCAGGGAGGATTAGCGTTGCACTGCTCCTTACCTCTTAATCTGTTAGTGCCAGAGTTCTACCAGTATCAGGACTTAGGGCTGTTACAGTAGAACCCGATTGTGAGAAACAATACAAACGCTAGACTCGCGGCTTTTGCACCATCTCTTCCTTTGGACCCCACATTTGGAATTCACTCCCACAAGACCTTAGACACTGCTCAACCCTGTCATCTTTTAAAGCCAAACTGAAAACCTTCCTCTTCTCACAGTATTTCCATCCTAACTAATATCAGTACCCAGTTTCTGCT
>JABMCL010003654.1:20000-37500 GCA_018857735.1 Alviniconcha marisindica | reverse complement strand
CGAGTGCATGCCCAACATGAAGTACGTCAAGCGGCTGTACGGCGTCGACCTCACCACTGTCACCAAGGCCAACAAGCAGATCCTGCCTGTCGTCGTGGACAAGTGTGTCAAGGAGATTGAGAAAAGAGGTCAGTGTGTGTGTGTGTGTGGTGGGGGGGGGGGGGGGAGTGGGGGGATGTGTGTGTATGCGTGTGGTGGGGGAGTGTGTGGTGGGGGAGTGTGTGGTGGGGGAGTGTGTGTGGGGTGTGTGTGTGTGTTGTTGTGTGTGTGGGGGGGGGGGGGGGGGGGGGTGTGCATGTGTGTCTGTGTATGTGTGTCTGTGGTGTGTGTGTGCGTATGTGTGCACACATGTGGTGTGTGTGTGTGTGTGTGTGCATGCGTATGTGCATGTGTGCATGTGTATGCACATGCGTGTGTGTGTGTGTGTGTGTAGTTAGTGTGTGTGGGTGGGGGGAGGGGGGGGAGGGTGGTGGGAGACTGAGAGGTTAGCTGTGTGCAGGGGTGATGGTTTAACATACTGTGTGGGTGTTGGGGGAGGGGTTCTGTGCATACGGTGTGTATGTGTAGGGGGGGGGGGCAAAGATAGGAAGCTGTGAGCTGTAGGTAGTAATGGGTGAGGTAGAAGTGTGTGTGTGGTTGGGGGCTGGATGTGGTTATAGATTTGGGAGGGGGGGGGGGAGGGGCGGGAATAAGAAATTAGCAGATGCAAATTTATGTGCGTGTTGGGTACAGATTAGTTTTCCAATCAGTGTAGACTGGTTGTAAACAAATGACTGCTGGGCACTCACTCAGAATGTGTATTTTGTTCATTTTTCATAGCCGGGTGACAAAAAAGTCAGATGGAATGCATGACTGTTTCAGGTTTGGACACTGAAGGTCTGTACAGGTTGGCTGGTTTCCACGACGATGTTGAAGCCATTCGTATGTCGTTTGACAAAGGTAGGTGGTCTGTTTCCTTGTGTAACTTTTGTGCAAGTCTTAGTCTGTCAGACTGTCTGTATGTGTCTCTCTCTGTCTCTCTGTTTCTCTTCCTGTCTTTGTGTGTCTGTCTCTCTTTTTCTGTCTCTCTTGTTCAAACATGACACACTGACATATGTTCTGTCTCACCTCTTCTCTCAAAGTGTGATGACAGTCAACCAGTTTAGGTGTTTGTTTGGTTGTAAGCAGTATGAAAGCGTTTCAGAACTATTTAACTGTAGCTGTTGCAGAATCCATCATTGTTGAGTCAGTCCATCTCGGGCAGTTCATGGGTTTGGTCAACAAGGGAAAGCCGTTCAGCCATAGCATCATTTTAGATTATTTCGCATTTTTGATGCAGCATTTTTAAATTATGTTTTTACTTTTTTAGCGAGTAGCTGATTCATTGGCATTTTATGTATGTCTAGTTTCACTCTCCCATTCCCCGCCCCTGTCTCCTTTACCTTTCAGATATATGTATATGTAATGCTGTGTTTTTTAGCTTTGAATACTGTTGTAAAGTGCTGTGTGGCTGCCCAGGAATAGGTATAATACTAATAGTTATAATAGGTTATTTATGGCACCCCATCTTGTAATAGCCCAGAGTGCTTACAAACACATAAGGATACACTCATTTCATCACACACACACACACACACACACAACACAACACTCTCTCTCTCTCTCTCTCTCTCTCTCTCTCTCTCTCTCTCTCTCTCTCTCTCTCTCTCTCTCACACACACACACAACAAACTCTCTCTCTCTCTCTCTCTCTCTCTCTCTCTCTCTCTCTCTCTCTCTCTCTCTCTCTCTCTCCACACACACACACACACACAACACAACACAACACACTCTCTCTCTCTCTCTCTCCTCTCTCTCTCTCTCTCTCTCTCTCTCTCTCTCTCTCTCTCTCTCTCACACACACACACACACACACACACACACACACAACACAACTCTCTCTCTCTCTCTCTCTCTCTCTCTCTCTCTCTCTCTCTCTCTCTCTCTCTCTCTCTCTCTCTCTCTCTCTCTCTCTCCTCTCTCACACACACACACACACACACACACCACACACCCTCACCTACACACTCCTCTCTCTCTCTCTCTCTCTCTCTCTCTCTCTCTCTCTCTCTCCTCTCTCTCTCTCTCTCTCTCACACACACACACACACACACACACACACACACACACAACCTCTCTCTCTCTCTCTCTCTCTCTCTCTCTCTCTCTCTCTCTCTCTCTCTCTCTCTCTCTCTCTCTCTCTCTCTCTCACACACACACACACACACACACAACACAACTCTCTCTCTCTCTCTCTCTCTCTCTCTCTCTCTCTCTCTCTCTCTCTCTCTCTCTCTCTCTTCTCTCTCTTCTCTCTCACAACACACACAACACAACTCTCTCTCTCTCTCTCTCTCTCTCTCTCTCTCTCTCTCTCCTCTCTCTCTCTCTCTCTCTCTCTCTCCACACACACACACACACACACACACACACACAATGGCACAACAGAAATTCCATTTATTAATATTGTTGCTGCTCAGGAGCTGTGTGAACAGGGGTCTGGGCTCCCATTCCCTAATCCCATTCTCCCCCTGCCCCTAACAGCTGAGCCCTAACAGTTCCTGTGGACGTAAAGCACCGCGAACGAAGTGTCACCACTGTCTTTTGTGCAGACGGGGAGAACACGGACATAGGCACGGGAAAGTACGAGGACATCAACACCATCGCCAGCGCCCTCAAGCTCTACTTCCGCCTCCTGCCCATCCCTCTGGTCACCTTTGACGTCTACAAGCCGCTGCTGGAGGTCATCAGTGAGTGACCTCTTTGTCTCTGTCGCTCCGCTGCATTGGGGTCCCTGTGTTGCTCCCCTGCAGTGTACAGTGTACCTCTGTTGTTCCTCTGCAGTGTACAGTGTACCTCTGTTGTTCCTCTGCAGTGTACAGCGTACCTCTGTTGTTCCTGTGCAGTGTACAGTGTACCTCTGTCCTTCCTCTGCAGTGTACAGTGTACCTCTGTCCTTCCTCTGCAGTGGGGTGTAACATGCGTACAGATTGAAGTCCCTTTTTTAGCTTTAGTTTGGTGTGGCTGTGAGAGTATCAGTTTAAGGTGCACTGATGTGAAACAGTAGCATTACGGTGATGGCGACCTGTTCTGCTTGGTTTCAGAAAAGGATAACCTGCCCGAGTCAAAGATGGTGAAGGAGGTGAAGGACATCATGGCGGGGCTGCCACCTGCCCACTTTCACACCTTGAAATACCTGACCACACACCTGGTCAAGTAAGTTCTACAGTGTACATGTCACACCTGACACACCTTGAAGCACCTCCAGAACACATCATAGTCTTGTAGGTGTCACTGTGCACAGACCTGCCAGCCACTTGCTGCTACCTGCCCATTTTCACACCTTGAAATACCTGACCACACACCTGGTCAAGTAAGTTCTACAGTGTACATGTCACACCTGACACACCTTGAAGCACCTCCAGAACACATCATAATCTTGTAGGTGTCACTGTGCACAGACCTGCCAGCCACTTGCTGCTACCTGCCCATTTTCACACCTTGAAATACCTGACCACACACCTGGTCAAGTAAGTTCCATAGTATAGATATGTCCCACCTGTCCCACCTTGAAGCACCTCCAGAACACATCTAGTCTTGTAGATGTCACTGTGTACAGACCTGCCAACCATTATGGTTTCACTGTGTAATTTTCCTCTGCAACAGATAATTTACAGGTGAAAATGTATTTGGCAAGCATCAGTGTTTTTAGTTTGTATTTTGGTAAAAAGACTCGGCCCTGTGTCATATCTCAAAGTTTGAAATGACACACATTTTGCACCTCATTGATTGTTAGCCAATTGTCTTTCTGCCAGCAGCCACCTCAGCCAATCACCAGCCTTGCTTTTCTTCATGTCTTTCTGTGACTTTGGTGTTTCGGCAGCAATTTTTCAATTGACGCGCGTTTCATTTCAAGAGTCATGGAGAAGGGACAGGCCATGAAGAGAAAAAGAATAGTGACAAGTTTTGAAAAATGCTGACAAACATCAGAAACACTACTGAGAACTGAATGTGGGGTTGGCAGGTCTGCATGTACAACATGTGTCACAGCTTGAAGCTCTGCGGAACACTTCTAATCAAGTAGGTGTCCCCATGCACAGCGTCCGTCTCACCTTGAAGCATTTCCAGAGTACATCTAGTCAAATAGGTGTTGCCATGTACATCTGTCACACAATGAAGTATCTCGAGAACACCTCTAGCCGAAGTAGATGTTGCCATGTACAACATTTGTCACACCTTGAAATGTCTAGAACGCCTCTATACAAGTAGGTGCCACTGTGTACAACACCTGTCACACCTTGAAGCATCTCCAGAACACATCTAGTGAAATAGGTGTCACCATGTACTAGTGCAGTGGGTGTCACCATGTACAACATCTGTCACAGATGAAGTGTCTCCAGAACACTAGTCAAGTAGGTGTCACCATGTACATTTTTCACACCTTGAAATGTCTCCAGGACACACTTAGTCAAGTAGGTGTCACCATGTGCAACACCTGTCACACCTTCAGGCATCTACAGAACACATCTAGTCAAGTAGGTGTCGCCATGTACAACATCTCTAACACCTTGAAGTGTCTTCAGAACACACCTAGTCAAGTAGATGTCACTGTGTACAACATCTGTCCACACCTGGAAGCATCCCAGAACACATGTAGTCAAGTAGATGTCACTGTGTACATCTGTCACATCTTGAAGTGTCTCCAGAACACACCTAGTCGAGTAGGTGTCATTGTGTACAACATCTGCCATACCTTGAAGCATCTCCAGAACACACCTAGTCAAGTAGATGTCACTGTGTACAACATCTGTCCGCACCTGGAAGCATTCCAGGACACATGTAGTCAAGTAGATGTCACTGTGTGCAACATCTGTCACACCTTGAAGTGTCTCCAGGACACATGTAGTCAAGTAGGTGTCATTGTGTACAACATCTGTCACAGCTTGAAGTGTCTCCAGGACACATGTAGTCAAGTAGGTGTCATTGTGTACAACATCTGTCACACCTTGAAGTGTCTCCAGGACACATGTAGTCAAGTAGATGTCACTGTGTACAACATCTGTCACACCTTGAAGTGTCTCCAGGACACATGTAGTCAAGTAGATGTCACTGTGTACAACATCTGTCACACCTTGAAGTGTCTCCAGACACACCTAGTCAAGTAGATGTCACTGTGTACAACATCTGTCACACCTTGAAGCATCTCCAGGACACATAGTCAAGAGGTGTCACTGTGTCAACATCTGTCACACCTTGAAGTGTCTCCAGGACACATGTAGTCAAGTAGGTGTCACTGTGTACAACATCTGTCACACCTTGAAGTGTCTCCAGGACACATGTAGTCAAGTAGGTGTCATTGTGTACAACATCTGTCACACCTTGAAGTGTCTCCAGAGCACACCTAGTCAAGTAGATGTCACTGTGTACAACATCTGTCACACCTTGAAGCATCCCAGGACACATAGTCAAGTAGGTGTCACTGTGTACAACATCTGTCACACCTTGAAGTGTCTCCAGGACACATGTAGTCAAGTAGGTGTCACTGTGTACAACATCTGTCACACCTTGAAGTGTCTCCAGGACACATGTAATCAAGTAGGTGTCACTGTGTACAACATCTGTCACACCTTGAAGTGTCTCCAGGACACATGTATCAAGTAGGTGTCACTGTGTACAACATCTGTCACACCTTGAAGTGTCTCCAGGACACACCTAGTCAAGTAGATGTCACTGTGTACAACATCTGTCACACCTTGAAGCATGTCTCCAGGACACATAGTCAAGTAGGTGTCACTGTGTACAACATCTGTCACACCTTGAAGCATCCCAGGACACGTAGTCAAGTAGGTGTCACTGTGTACAACATCTGTCACACCTTGAAGTGTCTCCAGGACACATGTAGTCAAGTAGGATGTCACTGTGTACAACATCTGTCACACCTTGAAGTGTCTCCAGGACACATGTAGTCAAGTAGGTGTCACTGTGTACAACATCTGTCACACCTTGAAGTGTCTCCAGGACACATGTAGTCAAGTAGGTGTCATTGTGTACAACATCTGTCACACCTTGAAGTGTCTCCAGGACACATGTAGTCAAGTAGGTGTCATTGTGTACAACATCTGTCACACCTTGAAGTGTCTCCAGAGCACACCTAGTCTGGTCAAGTAGGTGTCACCACGTACAACCTCTGACACACCTGCAAGTGTTTAACTGTGCATTAGCCGAGGCAAATTCCATAGTGTACTCCTGCCATAGCCTAGTATCTCACCAAGACACCTGGTCAGGTTGGTCTCACAACACTCTTATCACACACCTTAATCCATTTCACACACACCTCGGCAGGTAAATCTCAGGGTACTCCCATCAAACCTTGGCGCATTGAGAGTCGGAGTCTGCTTGGATTAATTTGCTCCTTTCTCTGTTCAGTTTTCTGCTCTAGCCTCCATTCTCAATTCAGTCTGTCCACTTTGCAGAGTGATAGAGCAGAAAAGCAAGAACATGATGTCAGCAGAGAATCTCTCCATCGTCTTCGCCCCGACCTTGATGCGACCTCTGGAGACCAACCCCATCGTCAGTCTTATGGCAGCCAAGTTCGAGCAGAAGGTCATCGAGTTTGTTCTCAATCACCAGAGGGATATTTTTGGCCGATGACGTTCTTTTGTGATGGACCCCTGTAATGTTCGGCTGTACAGTTTTACGCTCAAGATTTTTTTATTTTTTTTTTATAATAATTTTTATGTACTGCATGAAAGTAAACAGTTTTTGTTGGGGTTGGGCCAGAGGGGTGGGGCAGAGTGTCTGGGGGTCTTAGCCATTGTTTTATGATGTGCTTTGCTTTTTTGTCTTCTTTTTTTGTTGTTGTTGTTGTCATCCTCATTTGATCCAGTGAGGTTGATGGGACGTAAAAATCCAAGAACTGACTATATAACTCTTTTTTTCCCCATGGGGTTCTGCATGTTTACATCATGAATCTTGAAGACTCGTGTCGACCAGGCTGAGCGCACCATTGTTAAATTGTTTTTATTTCAGTGCTAGTGGGTAAAAGAGACATAAAAAGGGGGAGGTCAGCCAGCAGTGTTTTGAGAGCAGTTACAGTTGTGTCCCTTGCTTGAAGACTTGTGTCCACCAGGCTTAGCGCACCATTGTTAAATTGTTTTTATTTCAGTGCTGGTGGGTAAAAGAGACACAAAAAGGGGGAGGTCATCCCCTGAAGTTTGAGAGCAGTTTCAGTTGTCTCCCTTGCTTGTATGCTGGCTTGTTGTCCCTCTTGCTCACTATATTTTTTTTAAATATTTTTTTTGAAGAAGGGGACCAGAGGTTTCTGAGTAAATATCCAAATCATGAGTGAATGTAGGTTGATTTTTGCGAGCATCATTGTTATTAATAATTACTACTTTCAAAAGAAATACTTTGAAAGTAAAAATTACAGATAGTTTTTAGATGCTGACGAGTTTCTGATGCTGCCATCACTGTAACAAAATTAATGTTAGATGAATTTATTTTTTGTTATTGATTGCTGGTAAGAGGGGTTGGGATGGGGGTGAGGGGGAGGTCCATTGGTGGAAAGAATTGGAATGAAGGAAAGAGGAATCTGTTAAATGAAAGATGTGATAAAATCAGGCGTTCTGTCCTTCAATCTTTTTTTAATCTTTTAAATTTTTGTAATTAATTTTGTTGTTATTTTTATCATTTTTACATAAAAAAAATTCTATTTGTTTTGACTGTGGTATATTATGCATGTAATTGTAAGAGCACGGTCGAATGATCATGGTTATTCGTGCCGTAACAATTTCTGCCATCGTCATTGTTCTGTTTCTCTCTCCTTTTTTTTTTTTTTTTTTTTTTTTTTTAATTTAACTTTTTTTATTTCCTTCTTCTTATCTGCTGCATTTAACTTAAAACCAGTCTTCCAGGAAGATGATGACGCTGAAAATGATATATATTTTGTACTCACAAACTGACAGCAGCCACCTACGCAATTAACGGTTGATGCTCCATGCGGCAGTGCGGTACAATCACTATGTTCGTGTAACCAATTAACCCTTGTTTTGTTAAACTGTGTTCTCGTTTTGGAAACTGTCCCTGCCTGAAAATCAGTCAATCCCAGATGTTCATATCAGTGTGTGTAATGATGATAATAATGTATTCTTTTGTGTGCTACTTTATTAAAATTGGAGCACGTAGCCTGTTGCAAAACAAAGAATCAAAACAGAGTCAAAACAAACTCATGGCAGCATAAACACACCTGCACGCACGCACACATCTACACACACGCGCGCATGCACACGCAAGCACGTGCACAACACACACACACAAACATGGACACGTGCGCGACACACACACACAAACATGCATGCATGCATGGACACACACCCACACCCACATGCATGCAAGCAGGTAAACACACACACACACACACACACACACACACACACACACACACACACACACACACACACACACCCCTGTGACCCATAGTATGTTAAAGGATTTCAGTGGCTATTCTTGGCAGTGCCTGCATATTACTGATCCCTTGTGTCGGTCAGTATAGCATTGCTGCAAGGGGGGAAAAAAAGACCCAAGAAAAGCAGTTTGTTGGACATGGTTTGGGGGGGGGGGAGGCGGGGGGTCAGCCAATTTTTGAAGTGGGATTGTGGTCTGCTAGCATCCCAAAATCCCCTTGGGCAACTTCAAATTTTGGAGAGTGGGAATAAAGCCTACAAATGTCCCAGAATCCTGTTGGACATTTTCTGTTTCCAAGACCCCCACAGACTTTTTTTTTTTTTCTTCTTCTTTATCCGTTGTTATTTGGTAAAGAATGCTTCAAAAGTGGAAGCAAAATGTTCACTTTGAACAAACTTTGTTTCTACTCTCAGCAAGCGTTTTTGTTTTTTTGTTTGTTTTATAATGCTTCTTGTATTTTGTCAGTGTCAAAGTTTGCCCCTTACTGGCTGGTAGCAAAGCAAATCAAGCAGCGCAGAGCTTTCACTAGCCTGTCAAACTGGCCCTTTCAGAGGGCTACATGACACCCAACTGATTCATTCTGCAATTGGTTGTTTGTGTTCCAGTCACATGTACGTATTAACTGATCAGGTGTATTTTTCATTCCTGATGTTATGCGCACTCACAAGCACGCACGCATGCGCGCTCACGCGCACACACACACACAAAGCTACTTACAGGCCAAATTTCTGAAAGGCCAGTTTGACAGGCTTCAATGCAGCATCAGGGGAGGTCAGCTTGGTTTTGATTTGCATCACACTCCAGGGAAAGAGAATTTATGTAATTATATATATATGTATATGTAATCATATGTAGGTATGCCTCAGTCTCATTTAATGCCAGCAGTCCACTATGGTGTTCTGTGTAACAAACAATTTTTTCTCAATGATTTTGATGATAAATTGCTTATGTACATGATTATAATTAATTGGGGTTGATTAATTAATATGCCTGGCAGGTGCCAGAGCCACGGCGATCCACAAAATGTCAAACAAAGTAAACGGCCACACCCCAAGCAGTGGCCACAGTGTACCTTCTTTTCACCTCTGCCATGGGTGGTTAGGTCCCAGCCAGTCCCAGCTGCCCTGCCTTTCATGCACTGATCAAAAACAGGACAGTTTTCTGTCAAATTTGGGGGCTGTGGCGCAGCCACCTGTTGCAGAGATGTGAGCAAAGGTTGGCTGGAAGCTTTTGTGTGAAGCGTGCTGAGTGGCTCGTTGCCACGTGGGGGAAAACAGTTGATGCAAAATAATATGCTAATAAGGAATAGCGGACCATTCCTGAGGAATGTTCATGGGTGAGGTCACTACGGTGACCAAGATCGGCAGTGAGGCTTAGGAGTGTAGGCAGGTGGATGATGTAATCTGTACACGCGCTCGCCTGTGAGGGCTTCAGCCACCGTCACGCTTCAGCTGTTTTGGCCTAACCCGCAGAGGGTTGGAGAAGAAGAAGAAAAAAGTCTGAAACAAGAGTGCTAGTGCTTTGAAACAAGATCCGGACACGTAAAAAAAATTAATTTAAAAAAAAAGGTTCCAAAGTACACTGTTTATGAACACAACACGCATGTGTTTCATCCTGATAAATAGTGTTCTTTTTAACCTTTCATGTGTCCGCAGAGAGTCGGTTATTAGAGCATGGTGGTGTCAGTGTGGGTTGACCACCTGATGCGTGCAACCCTGGTTCCTTCCTTCCTTCCGTCTATGCTTCCTCCTTCCTTCCTTCCTTCCATTCTTCCTCCTTCCTTTCTTCTACTGTTCCTCATTGGCACACAGGGTCTGGACTCAGGGTTTGTATAGTCTTTTGACAATTTGGGGAACTGAGATGCCTTTTCCAGGTCTAGAACATTTGGATTTTTTTAAATTTTTGATCAAGGTTGTGGAGAGTTTGGAAATTTCACGCTAATGGTCAGCAAACGTTCTGTAGAATGGAGATTTTTTAATTTATTTTTTTAAGTGGGAGGCCGCAAGTGATGGATGATGAAAGGGAAATCCAGAATCAACTTGAAACCATTCCCAGACCTGGTTCAGTGTCATACACTTCCTGCGGCAAGAGTGACCATCCTTCAGATCGCGCATACGCCGTTTCCATTTTCCATCAACCGTTGGTCTGGGGAAAATAAAGGTCTTGGGTTTGGGTCAAACTGGGATGTTTTTTTGTTTTGTTTTAATCTGATGTAAACTCGGGGACTGCATGGGTCGTCTCCTGTGATGTGCCTAATGCTGTAGTTGGTGGAATCATGGTCACTCGGACAATCGGCATCAACATGCAGCAAACCGAAAATGTTTTCGCTGGCTCTCCTGTGTTCGGCTGCTGATGTGTTCGGCTGCTGAAGCTGTGACACTGACTTATAGTAGATTAAACCTTTCTGGAAAATAATGGCATTGGAGCCCAGCACGTTTAACTCATTGACTTCGTCTCGGACCGTTGTGATCTGACGAGGCAGTGTAGCACCAAACACGTATCGAATCTTTTGACCCAGTGATGTAAATATAGCATTTAATTCCTGTCGGATCACATGACCTAATGAGGCAGTATATCATTGAATACCTGTCGGATCATATGATTCAGTGAGGCAGTTTCTCTGAATACATTTCAGATCATATGATCTGCTGAAAAATTGATATTTGAAATAATATTAAATGATATTAAAAACAAAAACGATGCATGTATGAGGGTGTTCATTGTGACATGAGGCTGCACATTCATTGTGTTAATGGTAGATACTTTGAGTTGTTTATGTTTGAATTTGGGATGGGGTTAGATGTTACAGTCTTTGTCTTTGAACTTTGCGGCTTTGTTGCAAATATTACCGCAGCAAAGATCCTGATGGCATTGTTGGTGTGTTGCCGTTTAAATAATTATTTACTTACCTTAAGCAGTCTGGCTTTTTCTCTCTTGCTCTTGTGCTAGCTCGTTTTAAAGAACGACATCTACTGGTGGTTTCGCGTGGCAAATTCTGTTGCAGGTGGGTTACATTAAGTGTGCTTGTGTTGTCGTGCACAACGGCTGGAGGTTTTCTCAGCCTGTGGTTGGAGTCAGTTGTTTCCCTTGTGTGCACATCTTGTCAACTTGTGATTGCCCTTGCCCCAGTCTGTTTGGCATTGCTGCTGTACCATCCACCAATCATTTCTCTCAGTCCCCCCCCCCCCCACTCCCTTCCCATTCCCTCCAGTACACTCAACCCCTCCCCTCCCCCCACCCCACCCCCCCCCCCCCCCCCCCCCCACCCACCCCACCCACCCCAACATCTCGTCCTAATACTTAATCATTATTCTTCCCCCCCCCCCCCCCCCCCCCCCCCCCCCCCCCATCATCATATTCATCCATCAATACACACAGCAACCCTCACCCCTACCCTCCACCCTATCATCTCTTACTAATACCCACATATCATTATTCTCAGCCCCCTCCCCCACCCCCACGCCATCACCATATCCATCCATCAGTTCAACAACCCCCCTCCATCCCAACATCTCATCCTAAGACCCACATATTGCCGCCACACTCCCTACCATTGTACCCATCTATCAATACAGCAACCCACACCCTTCCCCCCTACCCCCACCCCTCCTCCATCCCACATCTCATCCTAATACCCACATATCTCACCCCCCCCCCCCCCATCATTGTATCCATTCAACAATGCACACAGGAACCCCCCTCCACCCCAACATCTCATCCTAATACCCACATATCACCCCCACCCCTCCACCCTCCCATCATTGTCATTCAACAATACACACAGCACCCCATCCCCACCCCTCACACTTCTCTATACACAATCACCCCTCCCCCCCCCCCCCCCCCCCCCCCCCCCCCCCATCATTGTATCTATTCAACAATACACACAGCAACCCCCATCCCCACCCCTCCACCCCAACATCTCATCCTAATACCCACATATCACCCCCCACGCAGCCCGTCATTGTACCCATCCATCAATATACACAGCAGTATTTTACCCACCTAAGTATATGAAGTACAAAGGGGGGGGGGGCTGAGTAAAGAATTATCTCAACCCCCCACCCCCATCCCACCTCCCACCTCTTGTCACCCCACCTCTTGTCACCCCACCACTACACCTGGAATATCGTGGCATTTTGTAAATTAAAACGGGCCTCAGCGTGATGTATTCTTTCTTGAATGTATAATTTTCTTTAACCTTTCAACTGGTATTGCTGATTGTGTCTGTATTGCTGTGGTGTACGCGTGGGAGTGTGGTGATATTAGAACTGATCCGAGCGTTGTTGCATCGCTGGCGTATAAAGTAAAAAATCAGTTTCACGGGTGAAAGCTGCGGAGTATTGACACTGGAAGCTGAACTTCAGTATTTCGAGTTATCACGATTAATTTTGTGGTAATTTTTTTTTTTTTTTTTTTTAAAACAAAAACCCCAACTTGATCCAAATTGTGTTTGTTGAGTCCTGACCATTAAATGATATGCAATATATGCAGCAGTGTTAGGTTTGGGTTTGTGGGTTGTTTCTTGTATGAAAAGAAGAAAAAAGAAGCCTTAAATCCCCCCCCCCCCCCCCCCCCCCCCCCCCGTGCAATTGTGTCACGCATATTTGAAGCGAGGAAGTTGGATTTTGCAAGCAATATCCGCAACAAATCATCGCTTACAGAGGGGGAATTATGAACGTTTTAATTTACAGGTGGGATTGGGGTGGGAGTAAGTAAGTAAACATGGTGCTTAACGTCCACAGAAACCGTACGGCTTATTAGGGACGGGGAGAAGGGGGGGGAAGGGGGTATGGATTTGGGGGGAGAGGGAGATTATATACCTATCGCTGCACTGTCACCACCAGAATGACTTCTGCATTAGATGGGCAGCGATGAGAGCCATTTTAATGTTTCAGTAGGAAGTGATGGACAAAGTCACAAGACAGGGGTCCACAACCACAACCTTTTTGAAGAGAAAGGAGAGCCGAAGCGGTATCGAACCGAGGTCCTTCCGCTTACCAACCTAACGCCTTACCGCTAGGCCAAACCGGCTCACAGGGGTGGGAGGGGGGTGGGGGTATTAAAATAGTCTGCTATAAAACTTGGTGTTTTGGTGTGTTTTTTCCCCCTCCATTTTCTACCACCCCAATGCCCCTTTTTTTTCTTTTTTTCCTTTTTTTTTTTTGGGTGGGTGTGGGGGTGCTTTTCTATTTTTTGTTGTTCCCCCCCCCCCCCCCCCCCCCCCCCCCCCTTCGTTTTCCACCGAATGTGCAGTACGTCTTAAAAGTGATGGAGGTTGGTTGCCGTGGTCAAAAAAGACTGCAGAGTTATTATTATACTGTAATTATACTATAATTATACTATAATTATACTATAATTACAGTCGTGTGCCTGGAATGGAATCTTCGGGTTTGAGATTGACCGTACTCAGAACAAAGTATTGACACTGTGTCCGTCATATCAGATTTGTACAGTTGTTTTTCTTCTTCTCTTTGGGTCCGCACGTATTATCTGTACTTCGTGTTTTTTTGTTTGTTTTTTCCCTCCTCTCAAGAGATACCTTTCAAACTGCATCATGACAGGATCTTTTGACCGTTTCACAGTCCAGCCAGTTTCGGTGACTTTGATCTCTCTCTCTCTCTCTCTCTCTCTTCTCTCTCTCTCTCTCTCTCTCTCTCTCTCTCTCTCTCTCTCCAGGTTATCTTACCTCTAGACTCCCACCTCTCCTTCTCTCTCCCCTCTCTCCTCTCTCTCTCTCTCTCCCCCTCTCTCTCTCTCTCCCCCTCTCTCTGTGTCTTCCTCTCTCTCCCTTTCTCTCTCTCTCCCTCTCTCTCTCTCTCTCTCTCTCTGGCGTGCGCGCACCTAAGTACCCAAGCTTCCAGTGGTGTTTTTGCTTTGCATGATTATTGTGATGAACTAATTATTGCATACCCACCCATGTACTTGTATACGATATCATTATGTAATTTTTTTTTTTTTTTTTTTTTTTTTTTTTTTAACACTGTTCTGATTGTCATGCCTCTATCTGTTCCTTGTTGTCGTTGATGATTTTGTGTGAGCGTCACTGGAGCAACTGAAATTGTCTTCTTCGATTTGAAGGAGTTGCCAGCATTATTCATTTTGTCTGTAAAACAAGGCGATTTTATTAACAAAGGACTGTGTCCACCTTCGGAAATTGGTTCTGTTTTTGTGTGCGCGTTACACGCACTTGTGTTGCTGCGCGTGCTTCAGAATGTAGGGCTCTCTCTCTCTCCTCTCTCTCTCTCTCTCTCTCTCTCTCTCTCTCTCTCTCTCTCTCTCTCTCTCCTCCCCCCCCACCGCCCCCCCCTCTCTCTCTCTCTCCCCCCTCTCTCTCTCTCTCTCTCTCTCTCTCTCTCTCTCTCTCTCTCTCTCTCTCTCTCTCCCTCTCTCTCTGTTTCTATCCCCCCCCTCCCCCCCCTCCCCCTCTGTGTTTTCCATCCCTCTCACTCTCTGTTTCCCCCTCTCTGATTGAGAAGGAGTAAGTAAAATGCATATTTAACTGGCATTTATAAGACTTGCTTGCAGACATTTAAAGCCCCAGACACCAGTAGCAGTATATGTCCTGAATGGATGATAACTTGAAAATAATTTTACCTTCAATTACTAAAGTAACATTGCAGCATACTATCTTATCTCAATAGTGTACATCACAATGCAAATGTCACGCCACTACGTCGGCCAAGACAGCTTTCGAAAATGCATGCATTTGAAGATGTGTGCACACTCTGTGATCTCGAGTTAGTGGCTGGATTCGGTTAAAAATATTCAGAATGTTATGGTACACGCATCAGCAGTGGCTTTGAAACATAAAAATATTCCCATTGTTAAGATCGAGTCATGTTGTTGTTTTTAGATATGACTTGCAGCAGACATGCACACGCGCACACACATCCTCACACACACACACACACACACACACACACACACACACAACACACACACACACACACACACACACACACACTGGTGTAATGTCACCTTTGCGATTTCAGTCAAACCATTAGTGCAGCCAAAAAACAAACAAACAAAAACCTCACTACTATAGTCATGTCTCCCTTTCAGGTGCTTCTGTAATACGAGTTGTATTATAAATGAGTAAAGCCCACACTTAGAGAAAGACCGTGTAATTTATGCCAGAGTTAGAGTTCGGTGGACACACACTTAGAGAAAGACCGTGTAATTTATGCCAGAGTTAGAGTTCGGTGGACACACACTTAGAGAAAGACCGTGTAATTTATGCCAGAGTTAGAGTTCAGTGGACACACACTTAGAGAAAGACCATATGATTTATGCTAGAGTAAGAGTTCAGTGGACACACACTTAGAAAAAGACCGTATAATTTATGCCAGAGTAAGAGTTCAGTGGATTACGGAAACACCCAGATAATCCGGCCATCATGCAATGGAAGTCTTCAAAGTGTTGAAATTATGGACGCTACACGGAAGGAGAGTAAGTAAGTAATTTGGTGTTTTACGCCCAGTCAACCATTCACGGAAGGAGAAGAATAAATAAACGTGTGAGTAGGTCATGCAGCCAAACTGATGGTGTATGTTGCACGTGCATAAGAAGAGTAAATAAACGCGTGAGTAGGTCATGCAGCCAAACTGATGGTGTATGTTGCACGTGCATAAGAAGAGTAAATAAACGCGTGAGTAGGTCATGCAGCCAAACCGATGGTGCACGTTGCACGTGCATGGTTCTCCGGCAGCAGGGTTTTTCCGCTCTGAGCTCTTAAGCCCCACCTCCATCGTCACACGCTTTCCGGCTGACCACCACGTGGTACTGTGCTCACTGGTAGATTAGAGAGTCCTGCGTTGAACTCTAAGCCCCGCCTCTTTCCTTACAAGACTTCGGAGCTCAGGAGCTGTGTGAGAATCGAGGTGGACTCCCTGGGCTCCCCGTCCCTAATAGTCGTTATGGTCTCTGTGAACGTAAAGCAACACTGGACTCGAACTCACAAGCTTTCCATCGGACCACCATGTGGTACTGTGCTCACTGGTGGAATAGAGGGTTCCGCTCTAAAGTTCCGCCTCCCTCGTCACTTGTTTTCCATTTAAATGAGCGTCACGTGGTACTGGGTGGAGCTCTAAGCCCCACCTCCCTCGTCACTTGTTTTTCCATTTAAATGAGCATCACGTGGTACTGGGTGGAGCTCTAAGCCCCACCTCCCTCGTCACAAGCTTTCCATCTGACCTCCACGTGGTACTGTGTCGCGTGGTGGAATAGAGGGTTCCGCGATGAGGGCTAGGATTAGGCCGCATGTCTCATTGTTGCGTAGAAACAGTAATGATAGCACATAGGCTTGGTGATTTTGTTGTGAATCCTCTTTAAATATACCCCCCCACCCCAAATTTTTAAAAGCATCAGGATACTGAAAGAATTCTGTCCGAAATAAAATAGTATAAAAAAAGCTGTGCGGATTATAGTGGCAAACATGCTGTCAATTTTTTGGCCAGTTTCACTGAGCGGCGACCTGCTAACTTTCCGCAGGTTCTTGTCGGCAGTTAATGTGTGCAACTTTAATTCACGTCCCTCCACCGCCTTTCCTTTGTAGTTCAGACAGCTCACACAGTATCCTTCGCCATGGTAGTTATTTTTTAGTATTGCGGTTGATCGAAACTGCCTTCGCTCAGGCGACACCCAGTAGGCCTAACATAGCCGTCGGAACGTCCCAGTCAACAAACTTCCGCCTTACGCAGGGGCAGAGCACTCTGAACTTTCCTCTCATGGGAATGGTCTATAAAGCCCCACCTCTTTCCACACAGGCTTTTACATAGTTCAGGAGTTGTGTGAGAGTCGAGGTGGCCGTCCTGGGCTGTCCGTCCTAACGAGCCTTCTGGTTTCCGTGGACGTAAAGCTATATTGAACCATGCTCCGGCATTGGTCTCAGCTTGTCCCTAATATGTCAACTGACATCTGAGGACATTAAGCAACACTACCTACCTACCTACCTACCTGCCTACCTACCTACACAGGCTTTCCATCTGACGTGTCGTGTGGTGGAATAGAGGGTTCC
>JABMCL010003654.1:5000-15000 GCA_018857735.1 Alviniconcha marisindica | reverse complement strand
GACTCTACCGTTTTCTGCCACCAAAACCACGGCGACTCCGCGAGCAAGGAAAAGTACTACATCAACGAGCCATCCGCCTCACTGGAGTGAAAGATCTGTGGTGTGTGTGTGTGTGAGAGACAATGGAGTAACAGTCTGTGTAACGTCAACAAAACGAAGAAAGAGAGAGCGGGGGAAAAAAAAAAACGAAAGAAAGAAGGACTTTCTAAAAGTGAACAGTTTGTATGACGCCTGGAAACGCCCTAGTCCCGAGGAGATATATTATACACACCTCTCTGACAGGTGAGAGAATTGTAACAATGGTTATCAATACGAGCTGGGCTTGGTATCCTCGCGTATACTGATGTAGCAACTCTCACGTAGGACAGGCTGTGTATATATATATGTGTGTAATTTATAGTTATCGATACTTCGTACGTACGCATTGACGAATGTCACCTTCTCTCTCTCTCTCCCTCTCTCTCTCTCTCTCTCTCTCTCTCTCTCTCCTTTCCTTTCTTTTTCATTGCGGGGTTGTTGAAAGGGGGGGAAAAGGGGGGAGAAAAAAAGGGAGGAGAGAGACTATGTTATCGTGACCTAGCTTTATTAATCATTCATTTAGAGGGTATCCATTATTTCATGTTTTAATGAGAGAGGTGTTTCTTGTTATCAGTATTGATTTGGAACAACACCGCTGTCGCTGTGGGTTCCTTTTGGGCTTGGTCGTGTTGGTTGGTGATGATCGGTATTGCCTGTCAAAACGGGGCTTGTGTACCACACAGGTGTGTGTGTGTGTGTGTGTGTGTTTGTTTTGGGGGGGGTGTGGGGGAAAGAAAGAAAGGAGGAGGGGAAAGAGACCCCCCTTGTTATGTGGGTGTGTGTGTGTGTGTGTGTGTGTGTGTGTGTGTGTGGGGGGGGGAGGGGGGAGAAAGAGAAGAGAAAGAGAGAAGAGAGAGAAGAGAGGGGTTTTGGTGTGTGTGTGTGTGTGTGTTTTGGGGGGGAGAGAGAGAAAAGAGAGAGAAAAGAGAGAGGGGGCCCCTGGGGGGGGGGGGGGGTGTGTGTGTGTGTGTGTGTGTGTGTGTGTGTGTGTGTGTGTGTGTGTGTGAGAGAGAGAGAGAGAAAAAGAGAAAAGAACAGAGAAGGAACAGAGACGAGAAAAACAGACACAGACAGACACAGACAAAATCTGCAAAGGAAAGTGGTGTGTGTGTGTGTGTGTGTGTGTGTGTGTGTGTGTGTGTGTGTGGGGGGGGAGAGAGAGAGAGAGAGAGAGAGAGGGGTTTTCCGGGTTTTTGGGACCCGGGAAAAGCAACGGAGAGAACCAAACCTCTGGCAAACCAAACCCCGGTTTTCCCGGGAAAGGGAAACCCCCTTTGAAGGGCCGAAAGCGGCATCTGGAATGTGTTGACAGATGAATAATACGTAATTCGTTGACCCCCCCCCCCTCCCAAAGGGTGTTAGTAATTAAGTTGGTGTTTTACGCCCGGTAAACCATGACGGTTATATCAAGGGGATAAAGAGCTGTTAATTATTACACAAATCGCCATAATTACGCTCGATTACAGGCATCTGCTCCAAATCTTTTTCAAAATAAAAAGTCAAATGAATATGAAACGTAGTAGGAAAGTAAGAGAACAGTCCACTTTAACGGAACTGAAGATGCAAGTCTGCCTGAAATTGTGCAAAATTAATATCATATCTTTGCATACATGCTGTACTTCATTGATCTGTGGATATCTTTTACAAAAGTGGATTAAGTACTCTTTTTTTTTTAGCCTCGAATTCGAGTTCCTTAAGGCGCAGCCATGTTGCTTCGCTCTTTACCAAAGGAGAGCAGAAATAGATTGGCTCGTGACGTATTTGATACCTTTACCACACATGCAGGTCATGTTTATGACGTCACTGATACAGACTGCTGGGGACAAAATGGCCTCACTCAGTGTCGTGCTTTCACGACTTTCAAACGTCGACTTTTAACAAACGGGACAAGACCTCGAATGAAAAATGTTTGGGTTTTGCAAGTTTGCCCTAAGGAGGAATTTCCCTAAGGAGCCGCGTTCCCGGCACGTTTTGCCCCAAAGAGGAAAGTGGACAAACCCTGCAGGCTTTTCCCCTTTTTTTTTTTTTTCCTCATTTTTGGATATCAGTACATCTGATAGTGTGTGTGTGTGTGTGTGTGTGTGTGTGTGGGTTGTGTGGGGGGGCCGGGGGGAAAAAAGAGAGAAACACACACACAGAGAAAAAAAGAAGAGAAAACAGAGAAGAGAGAGAGAGAGAAAAAAAAAACGAATGGGGTGAGACAGAACGAGAGAGGGGGCGGGGAGGGGGGGGCACAAAAGGGGAAAGGGAACAAAGACAGAAAAGACAAAGAAAACAGGGTGTGTGTGTGTGTGTGTGTGTGTTGTGTGTGTGTGTGTTTTGTGCGGGTTTTTGGGGGCCGCGTGCGTCAAAGAGAAAAGGGCAGACGGAAAAGGGAAAAGAGAAAAGTCAGAGAGGGGAAAAAAATTGGGGGAACGAATGTGTGAGACAGAACGAGGGGGGGGGGGGGGGAGAACAAAAAGGGGGAAAGGAAGGAAAAAGGGGAGAGAGAAGAGAGAGAAGAAAAAGAAGAGAGGGGAAAAGAGAAAGAGCGATAGCGAGAGAGAAAGAGAGAGAGAGGGAGGGGGGGAGAGAGGCGAGAAAAAACACACACATGTTAGGGCACATATTATGCTACAAAATGTACAAGACTCTGCATGGAATAAAACATCACACACAAAGTCAGTCCACGTTTAGCTTTTACCGTATCAAACCATCCAACCATTCAATCAAACAAGGACATCCACAACACACAGTCAAACCAAAATTTTCAAGCCCATATTTACAATTTCAAAACCGGGCAGCAGTAGCCCCGTAGTCTATAAAAAACAAAGAAATACAGAATTTCAGTTTAGCGCTGCCCGAGGCGGGGATAATAAACACAATACACAACAACACACCGGGGACCCGGCGGTGCTATGGACAAATGCACATCAACACACACACAGCCCACACACACACACACACACACACACACACACACACACACACACCCCAAAACCCTAACACCCGGCCCCTCCCCACACACACACACACACACACACACACACACACACACACACACACACACACCCATACACACACACGAAACGGGGGAAAAGGGAAAGATAGATTAAAAAATGTTTCTGGGGAAGGATCGAGTGACCAAACCGCAAAGTGGACCTTTCGGCACGTTATGTCGCCACCCTTATGCGCTCAAAAACGTGACACAACAGGCCCGCCTTATCGGGAAGACCCACATTGGGTGGTGGTGGGGGTTTTGGTGGTGGGGGGGGAAGTGTTGCTCAATGTCCTCAGATGTCGTGACATATTAGGGACAAGTTGTGACCAATCCCGGAGGTTCAATTAATTCCCCGCCCACGGAAACCAAAGGTTCGTTAGGACGGAGGGCCCCAGGAGGGCCCCCCACTCCCCCCCGCTTTTTGCCCAAATAACCTTTAGGGTTTCCCGGGGTTTTTAAAAAGCCCATTTTTCCCCCGGCTGAAACACGAGTCATGTGTCTGCGTTCAACCGTGACCGTGTCGAGGCGTTTGGGGGGTCCGGGTTGTTCTGCAGCACAGTGTGTGTGTTGTGTGGGGGGGGGGCGTGCGGGGTTTTTTGTGTGTGTGTTTTTGTGGGGGTGTGGGGGGGGGGGCTTTTGGGGGGGGGCGGGGGGGATACGGAAGGCTGTTGAATACCAAAGGGGTATTATAGTGTGCCCGACAGATTAACCCCGCGTTTGTTTGCCAGGTTTCGTCAGCACTTGGCGCACGAAAGCATGATCGCTTGACTGGTCTTCGAGACGAGGTCGTGAACCTTTTGTGGCTTTTCCCCCGGGCTCGGGGTTTCCCTTTTCCCAGAATACTTCCCCCCGGGGAAGGGCTTCTCGCGGGGGGGTTTTAAAACCCAATTTGCTCCACCCCTTTCACTCTTTTCTTACGTCTGGTTTCTGCCCCCCCCTTTTTAACCTATATTTCATTCCAAAAACTCTCTCCACTTTACCCCCGGGTTTTCAGCTCCCTTCTTACAGCTTATTTCTACCAAACCGGCCATTCTCCTGTTTTATCTAAACACAACTCTTCTTTATATAATTTTTTTAACTCTCCGGCCCCTTTTGGCCCCAGCTTTTTTGCCTCCTTTGCATCCCATTTTGGGGGGGGAGGGATCCTGGTGGCTGAGGTCCCCCTGGGGTCCAACACGCTTCGGGCCCGGATTTCCCCCTAGACGGGGGTTGGGGTTTGGGGAAACAATCGGTTTTGGTCGTGTTTTCCCCTAATTTCGATTAGAAGGCAGCGGCTCGGGGGCAATCGGGGTAAAAACTTTGTTTTGTTTTTATAAAATTTGGTATATTCGTTTTGAGCCCTGGTGCGCACTTGCTGGAATGCCGCTTTGTGCATCCCCTTGTTGGACTCGGTGGCGGGTGGGGAAAAAACGTAATGAATCTTTCAGAAACATAACATGGCACCCAAAAAAAAAATTACGGGACAACGACCAAGATTCGGACTCGGACTCTGAAAACGAACGCTTACAACTCCTCAACAATTGGCCAAGGTTTCTGGTCGTGGAGTCGTCAAGTGACGACCTCCCCTGAGCAAACTGTCCCCCTTTTGCGTTCAGAAGGGTTTCCAGGCGGTGGCCGGAACCCTCAAAAGCATTAAAAGGTTGAGGGATGGATCTTTCCTGGTGGAGTGTGGCAAAAGGGCCCAGGCCCAAAATCTACTCCAAACAAACAGATTTATCGACAGACCAGTCAGGGTCTCAATTCACAAGACCCGGGGTTTCCTCGGGGGGGTAATCAGATGTCGGGACCTCGCTGACATGTCGGAGGTTGAGACCCGGGATGAACTAAAAGGATCGGGGTGGGGTTTGGGGGGGTGAACCAAATGACACTGAAGGGAGGGGAAGGTGATCCCCACCAACACTCTTTTTTTGCGTTGGGTTTCCCCCGGAACCCCCGAAAGAGTTTACGGTCGGCTATCTAAAGGTGAAGGTGGCCTTGTTTGTTCCCAACCCTATGCGTTGCTTCAACTGCAACAAGTTTGGACACACGAGCCAACGTTGCAAGGTTGCTGCGAAGTGTACGGATTGTGGAAAAGATAAGCATGAAGGTCAATGTGAGGGCCCCAAAGGCTTTTCTAAATTGCAAGGGTTTCCCCACGCTTCATCGGCTAAAGATTCCCCGGTCTGGCAGAAGGAGGGAGATTAAACCCTTTCCCCTTTGGAAAAACCAACTTTTGAAGCCAAGATGCCGACTGTGATCTCTGGAGGTAAGACCTACGCCGCTGCCGCTTCCACCAGAAGAGAGTCCAAATCTGTTCAGTGTAAAACCCTTGTTAACCTGGGTGTTTTTTCAAAACCGTCCCTAGGACGACTGAACCTAACCGTTCTACTGGCGGCCCCGGATCGGTATCGACCGGCCTCGGGCTTCCTCCGGGAAGTCGAGGAGGTTTTGGCCGACCCCCGGGGTTCCGTGCAAGCCCCCCGTGTTCTTCGGGGGACAGTTAGGGGTTCACCCGGATCCCCCAAAAACGGCCTCTGGGGGTTTCCCCCCCCGGGCCGGGGTTCCCCCCCAAAAGGGCCTGGGGGGGTTTCCCGCCCCCCCCCAAAACGGCCTCTAGGGGGTTCCGCCAACCCCCAAAACGGCCTCTAGGGGTTCCCCCAAAAAGGGGGATCCCCCAAAACGGCCTCTGGGGGTTTCCCGCCAATCCCCACAAAATGGTTTTCTGCAGCTCCCCCCAAAAGCGCACCAAAGGGTTAAACAGGTCCCTTAAAAACCGCGGGCCTCGAAAGATGATTCATCATCTTCGAGGGCTCCCCTACAAAGGGTGAGGGGGTCCTGGTGGACGTCGAGGGGTTTTCGCACCCCAGGCGCTCCGCTCCTTCCAGCAGGCCCCAGGTCCACCCAAGCCTGTAGCTTCGGACAGGCTGAAGAAGGCAGAGCAGAATCTGGTTCTTTCCAACCAGTTTTCTGCCCTTTCCGATGACGAGATGGACTCGTCATCAATTCTTTAAAGATGAAATAATGATTTATTTCATTTTCGGGGATTTTTTAAAAAGGTTTTTAAGTTAACTTTGAAAAAATAAAACCACTCGCAAGGGTGGTTAAAAGGGGCTATTATTTAAGTGCAGGAAAAACCCGTTTTTCTGCATAACCCTCTTGCTCTTTTTATCTGGTCATTTTTATGTGGGTAGTCCATTCTTATGACTTTTTCCAAAAACCTCGCAAATTTTTGTTGGGAGTTAGGCCTCTTGATATGGCTCCTGTTGAGCAACTAGGAGATGATAGTTGGTGGTGGTATGTGCAGCTCTCTGCCATATGGCACTGGTATTTGCCATTAAGCATTTATATAACATTTTTTAATTTTGTATTTTATTCATCCATTCATTTAAAAAAAAACAACTTTTCTTTAACCTGGTATCGATAAATTAGAGGAATGGTCGACGGTACCCGCATGTCCTAGCCTTATGCCTCTCTAAACAGGGGTTTTTGAAGGGACTAACGGGTTTTAAAATTGATGTCTGATTTTTATACATGGATTTCTGTTTTACGTTTGCGAAGTGATTGGTTTTTTAGATTTACTTGAAAAACATATATTTTTTGAAAACCCGGGTTTTTTCCCCCCGTGTTTTTCCCTTTGTCAATTGTTTTCAAGAAAATGATCGCTTTGATTTGGGCTTCGAGACGAGGTCGTGAACCTTATTGTAGCTGTTCCCCGTGTGGCTCGGAACAGGTTCATTTCCGGAAAACTGACTGAGACGAGGGACGCCGCTCAAAGCGAATTCGAATTTTCTCGAAATTCAGTAATGATTGGGGCTAATTTTGCCACCACTTATGTAACTCATGCGCAAGTGCCTCGTGATGTGTGTTAGTTGTCATGTACGCCGCGCATATTATAAAAAAAAAACACACAAAAACCCCACACACACACACACCACACACACACACACACACACACACACATACAACGAGGAAAGGAAAAGACAATTTTAGTGTTGCTGGGGAAGGAGTGACAAAACGTGCAGCGAGTGGACCTTTCGGCACGTTTTTTCACCATGTAGTGACAAAACGTGCCGGAGAGACAAAACGTGCGGCAGGGGCATCAGATTTGACACGTGTTTCCCCCTTAGTGACAAAACGTGCCGGGTGACAAAACGTGCCCCCAACAGGGCCTTTTCTTTGTTTGCCTCCTCCTCCCCCCTTTTCCTCCTCCTCCTTCTTCCCCCTCCTCCCCCCCTCCCCCTCCTCCTCCCCCCTCCTCCTCCTTCCCTTTTTCTTCCCTCCCCCTCCTCCTCCTCCCCCATATAACCCACCCTTTTACTGGGTTTAAAAAACCAATTTTCTTACTTATTCCTCCTTCCCCCCTCCCCTTCTTCTTCTTCTTCTTCTTCTTCTTCTTCTTCTTCTTCTTCTTCTTCTCCTCCTCCTCCTCCTCTTCCCCTTTTTCCCCCTTCCCCCTTCCCCCTTCCCCCTTCCCCCTTCTTCTTCTTCTTCTTCTTCTTCTTCTTCCTCTCCCCCCTCCTCCTCCCTCGCCCTGAAAAACCGCACCGGGTTTACTGGCCGTAAAACAACCCCCAATTTTTTTTTTTTCCCTTTTCCTCCTCCTTTTTCCTTTTCCCCCCCTCCCCTCCTTTTTCCTTTTTCCTTTTTCCCTTCCCTTTTTCTTCTTCTTCTTCTTCTTCTTTCCCCTTTAACCCCCCCCCCCCCCCTTTTTCTTCCCTTTTTCTTCTTTTTTTCTTTCCCCCTTCCCTTTTTTCCCTTTTTCTTTTTCCTTTTTCCCCCTCCCTTTTTCCTTTTTCCCTTTTTCCCCCTTCCCCCCCCCTCCCCCTGATATAACCGCACTGGTTGACTGGGCGTAAAACAAATTTAGTTACTTCTCCTCCTCCTCCTTCTTCTTCTCCTCCTTTCCTCCTTCCCCCTTCCCCCTTCCCCCTTCCCCCTTTTTCTTCTTCTTCTTCTTCTTCTTCTTCTTCTTCTTCTTGTAAATGTCGTTATTGTTGCTGCTATTCTGTGTTTAAATTTTCCCCCTTTTTTTTTTGGTTTTTTCCGGTCTAACCGTACCCCGTAATGCCCTTTTTGGAAAATTTTGGCCGCCCTTTAAATTTCCGGTTGACTGGGCGTAAAACACCAACTTACTTACCCTTACCTTTGAAAAAGGAGAACGACAGAAAACCTCGTGAACATCCGGAGCAGAAAGGTGTTGCATTCAGCAAAACTATTTTTAGCCTGCCGTGTACGCGTGGCTGTGTACTGCAAGGAGGGAAAAGACCCGATCATGGTTATTGATTGTCGTCTTGGGCTACTTGCCCTCGCACAGGATGCCAGAAAGGGGTGTCGCCACGCCCGGGGGGAAACCTGTGGCTATAATGAGTACAAAAAGCTAACTGGTTTTTCCCACATCCTTCCTTCCCACTGCCGTATTTAGTTACGCCATAGGTTCCTGGAAAAGCAGAAAGCAGTTTTTGTTTTTTTTTGTTGGTGCTCAAACAGTAGTAAAATTTGTTACAAACAACTCAAATAAAACAAGGCGTGTCATTCATAGCCGCCAACCAAAATTTAAAACCAGGCCCAAAAAAAACCACAACCCCTTTTTTAATCGAGACGGATCTCTTTTTTTTTACCCGGGGTGGATGCATCTCACGTTTACTTTCGTGCTTGGGCGCTGGGGGGCTTCCCAGTCATTTTTAGTACCGGCACCTTTTTTTGGGGGGCCCAAACCCCGTCGGGGAACAACTGCGCGGAGATAAAAGGATGCCCCTTCAGTGGCGTAACCAAATCCGGGGGAAATTTGGAGGAAGGTGCCGGGGAAAACGTGCTCGGGGGGGTGTAATGAGTATAGATGGATGGGCTGGTGGGTGGCATTTGCTAGGTGACACCGAAAATCCATCTGAAAAGGGGGTACGTTTGCTTGCTGTTTTGCTCATTCAACCATTCGGTTGTATCAGGGCAGTGAAATGGGGGGAGGGGTACGCACAAAATACGAAAGAATTTTTTATTTATAATTTGGGATAAATAAATAAAAAACTTTATTATTTATAATTAATGCATTAAATAAAAAATTTTTCTTTTGGGTCACTCAAAGTCCACACTGAAATAGGCAAGTAAACAGTTCAACACAGCAAAGGTAAGAGTATGCAGATAGAACGGAGTAAAACGGAGTAAAACATCATAAAACATATAGCGGGTTCTTTTTTTTTTTTTTGTTGTTTTGTTTGGTTTTGGTTTTGGTTTTTCTTTATGTCCACAGAAACGATTAGACTTAATAAGTTAATTATTAGGGACTGGGAGCCCAGGAAAACCACCTCGACTTTCACATGGATCCTAACCTCTCAACATAGCGGGAAAGGGGCTAATGAGGGCTATAATTTATAGTGAGGGCTAACAAAGGCAATATCGCTGGCTCTTAATACTTTCTCCTGGAGAGGATGATAGTGTTGGGCCTACTTGTTGGTAGCCTACCTGTGTGGTTTGTGAGTTTGTCGATCGTGGAATTTTCTCCCTCTGTGTGTGTGTGTGGGGGGGTGTGTTTGTGTGGGGGGTGTGGGGGTGTTTGTGTGTGTGTGTTGTGTGTGTGTGTGTGTGTGTGTGGTGTTTGTGTGTGTGTGTGTGTGTGTGAGAGAGAGAGAGAGAGAGAGAGAGGGGGGGGGGGAGGGGGTTTTGCGGGCGTGTGGTGTGGTTTTTGTGTGTGTTGGGAACTTTTCGTATTGTGGGGTGTGTGTGTGTGTGTGTGTGTTTGTGAGGGGAGCAACCAAAAGGAAACAGGCAGACGGGAAAGGGGGGGGGGGGGGGGGGGGGGGGGGGAGAGAGGAAAAGAGACAGAAAACAGAAAAAGAGACAGAAAGAGAAAAGGCAGGCAGGGCAGGCAGGCAGACAGACAGAGGTGGGAAGAACAGACAGACAGGCAGGCAGGCAGGCAGAGGTGGGGGGGCAGGCAGACATGCAAACAGGCACCCCCGACCAAAAGGG
>JABMCL010001520.1:52500-98213 GCA_018857735.1 Alviniconcha marisindica | reverse complement strand
GTGGTATGCAAGTAAAAACAATGCACACAGACTCCACCAGAGGTACTTCCTCGAATTACTGGGGGTGATTCAGGTCTTTGTTGATGTGTTTATGTGTGACATCTTTCAGGTAATGATTAACTCCCTTGTGTGTTGATCGGTTTTCAAGACTTTGTTCTTCTACAGTGTGTAAGCACACACCAAGAAATACACAAAAGAACGAGCCACATCTATGTACACTGACTTCTTCCGTTTAAATATGTACCACAGGTTCAGGTAAGAACTATGTGCTTTGATCTCCGCAAAACACGCCTTCCCTCTTTCTTTGATCTCCGCAAAACACGCCTTCCCTCTTTCTTTGATCTCCGCAAAACACGCCTTCCCTCTTTCTTTGATCTCCGCAAAACACGCCTTCCCTCCTTCTTTGATCTCCGCAAAACACGCCTTCCCTCTTTCTTTGTCCTATTTTCCCCCATTATTATTTTTGTTGTTGTTGCAATTTACTACGGGATAGGGTCACAGTGTACAAATTATCACGTTATTGTATATTTAAAAAACATTGTGAAAGAGCACTCAAAGGACAGTGAACAGAAGTTTGTATACAGTTCAAAGGTTTACATCAAATCCAAATGTGTTTTCCAAATAAATAACATACACAATGGTTCTTTTGGTGGGTTACCCCAAAATACAAAACACGCATGTGAAATTAAAACTTACACGAATCACATTTCTTACAAAAACTAAACCCTCAAACCTTTTGTCTAAGCTCAGCAATCGGTGTAACACACGTACTTATGTCCTTGTGTATACTTGCTGTGTCCTGCATTCAGTGCAGCTGTAGTGCTGGTTCAGGTCAAACTTTTGGTTTCTGTGTTTACTGGCGATGTAAACTGGTTGAAATGATAGCAAAGCACTAAACGAACACTGTCTGTGATAAAGTCATAAGAATCAGAATTCTGTACTGTGCTACCCCCCCCCCCCCCCCCCTCCCCCTACAAATTACTACTTGAAACGGTCAGTCACCCAACTTAGTGTTCTAAAGCAGATGCATAAACTTGATTCAACATCTTACTACAGCTTAATTCACACCATCAGACAGAGTATTTTGTTTTATCTCTGTTAATTCTTATTTCCTATGCATAAACTCCTCGTCATTTTCCATGCACGCTGTGACACACATTTGAAAATAACCACCTAAAGCGGACAATCTCCCAAACTCAGCCTTGTAAACCACATGCATAAATTGTATGAAACAGCTTGCTACAGCTTAGAGGGAAACTGAAGGGAGGAGGCACCTATTGATAGGACAAGCATAAAAACAACAACCAGACACAGCAGTTTGCCATACAATTTCTGATCCTCTTTGTTGAAAAGAAGTTTTTTGCTAGTCACAAAAACATGAACTTGAGTGCTGCCATTTTGTGCCCAACAGTCTGTGTCAGTGGCATCACAAACAAGGGCAGAATGTGTGGCCAAAGTATCAACTACATCACGAGCCATCCTATTCTGCTCTGTAGAGGTAAACAGAAAATCAACATGGTTGCACCCTGAGAGTGAGATGCTCAATTTCAAAGCAGAAATGAACTTCTTTTGTGTAAATAGTGATAAGGAAGCCAAGGGATAAAAATATGTGCACCCTTTCTATGTTTTCCAGCCATCTTGCATCTTCATTTCAGTCCCCTTCAAGTTACACAGTCAAACGGATCCTTTACTCCCCATCTCTTATCTGCATTGGAAACACTGACTTGTGTGTATATATATATATATATATATATATGTCCACAAACTATGTGAATGCAACTTCTGAAAACAGTAACATTTTTCAGTGAACAGCAAGGCTTGGATGGAGCAGACTGTCGGCTTTCCCTGATGCTAAGAACGCCTGGTATGGTTTCAGTGTTGGTTAAACTGTCACTGGTTTAGCGGTTCACTGTCGCAGTGTTGCTCTGTGGCTGTCTACTGGGATGACACTAAGCATGAAGAAAATACAGTTCCATCCAAAAATACAGTGCTCATTAAGTTACCCAAATTTTAGCGTGAAAAGAAATCAGCTGCTGTTTCGTAACAGTGTTTCCAAGCTGGAATGGAATTCACGTTTCATTTCCTGTTTCAACAAATCAAATAGATCTCCATCGTCACTTTACAAAAAAGCTACTCCAAAAACAGATCTGCTGTCCTTGGCTACAAGACACTTTGGCTACAAGGCTGCAGTTTTGTAACAATATTTTCAAGCTGGAATGGTATTCACCTTTCATTTCCTGTTTCAACAAATCAAACAGATCTCCATCGTCACTTTACACAAAAGCTGCTCCAAAAAACAGATCTGCTGCCCTTGGCTACAAGACACTTTAGCTACAACTACAAGGCTTGCCTTTTTACAATGGTTGTAGCTGACAGTAAACTATCGTTCATGAATTTCTGGTTGGATAGTTGGGTCATGGTAGAATTGGTTGTCCTGTAGCTATGTGGAATTTCTAACATATAAAACTGCTAAAACAAAACAAAACATTGTTTCAATACAGATCGACATACAAAATTGAAAAGGAAAAAAAAGAAGAAGAAAAGCACTGTCATTACAGACAACAAAAAATGGATGATTTTCCCCCCATCATTACAGGCTGTTTGACACATAAAACTGTGATGAATAAAGGTACTGTTGCTTCACATGTAGTGCATTTACCTTTCCCATACAAGCATCCCATCTTTTCCCCCATCATTACAGACTGTTTGACACATAAAACTGTGATGAATAAAGGTACTGCTGCTTCACATGTAGTGCATTTACCTTCCCATACAAGCATCCCATCTTTTTCAGACTGAAAAAGCCATGAACACTGACACCTGATTAGAGTTGAAAACCACTACCATGAAAAGCTACGAGGATGGGTCAATGCTTCCCACAATGCCATTTGAGTTGTGGATCATCGAGCTTGATTAGATCCTTGATTGTCCTCCAGCTACACTGACAGCAGTAGGCTCGCTGACCTGAAACACAGTGACAACCATGTAAACATCATCTAAACAGCAGTAGGCTTGCTGACCTGAAACACAGTGACAACCATGTAAACATCATCTAAACAGCAGTAGGCTTGCTGACCTGAAACACAGTGACAACCATGTAAACATCATCTAAACAGCAGTAGGCTCGCTGACCTGAAACACAATGACAACCATGTAAACATCATCAAAATAGCAGTTGGCTCGCTGACCTGCAACATGATGACAACCATGTAAACATCATCTAAACAGCAATAGGCTTGCTGACCTGAAACATAATGACAACCATGTGAACATCAATCTGAAACAAGACTGACTGCTAGCATTCTAAAACAAGGTCCAAACACATAAAAGGTTCAAAAGAACGCTATTTATTAGGACAAAACACATGCGAATTTACAGTTGTGTTTTGTTCTAATAAATAACATTCTTTTAAACCTTTTATGTTTTTGGATCATGTAAACATCATCTTGTGGGAAATTTGGGTCGCCTTACATGAATATTCACTCATGTAGAATCACATGCGAGCGCAGTGAGTCTGCTCGAGAGCTATATAAAAGCGATCAATAATAATAAAGCTACCGCAGCCACAAGAGCAGTATTAACCATTCCTAATCCTACGAGTGTGTGCAGTATCTTTGTGTGTCCAAACAACAGTATGACTGCCAGCGTGTGGGATTCTTAATGTGTGCACGTATGTTGATGCAAGCAATTGCACAGGGGACCTGTACGGACATTGTTAGAGAGTCTGCAATGAAAGTCGACTGTACTGAACATCAACACTGGGAGGGAAAAAATCCTTTTTCACATCAGGGACCAAACCCATGTCAGTATTGTAGTTTGTACCTGACTTTTTGGTCAGACGCTCCACTGACTGAGCTATCCTAGCTCTGGCCTAGCAAAGGTTACAATGGTGTTAAACAGCATATACACCATTTTCTGTCATTTCAAACACTGTGAGAGAGTGCACTGAAAGTCAACTCTGGGAGGAAAAAATATTTTTTCACACCAGGGACCAGTATTGCACCTGGCTTTTTGGTCAGATGCTCCACTGACTGAGCTATCCCCACTGTAGCCTAGCAAAGGTTACAATGGTGTTAAACAGCATATGCCATTTTTTGTTATTTCAAACAACTGTTCAGATGAAATGCACTCCAAGACCAAGTCACTTACCTTTCGAGGGAGATAATTGGGACTTGAGTTTTGCAAAGTCAGGCACGTTATTTCGCAAAAACAGGTAGTTGGTGTCAGAGTGCCACTTGTAGTTGTCAAACTGGCAGACTTTAAAGTCACATGCTGTGCAGCGCAGCTGGTCACAGGCTCTGCAATCAGATCATTGAGACGTGCATGTGAGTATCTGGGATTCATTTCCAACAGATCTTGCAGTACACGGCAGGGATCACACAAGTTTTTTTTTTTAAACTGCACAGCTCATATATATATGAGCCTGTGCCAAAAGGTGCTCGGCGAGGACCATCCATTTTTTGGTTGTAAATACTTCTTCAGGTTTAAGTATATATATATATGCGAACGCAGAAAAAAATCCTATGGGTCAATCATTTTTCCATCCATGTAAAATGTGCAAAGCAGTGATCTGACTGCATCCCTGCATGTCCCCCCCCCCCCCCATTTTTTTTTAAAAATCAGCTTACAGTTCAGCTGAGTTTCAAATTTAACAAAGAACTCACCTCTGACTAATGGCTGTTCCATGTCCTGTTGCATGAGTGCTGCCCCCCAGGTACACAGGGTAACATCTGAAACACAGCAGTACACAGGGTAACATCTGAAACACAGCAGTACAAACATCTGAAACACAGCAGTACACAGGGTAACATCTGAAACACAGCAGTACAAACATCTGAAACACAGCAGTACACAGGGTAACATCTGAAACACAGCAGTACACAGGGCAACATCTGAAACACAGCAGTACACAGGGTAACATCTGAAACACAGCAGTACACAGGGTAACATCTGAAACACAGCAGTACACAGGGCAACATCTGAAATACATCAGCACACAGGGCAACATCTGAAAATGAAACACATCAGTGCACAGGGCAACATCTGAAACGCATGAGTATACATGGCAACATCTGAAACACATGAGTACACGGGGCAACATCTGAAACACATCAGTATGCAGGGCAACACCTGAAATACATCTGAAACACAGCAGTACACAGGGTAACATCTGAAACACAGCAGTACACAGGGTAACATCTGAAACACAGCAGTACACAGGGCAACATCTGAAACACAGCAGTACACAGGGTAACATCTGAAACACAGCAGTACACAGGGTAGCATCTGAAACACAGCAGTACACAGGGTAACATCTGAAACACAGCAGTACACAGGGTAACATCTGAAACACAGCAGTACACAGGGCAACATCTGAAACACAGCAGTACACAGGGCAACATCTGAAACACAGCAGTACACAGGGTAACATCTGAAACACAGCAGTACACAGGGTAACATCTGAAACACAGCAGTACACAGGGTAACATCTGAAATACATCAGCACACAGGGCAACATCTGAAAATGAAACACATCAGTGCACAGGGCAACATCTGAAACGCATGAGTATACATGGCAACATCTGAAACACATGAGTACACAGGGCAACATCTGAAACACATCAGTATGCAGGGCAACATCTGAAATACATCAGTACACAGAGCAACATCTGAAACACAGATTATATATCTATATATATATATATCTGAAGCCCAACTGAAAAACAGGAGCCTAGAGGGGGGGGGGGGGGGAGGTGTTCAAACAACACAGATTTCATTCTAGGACCACATTGTCACTCAAAGCCAAAGTCCTTCCATTACACAACTCGTCACCCTCACGTGATTATAGTGACGCATCAGCTTTGGTGATAATGCAGTTTCACTGCTTCTGCTCCACCATCCATCACTCATGATCACTGTCAACAATGACTAATGTTGTTTGCCTAAAATGAGTTCCAGTGACATTAACTTAGCCCAACAAAAGTGCTGTAAATTATAATGGTGTGGACCTGTCCAGGGTCCAATAGCCCAACAAAAGTGCTATAATGGAGTGAACCTGTCCAGGGTCCAACACCTGGGAGGGGCGAGGATAGCTCGGTGGTCTGAGCGCTGGACTCATGATCGAAAGGTCGCGGGTTTGAATCCCTGCAGGAGCGGCAGGAGAGTTTTCTTCTCCAGGGTCGACTTTCTGTGCTGACTCTTATTTCGGTATCCGTTCCACCCCTGTGTTACCGCAGCAGTGCAGGTGACAGGTTACAGCTAAACATGCATACACCTTATGTATGTGGCTTTGCATAAAGTGACATGGTGCATGGTTGTATGGTGTACACAGAACGCGCCGAGATGGCAGCAGTTTCTTGTGGCACCACATGCCAGCGCTGTAAGTACACCACTTCGGTGGATATTCAAAAATGCGCGATAAAAAGCTATTCACTCATGTAGAATCACAGCGGAGAACAGCGCTATATAAAAGCGATCAATAATAATGTAATGGATTTAAGGCAGACTCACTTCTGTCCAGAGCTGGAGAGGGACTTTATACTGCCATCTCTCACTGTAGTCACAGGAGCTGTTGTGGTGGGTGCCTGCAGCAACAGGAACAGTTTTGCACAGTGAATCTGGTCAATTATACAAATCTTACCCCCCCCCCCCCCCACAATTTGCCATGGTTCATATGGATAGTAGCTCTTTGCTTATTAGTCTCTATCTGTGTGTGGGTGGTGGGTGATTGCATGCATACATGCTGGTGTGCATGCATGCATACATGCTGGTGTGCATGCATGCATAATGACTAATGTATTTTATACATGCCTGTATGTGTGCATGTGTGTGTGTGTGTGTGTGTGTGTGTGTGTGTGTGTGTGTGTGTGTGTGTGTGTGTGTGTGTGTGCATGCATCCATGTGTGTGTGAATGTTGGGCACACTGTTTTGTGCTGCAAAAAATCAATGCATGCTGAAAGTATTCACTGTTTGTAACAACTGTTTGTTCTCTCCGTCTTTGGTCAGTCCTAGTCAATTTTGCCATTCCAGGTCAGTAAATGTCTGTGCAAAATAATTGTGCACTAAATGTATGTGACACTAAATTTTGACATTGAAAGCTACACACAAAAAACAAAGCTTTTTGATTTATTTATTTTGTTATATATATATATATATATATATATATATATATATATATATATTATATATATATATATATATATATAATAGTTTTGAATTAGGTTTCAATTACTTCAATCATTGGAATCTTTAAAAATAAAATGTTTAATTAAGTGTTCATTAAAATGTAACAAAATAACAAGAAGATGAATACTATTACCATTAAGTTTTCTGAGATGAGTCATTTTAACTCACCATTTTGTTTTTCAGTTATAGTGGACTTACAGTTACAGTGGTTGTAACAGTTAAAATGATTACGTTATAGTACAACAGAGCTCAGGAGCTGCGTGAACAGGGAGATATACGGGCCTGGGCTCTCGTTCCTTCTCCCATTCTTCTCCCCTCCCTAATAAGCCACATACATATGGTTTCTGTGGATGTAAATCACCATGAAAGAAGACTGTGTGCAGAGCTCAAGTGCTGTATGAACAGGGAGGGAGGCCTTGGCTCTCCTTCCCTATCCCATTCTTCCCCAGTCCCTAATAATAACAGTAATAAGCCATGATGGTTTCTGTGGACGTAAAGCACCATAAAAGAAGATTGTATGCAGAGCCCAAGAGCTGTAGAATCCGCACTTAAGTTGATTGCAGAAATCTCAGAGTAGGTGCAAAGCATAGCAAATTAGCATGTTACAGGGTCCCATCCATCTGGTGACCATGCTCAATCAGTCTATATCTTTTACTTATTAACTTGTTTATATTTTTTTGGGGTAGTTTTTTAAATATAATTTTATGTACTAATTTAGTATCTGTTTCTTTTTCCTTGTTGCTATTGTCGTTTTTTTAAAGCTTAATTTTATCCCTCCCCTTCCCCTGCTCTCTCTGTAAATTACCCAGTGTGTGTGTGTGTGTGTGTGTGTGTGTGTGTGTGTGTGTGTGTGTGTGTGTGTGTGTGTGTGTGTGTTTGTTGACTGTGTTTTAGACTTTTGCTCCAATTGTTTTTCACTGCTATTTTTTACATTTACATTGCAATCGCTGTCTGGTTTTATATGTGTTGTTGTTGTTATTATTATTTTATTAACTGTTATTTTTATTTTTATTGATGCTGTATTTGTCTACAGCCTTCTGTAATAATATTTCACTGTGAATGTCTTGGCTATTAGTAGTACTGTAGCAACGGCAGATATGTGAGTCGGCCTTTGTGCTAATATCTTCACCATTGAGAAATAAAATTCAATCAATCAATAGTCTCATAGAGTCATACTCAACTTTGGCTTTAATTTTAATTTTGAGCAAGTGCTCAGGTTCTTCCGCACCATAATGACCACTGACTCTCCTCAAGCGAATCAGTCATTTCTGTTATTATGTAAATCATAACAAATGTCTTCAAAGGTGTATTCTGTTTGTTTGACACCACTTCTGGGTACTTTACTTATTTTGTTGAATAAAACAGCCCTGTATAGTTCTAATATTATTTTATTAAAAAATATACATTACTGTATCAGTGTATCATTCCAGACTGACCTTCACACTTAGTTCATCATCCGTATGGGTGTCGGACAGAATATCATTTATATCTTCGTCCAGCTTATTTCTGAAACAGAAAATGAGCCATAAAGTAGTATTAAAATCAAAATGAAAACAAAGAAAACTGGCACTACTAGTACTACAATGTGCGAAAATAATACAACAGCAAATCAAGTGGCCCAAAAAGAACAACCTGGTTCTGTGTCGATTTGATGAACCAGCAGCAAACTTTTTTCTGTCCACATATTTTGTTTCTACTTCGTCTAGCAAGTCGTCTATGTCGTCCGCCATCAGGAACCTGAAGAAAAGATGCCACTTGCTGACTCAAACAGCAGCAACCTGTTTACCCGTCTCCACCGAGTTTCCGATTTTTAGTTTATATCCAACCACAGGGTAATCAATATTTTTATGCATAATATTTTATAATAAGTTTTTCGGAAGGTTGCCTATTTCGTTGTAATATATTTTAATACAATGCAATAATTCTTTTACTCAATTTAATTTGTTTCGTTTCCTTTCTAATCGATGACGTTTTACTTTTGCGGTAATGAATTGCGCATGCGCAGTCTTTTCATAGAGAGTCGGAACAGATGCTGAAATTCATGAAATTATCCACGTAATTTATTACCACAGACAGTTCTTCAAATAAACAATGGCGAAAACAGAGCAAGCATTAGTACTGGAGCCGTCAACTGAGCTGCGTTTCAAAGGTAGGTTGGTGAGCCATAAAGTATGTCACTGGTGGCATGATCACTGTTCGTACCTTGACCAACCCAGACATTTGTCCCAGTCATCAAACCATCCTTTCACGAGTTGCAGCCTCTCCACGTAGAACTAGGAGTCAGCTCGTGCCATTTTCTCTCCTTAGTTTTAAGGGGACAAAATGTAAAATAACCTAGACTGTTGCATGGGCTCTGATATGTATGTGCATTGTAAGTGCCCAGTCGATTTGCTCTACCTCGACCGGTTGCTCTTCGGTTGAAGAAATGGTGGGTCGGTTAGGGCAAGACTTGTTTCTAACTAGACTATTGAGTACAAAGTAATCGTGTGCATTTCAGTTCTTACTCATCCAGTTATGGTATTGTAGTAGGGTGCACAGTGTCACCCGCTCTTGTTTTTCATATTTGTGTCCGTAGTTGTGACTAAGGCCTGAGCTTTGCTGGTTAACCTGCACTAGCATTAGTAATAGTAGTAGTCCTGAGTAGTATTGTAACGATTGTTGCAGAGGAACAGGAACTAGGTTTTTAAATTTGTATAATTACACAGTACAGGATGTACCCATTGAACTAGTGGACAGCATGCACACTGTTCAGCCTTTTGCCTGTTTGGTCATTTGAATAAAGTATACGATTTTGTGTGTGTGTAGTAATAGTACTGAGTGTTAAAACTTGTATCCAAGTTTCCTTTTAATTTTCTGCATTACAAAATTGTTACCAATGATCAGATTTGTTTATGGTCTAACTTCTAAGTGTACCTGGTGATGCAACATTACAGGTAGTAGTGGTAGGTTGTTCTAGTGACTTATTTGTGTGTACAGATTCATGTGAATTGCCTTTTGTTGTTGTTAAGTTTACTTAAACTGTTAAAGTTAAAGAGTTGCATCTCATTTGTACAGTCCCAGAGTTGTGAAAAGACTCATGACCACATGTGATATCAACAAACACAACAGTTTTTGAATGCTTACTGTTAGTGTCAAACTGTTATATTAACTTATGACAAGTACTACTATAGTAATAATTAATCAAGTTTGCTTCATAACTTAGGTTACGGTTAAACTTAAAGGTAGAACTAAAATGACACTTTTATAGAAAGCTTTTAAAATGTATGGCTGCAGAGCTATCAGTATGTTGAAAAAATGTAGTTTTGAGTAATTTTTTGACATTTACTAAGGATTACAGTTAGACTTTGTTTCAGCAAGTTAGGTTACCTACTATAAAAACAAAAACAAAAAAACAATAAAATAAACATCTTTTAGTTGTAAATCTGCACACTGATGGCCATTAGTCAGGGAATCAGAAAACACTGTGTTCAGGTAAATGCTGTTCTGCCCAAAAGGGCTGTCTCCAGTATGATCAGGATGCAGTGTTTGCATTAAATCATAAATGGTAATTGTACTGCATTTTCAGGTATTTTACTGGTTAAGATCAGCATGTACCAGGAACAAAATAAGTCATCAGATATACTGGCTGTTGTTTTGTTTGACCGATTCTCTAAAAACACAGCACAGAGGGAGAGTATGTCTATGTGTGGTGTGTTTTGATGTGTGTGTTCTACTTCTAGACAGGGAAGGGAGCAGGGCATTTGCTAGTAGAGCTCTAGTAGCAGTATAGACAGTCATGTATCTGACTAATTACAGTGACTGACTGTTTTTTGTGAACCACTTTCACCTCCTCAAAGTGTAATAGATGTCACATTGGTTTGAAAAATGTCTAGTGCAATCAGTCATTCAGTGAGGATGTTGCTGCCAGGTCATGCCACTTGCAACAACTTGAGTTAAGCTCAGCAGGGTACATTTAATTAAGGGCTTCATTATCAAGGGCAAGGCCCCTATGTAATATTTATTTACTCCTGCAAGCGAAGCACTCATCAAACTCACCAGCTTTCAGGGTGTGTAAGGGGGGCTAAGGTAGACTGAGCAGGCTATGTTGAAACTGAGCATTTGATGGAAGAATTCACCACCTGTGGCAAGGATGCTGGGGATGCTAGGCTTTTCCATCTGCTGCAGTATTCAGTCTCCCAGTGTCTCCTCACACTGCACCGAGAGTCAGAAAGAGATGTTCAAAATAGACATGGTGATAATGAATAAATGATATGTATACTTCTATTAGTTCTGATACTAGTTCATAACATACACAACACAGTATCTGGTCAGTGATGAAGACTGCCTTTAAATTATACCACCCTGATATAACTGTCATGGTTGCCCAGGCATTAAAAACTGAGTATCGATGATTTCTATTTATCTGCCACTTTATACCAACCTGAGTGTGGTCAGGTTAGCGTGTGTGTGTGTGTCAGTTGTTTGATGCAGTTGCTATTAAAATCAGAAGCAAAGGAATTGCAGGGCTTCTTGTAGGATTGGAAAAGTGTTTGAATCTGCTGAGGATATATACACTATACTTTGTGAGGATTGTGGATACTAGAATATGATTTTAGTGATACTGTAACTTAGTGTAAGTCAAGTGTGATATTAAGGAATTGAACCCACTGGTATGGGTTGGTTGTTTTTACAGGCTCTACAATCCTGTTATAATACAAATTTTGCAAGACAATGTTAAGGGCTGCAGACATGTTGTACATGTTCTTTGCTTCATGGAACTGAATTGGAAAATCAGACGTGCTGTACATTCATTCAAAATCACTGAAAAGTTGCCAAATGTTCAGTGTTCCCATGCGTTCCTAATTCCTGGCATGAATCAATGTCAGTACTTATATTATCCAGGTCACAGTGACCCCTTCCCTAAGTTCTTCATGAAATTTGTTTGCATAAAGTGCTTTTGATTATCATTAATAAACACAATATGATTTGTGTGCTCAGTACAGTTCTTCCTTTTCTTTTCACTGGAGTTGAAAAGCTAGTGTCTTTCAATAGTTTCATGTTAATTCTTGTTGTGCCTGCATATATATTGTTCCTCCCAGTCCTACCATATCATCCGTCATCCCATTGTGACAAGGAGTGGCTAGCAGGCTAACGGTATTGTTTAACATTGGTGTTGGGAGATAGCTGACTGTCTGCATCCGCTGTGTACATGTCACTGTCTGTGCTCACCTGCCATGCTTTTGACATGTGATGGATTAGTTTTCCCATTACTAGTTGGTGGTGTTACTGTTAGTGTTACTTTTTACCTTAGTGCAGGTAGAGGTGATCATCAGAAACGCAGGCAGTGCACTGATAAACTATGTCAGTGTCTTGTTTACTGCCTGCACAGCTGGCAGTACACTTTGACACTTTATAGGCTGACTGTGTCAGTGTCTTGTTTGCTGCTTGCACGGCTGGCAGTATACTTTGATACTTTATAAATCATAGACTGACTGTATCAATGTCTCATTTTCTGCCTGCACAGCTTGCAGTACACTTTGACACTTTATAGACTGACTGTCAGTGTCTTGTTTACTGCTTGCACGGCTGGCAGTACACTTTGACACTTTATAGACTGACTGTGTCAGTGTCTTGTTTACTGCTTGCCCAGCTGGCAGTACACTTTGACATTTTATAGACTGACAGTGTCAGTGTCTTGTTTACTGCTTGTACGGCTGGCAGTATACTTTGACACTTTATAGACTGACTGTGTCGGTGTCTTGTTTACTGCTTGCACAGCTGGCAGTATACTTTGACACTTTATAAATCATAGACTGACTGTATCAGTGTCTCATTTTCTGCCTGCACAGCTTGCAGTACACTTTGACCCTTTGTAAATTATGTCAGTGTCTTGTTTCCTGCTTGCACAGCTTGCAGTGCAGTTAACCCATTCCTGACCTGATCGGCAGACCACACAGCACCCACCCTCTGGCATCACTGATCTGATGGAGCCAGTAGTTGTGAGAAATAGAGAACATAGTGCAAGGTTTCCACGGGGCCTGTGGCACTTGTGACTCAGAGAGTAGCATGGCCACATGTTGATGTGCTTGTAGTGGGGTGTCTCAGAGTCTGCAGCCTCAGCTATGAATAGGCCTCACCTTTCTTTTGAACCCCTGCTCCCTGTGCTAAAGATAGTGTAGGAGATTGTTCTCCTTCTCCTGGTGTGCCCTGTGACAGGTTCATGATTTACCTCCCCTTGAGGGGTTTGCCCCAGTGAGGACTGTGTCACTCACTACCTGTGAATTTGGTTTTTATTATCGTGTCAGATTAGGTTGATCCCATGTGAAGTACATGTATGTGTACCCTGTGTCAGTATGTAACGTACCTGTGAAATATATGTGTACCTTTCAAGTTTTATAAACTGCAGCTGGTACTGCCTACTAGTTCTAGCACTAGCATTGTTCAGTTTTACTGTAGTGTTAGGTTGCTGCTTAATCAAGTTATCCTGTCGTGCTCAGGCAAGGTTACTCCTTTTTCTCTCCTTCTGTCATCATGGTTACACCTTGTACATGGTTATGAATGTGCGTCAGATGTTGTGAAATGATGTAGCAGTGTACATAGTTATGAATGTGCGTCAGATGTTGTGAAGTGATGTAGCAGTTTCTTTCACGCTCACACTTACAGTAACCCATTGGTCCAGTGATGACTTCACAGGCAGCTGGCCCCAGTCATCTGTTCTTTCAGAGAAAGCCAGTGTCATTTTTAGTTTGTTTAAGTGTGATACTTCAAAATGGCTTCCTGACAACTTCTTTAAAACAGCAGGCCCAGTTTATAGATGCTGCAGCTTAAAGTTTTTAATGAAAAGCTACCCCCTGTGGTAGACATTGGGGAAAGGAGTGACCGTTATTATGTTACTGACATTGTTAACTGAACTTTGTCAGACTGTTTTCTCCTGGTCTCCACTCACAGTACAGATTTTCATTTGAAGTTAATGAGTCCCCCCCCACCCCCCACCCCCCACAAAACACACACACACACACACACCAAAAATGTCTTGCCCTTCAGACCAGGTAACTGTGCTATGATTTACAGCAGTCGACTAAGCTGAAAGCTGCTAGAACAACTGATGCAGACCTGAGATGAAAATCTCCATAGCACATTAACAGATATTGAACAGTCAAGGCAAGTAACCTATTGGAATAAAGGGCCACCAGAAGAGCCTACAAAAAGTCAGCAGTTGAGACAAGTAAGGAGGGTGAAGGAAAATCCATTTTGCCTGTGCCCTGCAATCAAGTAGTAATTTTGAGAAAATGATTGATAATATTGGCTGGTACTACTACTACAGTACTAGGTAGTATGGAATTGACTGAGGTGTCAAACTTCCAAGTGCAAGAGTACTGAAAGGAAAAAGATTGCAAAGCAAATTGATGTAACATTGATAAATACTATATGCTTTTCTAGCAGAGTTTTGCCACATTGGCATATAATCAATTATCAGTTCTTATCACTATCTGAATTTTAAATCCGGGCCCATGAATATGTATACTGAGTATTGTTTGTTGAACTATCTCCACAGCATTCAGGTTGGGGCCAGATTAACAGGATGTAGATAATGAGCATCAGATGTGGCTGACTGCAGTGTTGTCTGCAGTTCACTGTTCATTGTTGAAACAAACAAAAATGAAGATCATTGGCAGTCACAGATGCTGAACATACTACCAGTGTCTGTCAGTTACCCTGAGGAATTGGGTGGTCTGCTTCAGTGCTTGGGAATAATAATTAACTAACTGCTGATGCATCAGTTCCTAAGCATAATGCCTGTTCTTCCCTTGAGTTTATAACAGTCTTACTAGTCCTGTTTGGTGTGTTGACCTTGATCATCTAATATGACTTTCTACTGCTGATTGTAACTATGTTAGGCACCACATTTTGGTTAAGCAGTCTACTGGGTGGTTGTTTTCATTTGTGATGCTGGTCTCCATGAACATACTAGATTACTACATTTCAGGGAGTTTATGAGCCAGCCCCAGAGCAATATTGATCTGATCAATAAAGGAAGCATTGTTCAGCCATTTCAGATTAACATTAGCGTGCCTAAACTAATTCCACTGAAGTGGGATGCAAGGGCAGGTTAGCTAATAGCAGAGCAGATATTTGGATGAGGGCAGTTCACACTAGCTCAGCTCCACTTGCAGTTACAGGGCAGAGGTTTCTGAGAAGTAAAGGGAGAAGTGAGACTGCTTCACAAGTTCTGCCTGTAGGCTGCTGCCACTTACAGTTTTTTACACCAGGGCTAGAGACTCATTGAAACTTTTCACTGGTTCTGGGGACTGTTGAATCACAAGCTTCAGCTCTGCTTGTAGTTAAAGGGCAGACTTTTGGAGAAGGGGGGGGGGGGGGGGTAGGATTCCACTATGTGCTTTCTGAGTCCTCACAGCAGCAAAGATGCCTGCTGGTTGCCCAGAGACTGTGACTGACCAGCATCCTTTTCTCTTCAGGTCCATTTACAGACGTGGTAACAGCCGAGCTGAAGCTCTTCAACCCCACAGAAAAGCGAATATGTTTCAAAGTGAAGACCACGGCCCCCAAGCGCTACTGCGTGCGACCAAACAGCGGTCTCCTGGAGTCAGAGAAATCCATCACAGTTGCAGGTGTGCATACCAGGTTTTGGTTTTTCTTGATGGCACTTGGGGTTACAGAGGGGTGGGGGAGGGGTACAGGGGGGTGGGGGAGGGGTTACAGGGGGGTGGGATAGGGGTTACAGAGGGATGGGGAAAAGGTTACAGGGGGGTGGGGGAGGGGTTACAAAGGGGTGGGGGAGGGGCTACAGAGGGATGGGTGAGAGGGATGGGGAAAAGGTTACAGGGGGGAGGGGTTACAAAGGGGTGGGGGACGGGTGAGAGGGATGGGGAAAAGGTTACAAAGGGGTGGGGGAGAGGTTACAGGGTTACAGAGGGGTGGGTGAGAGGTTACAGGGTTACTGAGGGGTGGGTGAGAGGAAACGATGGTGATGTCATCAGTAGGTGGCAAATAAGTTTGACAGATAAGTTTCTTTCAGGTACTGACTTGGTGCTTCAAATTCAATCCAATATTTATATTCTGATAAATTTCAGTCAGTATGTTTGAAGGTAAATATGATATAGTTATGTTTGTAATTATTAACTTTCCAGTGTTGATGTTTTAAGTTAAATGTTGTCATTATAAATATCAGTCTGTTGTTGCAAATGAAATGCTGTCCTTTCTTTATCATGGTTGTTATTATCTGGGGTCACATTTATTAATGTCAGCTGTTTCTAACATGTATGTGAAGCTGAAGGTGATTTTTAAAGAGTGCTGTGTGTGATTTCAGTGATGCTGCAGCCATTTGAGTATGACCCAGGTGAGAAGAACAAACACAAGTTCATGGTGCAGTCTATGTTTGCACCAGAGGGCCGGATAGAAAGTCAAGACCAGTTGGTGAGTCATCCTGTTTTACTTTGCTTCCCCCCACCCACCCACCCCACCCTCTCTTTTTTCTTTCTTTCTCTTTTTAATTTTGTTTTTTGTTTCTTTCTTCTCCTATTTCACAAGTATTTGTGAGAGTAGCATCACCTCAGTGTAAATGCAAAATTGAGGCAGGAGCTTTTCTGACATATTCTGACAGTGACAGCAGCACACCACCTTATAACAGCGCAGCTGAGAAAGAAACTCCTTGTTTTTATCCAGCTTTTATATCGGGGATAGTTTCGGCTTGTTTGGTGTCCTTTCTTGTTTTGCTTTGATTTGTGTGCATTTAAAAAAAAGAGTGAATACGATATAATCGTATGTCTGCATTACCATGTGGCATGCATGCATTTTTGTGTGTGCTTAAAGAAAGAGTGAGTGCAGTAGAATCGTATTTCTGCATTACCATGTGGCATGCATTGGACTCTTTGAACCCATGTGCTGGGCTGTGGGTGGGGTTCTGTTCAGAGTGCTGTGGTTAATTTCCCCACCGAAAAAGGGAGAAGAAAAAAGTGTGTATCGGCTGGGGGGGAAATAAGTAGCTCAGTGTGTCCGATGGGTTGTACATAGCCTGCAGACCACGGGACTAATAATATTAGTAATAACTCTTTTCGTGACCAGTGGGCAGCCAGTTTACCCGATTTACAGGCACAGGCACTTTTATTTCTCCTAGAGCATCCTGTGGGGTTCTCTTAATGAATGACAGGGTGTGTCTGAATTTTGAAATGAGGAGAATCTGGCTTTTTTCTGCACACAAGTCTGCGTCTCATGTGAGGAGTTGTTTTAGCAATGTAAACAAAGTCAGACTTAGCCTGTGCAATAGGTTGACCTGGACAGAAATAAACTATTCTCAAGCCCAAAAGTAAAGCAACTCATACATTTTATATTCTGATCAAACGGTTGGATAACCATTTTAGAAGGCCAGTAATGCGTTGTTATGCCACTGACTGTGAGCAATCACCTTTTATGGATGGATAGGACATTTCCCAGCTGTATGTATACTTGGCAAGGAAGCTGCTGACTGCAAGCTGACACTTAAAACTGTCTAGCAGTTGCATGCTAAACTATTCCAAAGTTTTTCCCTCCTGGGCATGAGTTCAATGACTCCTGAGTTGATACGTAATACTAACGTTAGCAAAACTTACAATTTTTGACACCCGTCAAGTTTCTCACACACCCTCCATACTTAGTAGAGTATGCATGGAACTGGCTGCATGTTGAATGGAGGTAGACCAGCGAATAAGCCTTGGCCCGTAGACATTTTGGGGAAGTAGTTTACTGAGGTTTCAACGTTTATGCTTTGGTGTAAGAAACTGCTTTTGGGGCTTGGGTATACATCAGATGCATTTTCTTTTGCTTGATCTGATTTCATGACGTTGCTGTGTTGTTTCAGTGGAAGGATGCTCCACCAGAGAGTCTGATGGACACCAAGCTGAAGTGTGTCTTTGAAATGCCAGATAATGCACCACAGGTGAGTGAGATCCCCCCGTCTGATGCCGGCAAATGATACAGCAACACACATTGCACATGAAGCCTGGCCAGTGCTGTTGCTGCCTGCATTAATTCCCAAGGAAAACCATTTCCCGCAACAGATAAGCAAAACATTTGTGAACTGCAAAAGTGTAAAGACGATTGAAGTGGTTTCTCTTGTCCTGATGAAATGATGATTGTACCTTCTAGGTCAGAATCACACTGAGCACATCGCACAGCCTGGTTCAGAATCACATTGACCAAATCACACAGCCTTAGTCAGAATTACACTGACCACATCACACAGCCATAGTAAGCTGAGGATGCAGTTCAGATTTTTTCACATTGGACAACCCCATATCTTTTGGGTTCTGTGTCTGCTTACTTTTGATGGAGGCGCTGAAGAAGAAAATGATCTTTGTCACGAGTGGATCATATACCTTTTACTTCTGGGAACAGGCTTTGTCCGTGCGTGCTTGTGATTCTGAAGCTAGTCAGTAAATGAAGGAATGAAGGCTGTGGTGACTTGCGCATAGTGATAGTTGAATGATGATTCTCAACAGCATGTTGCGCCGGTGTTTGGTTGCAGGCTGCAGCACAAGAAACCGTGCAGGAGGAGAGAGCAAAGGTACTAAAGACAGATCCTGTTACCCCTCCAAAGGTACTGCATGCTTTCTCCTTAGGCTCTAGGCTGGATGACCGCTCATCACCACAAGGGTGTGCCTGTGCGGAATTGTCCTGAGGCAATAACGTTGGGTCCAGGTTTGGGGTGGGGTGGGGGCGGGTGTCTTGTGTTTATACGTTGTGCAGTTGGCAGTTCAGTTTGTCAGCCTTGATGTTAGCGAAGTAGTTTATTGTGCCATCAGGGGTGACCATCTTGAACTTAAACATTTGACTGCCACGGTGTCACTTGAAATGGACCAATAAAAGTGAAAACTTTTGTAGGCCTTTTTCTTTTTTGCATTAGCATGTGAATGGATTTCCATCACAATGCGCGGTATTGAAAGTCAGTTTGTTGTAGGACAGGAAAATACATTGTTTGAGGGCGTGGGTGCGCACTTTTCAGTTTTAGCCTGGAAATTTTATGGGCTTGGGCAGTGAATTGGGTTAACAAAGTCACCAGCATTGGGCTTTTTAAACATGGTCGTGTTGTACAAGAATACCAGATTGACTATGGTGTAAGTGCCAATTTGGAAAATAGAATTGCCTCGAACATCAAAATGTTAATGAATGAACTGCAGCTTACAGTTGCACACACACACACACATGCATGTTGTACATCCCTACACGCTTATGAGCATGCATGCACACCCTTGTGTCGGTCATCCAGTGTAGAACAGATTTGTGTTGGTGAAAGTGGTTTAGTATTTATTTTGATACCAGTGTTTTAGAGTTTTGACAAGGCTTCAGAATTGAAAAGGACCATATCAACAGTGTGACAGATCTATGCATTTAAGTAGGAGGAGGAAGTTGAGAATGCTGTTTTGCCACTGAGAAGACTATTTTGATAGAATGCATGCATTTGGCTTTTTCCTTGGTGGTCCTTTAGACTTTGAATCTCCACAGAGCACTCTGTTGCTATCAGAGTTGGGTCAGTTTTTGGTGGTTCCAAAAAGTGTCAGTTTTGTCCATGGTGGTCTTAAAATTTGATGCTTTGGTTTGGTGGTGTGCTTGCTTGTTGGGCTGTTAGAGATGTTAGGCTACCCCTATTAACTGACAGATTTTTGACAAGCTAAAGATTAGCAGAACAAGGGGTTGTATTTACTCGTTGTAAGTTTCAGGGAGGTGTTGATGATAGCAAAGATTAAGTGGCTCACCCACAGTGTATGTGCGGACAGATTTTTCTCTGGCTGAGTCTCCCCTGCCCTGTGACTCCCTGCTTCCCTCCCCTTTTGCCCACAGCTGGGTCACAGGGTCACAAACACTTTGAAGAGCCTGCATGTAGCGCTTTCTTCTTCTGCATTCCTCTTTTGATGGAGGTAGTGCACCAGTTTCTTGGGCACTGTACTGCACATATGGCCATTTTCAATCCCCTTGCCTCTGGGCAGCCCCATTCCATCTTCATGGGTTGACCTGGTGTGTGCAGTCTTTGTGTGTGTCCCCCGAAATGGTACTGCTGCATCAGAGGAGTTTACTTTGCATAAGATGTGGAGTTTTTGTTGTGTATTAGTGATCCCTATGTCGTTTTTTGTTTTTTTAATCTTTGAATGGTTTGAAAGCAAGTATCACTGGCTCTTTTTTGTCATCTTATTTTGAAGTCCTCTGTTGTGATGGTGATGGTCACTGTATAGTTGTCCTAAGTTTTAATAGCATGGTAGTTTGGATCTCAGGCATACACACGCCAACAGGTTGCAGTGGCATTCCTTGTAAATCAGAGTGACTTGAACCATTTTGAGTTGAACAGAAAGACTGTCTTTGAACAGAAAAGAACCACTAACAGTTTCAGTATTCTGAAAACAGTAAAATATTGTTGCTGTTGCTTATTGTCGCTTTGTCTATTTTGGTTTGTAGCAAGCTTCTGTTGTTCTTTACCCTTGGCTGGTACAGTGTCTCGCTGCTCCTACCCAACCTGTCTCTGTATTTTCACCTGTGGTTTTAATGTGCTGAATTTATGTGTTCTGGTATACAAACAGCCTGAGAGGGAGTAACTGTGATTTGGAAAACTAAAATCAGTTTGGTGCCAAGTGCCTGAATGGATATACATCCTAGAAAGTCAGATGAAAAGGATCAGAAAATGTGACAGTTGCAGAGAGAAAATCCCAGACATTGGAATTCACCCACAGAGAGAAATATACAAATGTTTATTTGTGTACTTTCTAGTGCAGTTTTGTTGGTAACAGTTTTGTGAATTTCTGTCAGAACTGATCATTCAGAATCTGTTTTGCCTTCTATGTATATGTTTGTGTCATAATTAAAGGAAATGCTCTGATGACTCTAAATCCTCCCCATCACTGTAAATAGAGCTGTGCAGTAGTTGCATTTAAGATGACAAAGCAGGATAACAAGGATGCAGTTCATTGTGTCTGAGATACAGAATAGTACTTTTTAATAGTTGGTATGTGACCCAAACCTGCCATTTTTACACTAGATGTCTGAGAGTCTGTGGATGCTAATCAAATGACCATGTAGGATGAATTTTTCCAGACTAGCGCAGTCATGGGTGGAGATGACAAGAAGATTCTGGAGGAGGTTAGGCGGTTACAGGCTGAGGTCAACTCCTTGAGGTCAGAGAACAGCCAGCTCAAGGTGAGTCACTCTCTGTGTTGAAAGTGGTATTGGTGGTGGTGTGTTTATTGTGATAGTGGTGGTATTTTTTGTCAACCCCCCCCCCCCCCCCCCCCCCCACACACACACACATCTGTGTCTCGAAAAACCAGAACTAACCCCAAGTTTACTCTTAAGCGACTGCCTTCCCGTCATTTTGTCTACTCTTAAGCGACTGCCTTCCGTGTGTATCACTGTATTGTGTACTGGTATGTGTGGATTGTTTTAGCTAAGGGAGACTGTAAGACTTAGCTTCTGCCAGTCTTTATCTATGTGTTTTGTCCAGATGTGACCATCATGGTGTTGACTATCCAGAGTCAGTGAAATGAGTGTGTTCACTACCAGTGTTAATCATTACACACAAACGAGCATATGTAACACACTAAGCTGGGGCATGACACACTGAACTTCTGACTTGTGCATGACCTGCACCTGTATGATTTAACACAGACATGCTGAATACTGTACAATACTGGTAACTGCACCAGTTGCTCAGTTAATTCTATTGACTCACTGGTGCCCTGTGTGTGTTGTGTGGTGTGTGTGTGTGTGTGTGAGACAGTTAAAGTCTTCAGTATGGTCAGTAATGGTCGTGACTCTTAATTTAAAGTAGCACTGTAACTCTCTGGGATTTCAGCTACCAAATGTACAGGTCAAGTTTGATCCATTGAACCTGAAAGTGTGTTGAACACTGACTGTATCACAGAAATAATACTGTGAGAATTAAATTTTTTTTTAATCGCATGCAGTTGACCTCTTGATGACCCAGACACTCAGTCTTGCACATCTCCCACATGACAATTAAACCCGTGTATTTTGGTTCAGACCTCCAGTCCAGTTGTGTATATTTTGTACTCTTCCTACTTCAAAGGAGAGAACTGCCTCTGTGTGCAAGCAATTTCAGGGACTTTTGTGTGTGTACTGGATCCTGCTGAAAGTGAACACTGGGACACTTTCTTCAGTACCACAGTTCCTGTGGGGCAAATTTCTCAGAAAATTAATGACAGTGCACAGGTAGAGAACGTGAGATCTGCAAAGAAGTGATTTGGATGTGTGGTGTGCTTTGTGCTAAGTGGGCTTCACTTCTCTGTGGAGCATGGTAATGGTAAAGATTTTTAGCCTTGCCCCTGCCAGACTGATGGAAAAAACCCTGCACAAACATAATTGGCCATTGTGCTGTGTTGCAGGATGAAGGAACACGACTGAGGAAGTTGGCTATGTCAGACACCATCTCTTCCACGCCCTCTGCCTCCCAGCAAGCTTCTGTCACCATGGCAACGCCGGCCAGCGCCTTCCCCCCGGTCATCTACATCATTGCTGCTATCATTATCGGGCTTTTCATTGGCAAACTCATCCTCTGAGATTTGCCAGTGCCCCTTTTGTTCCCTTTTCTTTTTTTGTCTTTTTTTGTTTTTTTGTCTTTTATTCTTCCACAACATTGTGAGCACAGCAAGGAATGGATGATGGAGGAGCAGAGAGAGAGGCACCGGCAGACTAAGTCATAGAGAGAAGGAAAAGCAGCTGCCGTGTGTCTAGGGTGGGTAGGGTGGGGTGGGAAGTTTGGAAGTCACAGCATGATCAGCCACTACAAGTCCATTTTGGCGGTGACCACCACTATTACCAGTACCATGTTGTCCTGCTGATATTGTTTTTTCCTTTGCCCCCTCTTGTCTCTTTTCATTCGTTATTCTTTCCCTTTTTTTTTTTTTACAGCTAAATGTCCTTTGATTGGTAGCGTACAGTGACTGAAGTAGGTACTGCATGTAAGGACAATGTTGATGTTTGGCCCCCAGCCTGCCCACTTTCCCCACCACCACCACCACCACCACCAAAGTGGCCAGACCTTGACCTGAGTGGAGCATGATCCGACTTGGGCAAGATGGGGTCTTTGTACTTGTCAGAAACACAAGGTTTGTGCTGTGTGTGCGTTAGCCCTGGCCAGACGTAGTGGAGGAAGAACTGTGCTACCTGGTATGGGACCTGGACTTTGCCCTCTTGAAGTCCACCAGCACTACGTCCCAGCAGTTTTCTTTTGACCACATTTTGACTGGATATACCTGTCGTAGTTGACTGAGCATTACAAATTGGCACAGGACTACAGGCAAAGACATGGCACTTTACCATCCAGTCTGGTGGGTTGTCGTAGACACCGACATGCTATGACCCCCTCTGGTGGGTTGTTTTAGACACCAGCATGCTATGATCCCTTCTGGTGGGTTGTTTTAGACACCAGCATGCTATGATCCCTTCTGGTGGGTTGTTGTAGACACCGACATGCTATGATCACCTCTGGTGGGTTGTCGTAGACACTGGCATGCTATGACCCCTTCTGGTGGGTTGTCGTAGACACCGGCATGCTGTGATCCCCTCTGGTCAGTTGTTGTAAACACCAGGATGCTCTGATCCCTTCTGGTGGGTTGTCATAGACACTGGCATGCTATGATCCCTGTGGTGGGTTGTAGACACTGGCATACTATGACCCCTGTGGCAGGTTGTAGACAACCAGTGTACTATGATCCCTGTGGTGGGTTGTAGACACTGGCATACTATGACCCCTGTGGCAGGTTGTAGACAACCAATGTACTATGATCCCTGTGGTGGGTTGTAGACACTGGCATACTATGACCCCTGTGGCAGGTTGTAGACAACCAGTGTACTATGATCCCTGTGGTGGGTTGTAGACACTGGCATACTATGACCCCTGTGGCAGGTTGTAGACAACCAGTGTACTATGATCCCGGTGGTGGGTTGTAGACACTGGCATACTATGACCCCTGTGGCAGGTTGTAGACAACCAGTGTACTATGATCCCTGTGGTGGGTTGTAGACACTGGCATACTATGACCCCTGTGGCAGGTTGTACACAACCAGTGTACTATGATCCCTGTGGTGGGTTGTAGACAACTAGCATACTATGACCCCTGTGGCAGGTTGTACACAACCAGTGTACTATGATCCCTGTGGTGGGTTGTAGACACTGGCATACTATGACCCCTGTGGCAGGTTGTAGACAACCAGTGTACTGTGATCCCTGTGGTGGGTTGTAGACACTGGCATACTATGACCCCTGTGGCAGGTTGTAAACAACCAGTGTACTATGATCCCAGTGGTGGGTTGTAGACAACCAGTGTACTGTGATCCCTGTGGTGGGTTGTAGACAACTAGCATACTATGATCACTGCAAATTGGTTGTCATAGATGCCTGCATACCATGATCCCATCTAATGGGTTGTTATGGACACCAGAACATTACCATCCACTCTCACAGGCTGTCATGGACACCTGCATGTTACTGTCCCTTCTGGTGGGTTGTCGTGGACACCAGCATATTACCATCTGCTGTCACAGGCTGTCAAGGACACGTGCTTGTCACCATCCGTTCTGGTGGGTAGTCGTGAGCATCTGCACATTATCAACAGAGAATAAAATTCTGCTTCAAGATGAAAAGTGAAGATGACACAGGAAGATCAGAGACTTTCCTCAGGAGGCGACTGCCATTTCGTGTGTAATCCCATTTGGTTTGGAAACTGCAGGATGATTGGTACTGGCAATGAAAGAAGAGTTGGTTGCAAAGGAGGAGAGGAGGGACTGTACACTGCTTGTGGTCATTTTTCTTTTACATCCTAGCCTGGAACTGAGATTGCAATGAAAGATGGACAAGTTTTTAATGGTTGTGTTGCAGAATTTATTATTTTAGACCAGAGATTTTTCTTTCTTTTTCGTATTTTTAAAAAATTATATATTATTCATATTTTACTTCTCAGTGTGGTCTCCATCAGATTTTTTTTATTTTAAATTGCATCTTATTTTAAGGTGCATGCTTAAATCCCCCCCCCCCCCCCCCCCCCAACAAACAAACAAAAATGGCAGAAGCACAGAAGTTTGTATCATGTCAAGGCTGGAGAAAAACTCTGATGCATTGCAGACTGCCCATATTACCCTAGAAGATGAAAACATGCAAGAGGTGTGAGTGAATTTACTTGTTAACATGAAATAGACCAAGAGCAAAACAGTATGCAAATTTTTGGCAGGCCCTCCCACATGAAAATAACAGTGAAAATTACAGTTTTGCTAAAAAGTAACTTATCTGTGTGCATTGTCATTGAGCAGAACTTGCAAAGATTATTCCATCAATAGGTTTTCGTCTTTTTTCATTATTTTTATAGAGAATAACGTGAACAGTCTTAATTGTAGCTTTGCTGAAGGCTAGGTCTGCTAAAAAAAAAAAAAAAATGCTGTTTTATTTTTTCTCCATTGTATAGCATGCAGTCGTAAGGCACTGTGTGTTTTCATCAGACAGTAGAGTCGAGCAGGAAGTGTTTGTTGAGGGGTGCGAAATGGATTTTGAATGATGTTTGTAATCTTCATTTCTCTTCTCAACCCCCCCCCCCCCCCCCCCCCGGGTCTCTCTTTTATAATTGGTATTTGTGAAGAAGCAGCCATGTCTTAAGTCAGTGGTTGGCCAGTTTGAGTAGCATGGGGCCCACTGAGTCAAGACTGCTAATAAAAAACAAAACAAAAAAACTGCAGTTCGTTTACTGCATGGAACTGTCCAGGAGTGGGGAGGGGTGTGGGGCTAAACTGGATTTGTATCATCTGTACATTTGTGACTTGGTACAGTAGTTGTCTTTTTTTAAATCTTTTTTTTGTAATCTGATTTTGGCTACTGTTGCATTCAGAGCAACTGTTTGAATGCTAAATTTCCCCTCTTGTGTTTTCAGTATTTTCTTCTGTTTAACAAACTTGTTGAGGAAAAAAGAAAAGGAGGGTATGTTTGAATGTCTGTTGAACTGTCCCATGCGTAGTGTATATTTGTTACACAGACCTGCTATGAGTGGATAACTTGTTCCTGTTTTTTCTCGCATTAGTACCTTTATTGTTATTAACTGTTTTATGAAACCATGGACATTATTTTACAAAGTGAGATGCTTTCAGTAAGTTTCTAGTGGTACAGAAAGTTGGGACAGCTGGGTGTTTTTTTCTGATGGGAGCAGGGAAACAATGATTTAACAAAGAGATATTGTTTCTGGACTTTTTTTTTATCTGTCTCCTCCTCCTACTACTATTATTATTAATATGTCAAATTGATATCTGAAACGTGCATGGAAGTCCTGGAAAAAGTCTTTCACTGTAGCTTGCCAGCTGTTTGCTAGGGTTATGAAGCAAACATTTACTCCTCAGTCCTGCTGCTTTTGATTCTAAGTCCTAAATCGATGATTGTTATTTCAACGCTTGTCTTTTGCAAACCATGGTAACTCCCGTGTGATGAAGTGTAATCACCACTGTTTTGAAAATAGGTGTACAGTTGATGTATTTATATTGACAGTGATCCTTTCACTCCAGCCAACGCAAAAGAAACCATTTCCACTCTTGTTCTTCTAAGCACCTGTTTGATTTTCTGTGCACAGGTTTCCAGCTGTTGATGGGTCAGTGATGTAAAGTGAGAACTGGAAACTGACTCTTTCTTTTTCTTGTGTACAAATTTGATGCCAAACGCTGCTCAAACGACATCCCTAGCATGATCGGTTGGCAGCGTGTGTATGATTTGAACGCATGGTGACATTCTGTTATGTATAATGAATGGATGAGAGAGTTTAACTTGCATCTACGTGTATGTCCGTTCGTTCCATGATTTCATTTCAGTTTGATGTTAGGGTTCTAGTTTGCTGTATCACGCAGAAGCAAGTGTCTAGCAGATTCGAGTTTGGTTTTTGTGTGCATTCTGTGACTTGTGTTCATGTGCAATATTCTTGTGAACCTGTGCATGTGCCCACACTGAAATTTCCAGGCTTCCTCACTGTTGTCAAGTCACTCTCTAGCACAACACTCTGCGTTCACCCACCATGGCTACCGGCACTTCACCAGTTGATTTTTCTCTTTAATGCTCATGGTCAGGGACCGATTAAACCCTTCTGACTAAATATATTTCAGGTTTTGAGAGATGAAAATTCTTGTTTATCTGAACAGCCATTTTAAACGTCAGATGATTAAAAAAAATTATTTTTTTACAGGTTCACAAATATTGTTTGTGAAAAAAAGATTCATCAAGAACAACTGTTTTCTGTTAAAAATAGGCGAGTTCCAAGTTTTTCCCTGGCGTGTGTTTTGTTTGAAATACCAACTTAACAAAGTCTTGAACTTGTTTGTTTGACAATGCATCAATGGCAAGTGAAAGCCTCGTAACTCAATTTTGGGTTTGGCATCATAATTATATAACAGAGGCTAGAAATGTCAGATGTGAAAGGTTTAGTCATTACAGAAAAATGTGTTCCATTCGAAACAATGTGTTCCAGTAGAAACTCTGACCTCGGCATACAGGTCTCTCTTTCTGGTTCATCATAAAAATGTCAACTTAGATGTTTATCATGAATCAGCTTCCTGAAAACTGACTTGTGGGGATTTCCATGTAATTTTTAACTGGAATGTTTCTGTAACAGTATTATCTAATGCTTTGGGGTGTTCACAAATAAATTAGGTCTTCAGTGGTGAAAAAAATTAAAAAATTAGTGACAAGGTTTTATTCAGCCACCAGTGTTATTGTTTCCAGGTTTAAAAAAAAAAATCAAGTGATGTTAAGTGCCTGTGGTTCTCACCATGTACCAGGAATCATAAGTTTGTTGTGCACAATGCGTATGAACCAGGTGCGAGTGTGAAATGGAAATGTTCCACACTGTTCTCCGTTGTTGTTTTTTGTCTTTTTTTTTTTTTTTTTGTCAGCTGCTTTGGGAATTCTAGGATGTAGATGCTTTCTATGCATTGTCACCAAAATAAGTACACTTCAGTTTTGGTTGCCTCTTCATCCTGGCTTACAGTGTGCGTAATTTAATTTGGAGTAACTTAGGACTGAATGAGCGTGAAGCAGGATGGAGAAGGATCAGTTTTCCCTTGTGTCAAGTTGGTTTCCACACCGTGTTGGACTTGCTGGCTGTACGGCAGACCATACATACCATGTCTAGACTTTCGGAAGTAGATGCGTGGTTACGAACTTGTGATTAAACTATGTAATAAAATGGTGCAAAACATCCTGTCTGTTTTCTGGTTGGGTTGATATGCTGTTCTCCTTCCGTCCCTTTGCTTCTTGCTTGACATTTGCGGTCACATCAGTAACATGGTTCTGAGCTCTGGTAATAACTTGAATGAGGAAAGAAGAAGAAAAGCCAGTGCATTCCAGCATATTTTAAAAGGAGGATATGTAAGCCAGGGTTCTAAGACGGCTACAGTCACAACGGCACTGAGTGCATATTATTCACTGCATGGTTGAAAAACTTTTTTTTTTAGCTACCCAAGAAATTTAAAGATTGTCTAGCTGTTTGGCCAAGCCATGTCTACCATGTGCTCTGGCAGAGCCAAAACAGTTCATCTTGTGCAAAGATCTGCGCGGCTTTTACTCTGGCGATTCAAGGCAAGATCGAGTAACTGTCAGTAACTTGTTGGGCATGGTTGCTGCATTATCCATGACAGTTGATATTCCAGTAGACTAGACGCTTTCAACTTACCCATATTGGTACTTTCTGGAAATCCATTCTAATAAAGACAAAATGAAAGTCTACAGCTGATGTTCACATCAAAATGCTTGCTTTTTATCAAAGAATCTCTGACCACTTCCAGCCATTTTTCTCTCAGTCAACTGACATCCAGTTCACAATGATGTTAATAGTTTAGCATTGATGTCATTGACATTGTACAGTTCCATGGTGTGCAGGTCTGTATGTGTGTGTTGGTAACTAGATTAGTACAATTAGTCATTGGATGTTTAACCTTCTGTCAACTGCACAGTCATCTCAGGACAACCAAACTGTCATAAGCAAATGCACATTTAAAAACTTCTCATATATAAACCTTTTCCCAAATGAACAAAATATCAAATTTACACAGACATCAAACACATTTTCGAAAAGAGGTAGTCACTTCAATACTAACTGTGTTAAAAGAGCACATAACTTCATAAGGCTAGGACAGGCTGGTTATCGTTGACCATTCTGTCTGTCAGTACCAGATAAAACAAAAACAAGGAATAGACAGAAAAAAAGAAGAAGAAAAACAACAACTGTTGCATGCATAATGGCAAGTGCCATATGGCACAAAGCTGCACCTACCATCTATCATCTCCTAGCTGCTCAACTAGAGCCATTAAAAACAACAAAAACTAACTCTTAGTAAAATGTATTTGAGAGTTTTCGGGGGGGGGGAGGGGTCAGGAGAATGGACAATAGCAGAAAAATGATTAGAAAGAGGACTAGGCCGAAAAACAAGAGCTAGGAAAGGGGAATCAAATGACAGCCCTGAGATTACAGACAGGGCCTGGAAATCCGGGCTACCTTTAGGGGTGGATTGTACAATATCAGTCCGAAAACAAATGTAAAAGAAATGTACACATTAAGCAAGAAAACATGGTGCTTAATGTCCACAGAAACCATAAGGCTTATTAGGGGTGGGGGAAGAGGGAGATTATATACCTATCCCTACACTGTCACCACCAGAATGACCTGCATTACGACGGGCAGTGATGAGAGCCATTTTAATGTTTCATTAATTGTGAGGGACAAAGTCACAAGACCGTGTCCACAAACCACAACTTTTGAAGAGAAAGGAGAGCCGAAGTGGTATCGAACCGAGGTCCTTCCACTTACCAGCCTACCGCCTTACCGCTAGGCCAAACCAGCTCTCTATTGTACACAAACAAACATCAAACACTCTTACTAGTATGAAATACCTACTGGTGTAGGTGTATCAAAGTTTGCATTATTACACAAAGATCTTTGGGTGTATGTGAGACCACCAGAGGAATTGTGGAAAGGAGTATGAATGAGAGTGAAATGATACTTGGACGGATGAATGTTGAATAAAAGCCACACATCTGAGTGCTAAAAAACAAAGAAAACGTTTTGTATAGTTGCTCCCATCTGGGAACTGACAGTTTAGCCCATTAATTGCTGATCCAAGGGAAATAACTCGTGTAACGTTAAAATCAGCCAGGCATGTAGAGTTATCTAGGCTGAGTATGGCACACCATGTAGTTCGTTTTGTTTGCTGCGTACTGGATGGCCGATGTACAGAACAACACAACGACAGTTTTTGAAGTATGGTCAGAAAGCATTGCATATCAAAACAGAATCATCTCACATCCCAAAAGCTGAATGAAGGGACTGAAAATAGAATCTCACGTCTGAATCTCATTTGTGCAGACATTCCGTTTGAGCCAACGGCCATGTAGTGTGCCCTACCGTGTTAAATGGCCGGACTTCGTCATGGAGCATTAAAATCTGTCCAGCCACTTCCCACCGTTGTGATGTTATCAGTGAAGTACACGACCATGCGTTCTTGAGGACTGGCCGGTGTTGTGAACCCCAGTTGGTAGTCTTGACACCAGAAAATAAGATGTGACTACTCGGCCAGTCAAAAATCACACAAAGCAAAACTTTGGGGTACGAAACGGAGCACCGTTTTACGCTGACACACATGCACGCACGCACTCACACACACACACACACACACGTAAGACATATATCGGATGTGCGTTAGTGTCATATAGGCTTATGTGGGGCCGCGTGCGCGCGTGAATTTTGATGTAAAATCACTGAGTAAACTTGAGACTGGCGTGGGTGACTTTCAGTGTAAAATAAACACGTCAGTGTGTGTGAATGAGTGTCTGAGAGAGAGAGAGAGAGAGAGAGAGAGAGAGAGAGAGAGAGAGAGAGAGAGAGAGAGAGAGAGTGTGTGTGACATGTGTGAGTTTGTATGCGCACGAGAGAGAGAGTGGTACTGAAGAGTTGCGGGGAGTACATGGCGGGTCCAGAGCATAGACTAGGCCACGGTGTGGGAGTACAGTGGTGGTGTAGGGGGTGGCCTGAGTGTATGGGGTGTGTGTGTGCACAAATCAGCCAATACAAAAACCGGTTTCAACATCAACTTTATTCGCTTCAAACAAATACTTTAGTCAAGGAAGTGAAATCGCCATACAGACCATAAAAGCAAGAAGCGCATGCTCAGAAGACTCGCACTGATTCGAAACACGTACTTCGTGGCGTTAAAAAGGGATCAAGGTAAAATTAAATTAGCCGAATATTTTTTAAAAGATTGAAAATGTTCAGAAAGTGCCAATGACAAGCTTTGGGCAGAAATCTGTTTTCGCTTAAATACAACGCAGATAAACTGATAGTAATGGCGAGAATGACAAAAATGAACACACACAAAATACACAAATGCAGATCATAGATCGCTTTCTTTTTGGGGGTGCCGGCGAAACTTTAAATAACTAACAGGTGACTTTAAAAAAAAATCAAAAAAATTCAGTAAAATAATAATAAAGCAGAAAAACGAAACAAGCGAGCGGAAAATTGCCAGAACGCTATACTGTTGCCTCTAACAAGTTTGATTCCAAAAAAGGCCCCAGACCCAACAGGTCTGACGTACAAACTCCATGTCAAAGGGCAAAGTAGGCCTGCACTGGTTTCCGGCAAACAATGCAGCCTGCAGCAATGCATGCAGGCAGCTGAAGGTGTGCCGTATAGGATTTGAAAAGTGCTGTTTTGAAAAACAGTATTTTGAGGCCGAAAAACGTAAATCAACTATATATTCCGTTCCTTGCTTATCAAAGTAACAAACACCGAAAAATGAAAATCTTAAAAAAATGAAAATACTACGCATGAGAGAAATTTACGGGAATAACGTCAGGTACAAATGCTCTCTCTCTCTCTCTCTCTCTCTCTCTCTCTCTCTCTCCCTCTCTCTCTCTCTCTCACACACACACACACACACACACACACACACACACACCACAATCACGGCACGCACTCATGCACGCACGCACACACACACACACACACACACACCACACACACACACACACACACACACACACACACACACACACACACACACACACACACACACACACCCCATCTGTCTCATCTACACACATACACACACATAATTATTACACAAGTGTTTTGATGTAAACCGCATGACCATAATAAATTCAGTTAAAACTATTGTAAACAAACGTAGTTGCCTTTCCCTTGGATGAAGCAACAAAACCAACAAACAAACAAGAAAGAAAAAAACAAGAAACAAAACAAATCCAACATGTAGACTGAAGTATTATATAAATGAAGACGCTTAAAACAAATTCATCCGCTCCAACACCGATTTAGCGATTTAAAAAAAATAAAAAAATAGTGTGTATGTGCTAAACTTGGAGGTCTATGTGAATAAAAACACACATACACACAACCGAGTTCACGTTCAATCAAACTTCTGCTAACCAACCACTGACACTGAATGTTATTCACTGTCCGTGTAACCAACACACAGAATCAGTCTGGGCTGAGTGAATGAACTGAAAAGGAATGTCTCAGTCTAGCTGCAGTACCACATTACACGTACATTAACTACCGGTGCCCTGCTGGGAACTGACAAGGATTTCACACTGGCTGATGGATTAGATCCCCAGGGAAACAAATACACTGTGTGGCCCGTTTGTTCATCACCTTCAGCTAATCAGAGAATTGATTTTATGGCCCCCCATACCGTAAGAGCCCGGAACCGTAAGAGCCCGGAACGCTTATGAAGACACGGATAATTTTTCGAGTCACACATGAATGAAATGAATATCTGTTAGGTTTGAAAGAAAATCAAGAGGAGGGAGAGAGAGAGAGAGAGAGAGACGAAGGAGAGGAAAAGAAAGAAAGAAAACAAAATCAAAAAGGATGGATTTTTTTTTTAAAACATCCCTGGTCATAACGGAGCGACCAGCCTTCGCAGTACATCCTGGGTCATAACGGAGCGACCAACCTTTCTTACTACATCGTGCGTCATAATGGAGCAACCAATGTTTGCAGTACATCCTGGGTCATAACGGAGCGACCAACCTTTCTTACTACATCATGCGTCATAATGGAGCGACCAATGTTTGTAGTACATCGTGCGTCATAATGGAGCGACCAACCTTTGTAGTACATCGTGCGTCATAATGGAGCGACCAACCTTTCTTACTACATCGTGCATCATAATGGAGCTACCAACCTTTGTACTACATCGTGCATCATAATGGAGCTACCAACCTTTGTACTACATCGTGCATCATAATGGAGCTACCAACCTTCGTACTACATCGTGCATCATAATGGAGCTACCAACCTTCGTACTACATCGTGCGGCCTAATCAGGGACCCATAGACGCATGAAATTACAAATAATGTCTCCAACACTCTGCTGTCACCTTGAAATTTGACATATTCCTTGAGTTTGTCATTGTGCACACTTAGTTTTCTTTCTTTTGTTTCCACCCAAAAAATAAAGGTGTAATTTGAACTACACAGGCCGTGCATCGTGGGTTAAATCTGACCAATACATTTTAGAGAGGCTGAAACATACGAAAAATGCGGGTCATTTTGATGTTGGGACTGTGTAGTTCAAAGCGAAGTACTGCGAAGGTTCATAAAAAGACGAGCAGAAAAGCAGTAACAGTTACTCTTTCAATCCCTCAGTCATTCACTTGCTTACTCATTCGCTCATTCACATACTCTCTCACTACAATCAGGTCATTCAGTCAATCAAATTAAATCAACAAATCAAATCAACTCAGTCAGCCCAGCTCAACAATCAAATAACGACGTGCGCAGTAATATGACACCAAAACATGTCAAAGTATTAACCTAATATGCTCCAATCTTTCAGGGCAATTCAAAACCACATATATGTATTAACAAAAAAATACATATTAACAATTCAAATACATATATATATATATATATATATATATATATATATATATATATATATATATATATATATATATATATATATATTAACGGGGGGGAAAACGGAAGAAAAAAAACACATATCAATGAAGCAATGTAAAGAATGGATATTGGTGTGTGGGAACAATTGATGAACACCAAACCCAATACAAATAAAATGATTCTTTTAAAAAAAGAAACTTTTGTTGTTGTTTGTTGTTGTTGTGTGTAGTCAAAACATCACAGATGTTTCCATTTTCCGATAGCAACTTAAAGTTAAAGACCGACTGAATAACCACATCCTGTGGCTGAGTCCTACAAAAGAACTATCTTTTAAAGACCGACTGAATAACCACATCCTGTGGCTGAGTCCTACAAAAGAACTATCTTTTAAAGACCGACTGAATAACCACATCCTGTGGCTGAGTCCTACAAAAGAACTATCTTTTAAAGACCGACTGAATAACCACATCCTGTGGCTGAGTCCTACAAAAGAACTATCTTTTAAAGACCGACTGAATAACCACATCCTGTGGCTGAGTCCTACAAAAGAACTATCTTTTAAAGACCGACTGAATAACCACATCCTGTGGCTGAGTCCTACAAAAGAACTATCTTCATCAGAAGCGAGTCAGTCAGTTAGTTAGAAAGTGGAGTTTAACGTCCTATCAACCGAGCAGGGTCACCTCAGGTCGGTTCATCTCAGTAATAAACAAATGCACATTTCGAAATTCTTATATATATATATATATATATATATATATATATATATATATATAAACCTCACAACAAAAAGTTTTTACTTTGTAAAAACTCAACCACAACAAGTCTTCTTCTTTCACTTTTCATCGTTTTTGACCGTTTATCCGTTGTTTAAGTGTCGTTTTGTGGCTTGACAAAGAGGATTTACCCGAAAATTTGCATACTGTGTGTCCGTGTTAAAATAAATAAGCGTTCGTTTGAACCTTTTTGTGTTTGGATATATATATATATATATATATATATTATATATATATATATATATATATATATATATATATATGTTATATGTATGCCCTTTCTTAAGTCAAAAGCAATGTTATATTTAATATCGATTATAGACAGGCGTTCAGTTTGGAGAAGAAGAAACGCCTAGATATGCCTGATTTGGTTTGCTCAACAAGTCACGGCACCAGCCACATAGTTATTTGACCAGCATTACACTATTACGACTCTCTGTAGACTCCCATCAAACCCCTGTAAACGTCATGGGAACAAAAGGAATTTACAGAGCAGGCACAGAAGCAGTTCAAAATCTGAAACAGAACGAGGCCCAGGGCGCTCGTGCAGAATCAACAAGCACGGGAGTTAATTAGCGCTCGAAAGACGTAACACAAATACAACAACAAAGACCTGAGTCGCCTACGGTAACTCTCACCTGGCATGCGTGTAAATACAAGGTACATAAACTCCACCGGAGGTACATCCTCAAAACGACATCACATGCCACGTGAGAGTTACCGTAGGCGACTCAGGGCTTTGTTGTTGTACTTGTGTTACGTATTTCGAGCGCTAATCAACTCCCTTGTGTGCCGATACCACAGGAGCAGTTAGTAAACTTTTAACTACGCCCAGTCAGCCAGTATGGTTATATGAGGGCGACAAAGAAGCAAGTGCGAGACGTGAAAAAAGGCAACCACAAGGAGGAGGGTAATTAAACATGCACAAGCACAGTCATTATGGCGTAGAAGAAAATTACGCTACAAAGACGATAACGATGTTTCAAAATCCAAAATGGCCGCTTGAAGAATTATCCCGGCATCCGGGCACTTGGTGCATTATTTCAGTTCAAGATTTGTCCTCCTCTTCTGACCGCATGCAGGCAATGAACTCTGAAACAATCAAATAAAACAATCAAATGTACCCCGGCGACCACTCCGCTCTCACAGTCTTCAAAAGCTGTGGTTTTTATGAAGACTGCGATGTGACGTTGCTCGTCATGATTAATGAAAGATTAAAATGGCTCTCATAGTGTCATACTGACTTGCCCACCTTAATACCGGAATCATTCTAGTGGTGACAGTGTAGCGTTGGGTATAGTTCCCCCCCTCCCCCCCCCTTTCCCCAGCATCCCTCCCCCTATCCCCATTCCCCACCTCAACGTCCATCTCCTGCCAGAGATCTCAGTCCCCGACAGCACCTCTCCGGATACACCTGGGCGTTAAAACAAGTCGAAGGAACGAACGAACCACTCTGCTCACACATTTACATTAAAAGAGACAAAGGCCGGGCAGCGCTTGTGGCTAAGACAACAGACTCAGGGTCAAATTCAAAAGGGTTGCAGGTTCCAGTCTCAGTTCGGGCAGGATTCTACTGACTTCTCTCGCCTTAGTCCCACCGGAGAGGCTAGTGTTTTGGGTGAGAGGGTAAATCCAAGCGGCTCGTGCCAAAATGTTGCGCATGTTAACGATTCAACTGCAGCAGAGTAATGCCCTGGGCAGGCTGGGTGGCTACAATCTGTGGCGGCTGGCTTTACTCGGAGCAAAACGAACCAGTTGCCAATTTGCCAGTGGAGGTTCCCAATCACCCCCCCACCCCCCACACACACACATACACACACACTGACCAGACACATACACACTCACATATATATATACACCCACAACACACTCGCAACATGCACACTGACAAACATATCCCTGGCGTGTGATATATATATATAATACCACACACGCACCAACACACACGCAGGGACGCAGGCACTAACGCACACACGCACCAGAAGAATGACAAACAGAAAAACAAGAACAAAAAAACTAAGACTGACCTTCAAAATCAATCCGGCCGTCACCGTCAATATCCACTTCCGCTATCATCTCGTCAACTGCAACACAGCAAACGACCGAAATAACCCGCTGATTACCTCCCCTTCTTCTACCTCTATCGTGCTCTTTCGCGTCATAGTGAAAACCCTTCACCCCATCTACCTGCCCACCCAAAAAAAGCTGGAGGCGGGGAGGGGGGGGGGGGGGGGGGGGCAACTCGGGAGGGAGAGAAAGAGAAAGAGACTGATTGATTCTCGATCCTCCAGGACACAGATTTCAGGTAGGACTCTATACGTAAATATAAGAGAGAGAGAGAGAGAGAGAGAGAGAGAGAGAGAGAGAGAGAGAGAGAGAGAGAGAGAGAGAGAGAGAGAGAGAGAGAGAGAGAGAGAGAGAGAGAGAGAGGTACAGTAATTAATGCTGATTTTTTAATATATTTTTTTAAGACGCCCAGAGTTGGGCGTTAAAGGTGACACGAAACAACTAGACCCTCCTCAAGCACTTACTCTGGTCCCCCGTTCAGGTCCTCCAGCACTTACTCTCGTCCTCCGTCAGGTCCTCCAGCATTTCTCTCGTCAGTCCTCCGTCAGGTCCTCCAGCACTTACTCTCGTCCTACCGTCAGGTCCTCCAGCACTTACTCTCGTCCTCCGTCAGGTCCTCCAGCACTAACTCTCGTCCTCCGTCAGGTCCTCCAGCACTTACTCTCGTCAGTCCCCCGTCAGGTCCTCAAGCATTTCTCTCGTCAGTCCTCCGTCAGGTCCTCCAGCACTTACCCTCATCCTCCGTCAGGTCCTTTCGTCCTCCGTCAGGGCATCCAGCACTAACTCTTGTCCTCCGTCAAGTCCTCAAGCACTTACTCTCGTCTTCCGTCAGGTCCTCCAGCACTAACCTCTCGTCTTCCGTCAGGTCCTCCAGCACTAACCTCTCGTCTTCCGTCAGGTCCTCCAGCACTAACCTCTCGTCTTCCGTCAGGTCCTCAAGCACTTACTCTCGTCCTCTGTCAGGTCCTCTCGTCCTCCGTCAGGTCCTCCAGCACTTACTCTCGTCCCCCGTCAGGTCCTCAAGCACTTCCTCTCGTCCCCCGTCAGGTTCTCAAGCACTTACTCTCGTCCTCCGTCAGGTCCTCTCCGATGTTCTGCAGCACGGCCCGCAGGTCGGACGGTGTGATGTAGCCGCAGCCAGACTTGTCGAAGACGCGGAACGCCTGTCTCAGCTCCTCCTCCTCGTCCTGTTCCGACTGCTCGTTCAGCCCGCCCATGTTGGCCATCACCTGCACGAACTCCTCGAAGGAGAAGGTGCCGTCGCCTGCAAGGACGTCAGGTCAAGGTCAACCTCAAGGTCAAGCTTAAGGGCGAGGGCGAGTGGGTTTAAATGAAAACGTCATTCTGTACGCGGACGAAGGCGTTGCTCCATCGTCCAACGTTGAAACGTTCAACAATCGAAACAAACGACAACAGTGACCCCAGCCTACCAACCAGTGGATCAAACCAGCCAGCAAATTGACCAAATTAGCCACCTGTCTACCCAGAATAACCCACTCAAACCAGTCAGCAACTGAAGCAGTTAAACAAGCCACCTAACCACTCAAATCAACCCACTCAAACCAAACTTAAAATGTTAAAATCTGCCAAGCGTCAACGTCGATCTCTTTCAGCATGGTGAAGCTACAGACGCACATCGACACAACTACCTTATACTACCCACCTACCACCACGCCAATCTCCTGGCCAGACTGACCAGACGCACATCCACACAACTACCTTATACTACCCACCTACCACCACGCCAATCTCCTGGCCAGACTGACCAGACGCACATCTACACAACTACCTGAAAATACTACCCACCTTCCGTCAAATCCATCTCCTGGCCAGACTGACCAGAAGCATATCCATACTACTTACTGTCTTATACAAGTATACTATCCACCTACCACCACGTCCATCTCCTGGCCAGACGTACACGCACAAAACGACTTTGCGCTGTCCATCTACCGTCAATGTCGATCTCCTTCAGCAAGTTGTTGAGGTCTTTCTCTCAGTGGACGTTGGCCAGACGCACGTCCACAAACTACCTTATACTGACCCGCCCACCTTCAATGTCGATTTCCTTCAGCAGAGTGTTGACCTATACCTACCGTCAATGTCGACCTCCTTCAGCATGGTGTTGACCTGTACCTACCGTCAATGTCGATCAACTTCAGCAAGGTGTTGACCTGTACCTACCGTCAGTGTCGATCATCACTTCCACCCCCCAGGGGTTTTTGTTGGGACCTGTACCTACCGTCAATGTCGATCAACTTCAGAAATGGTGTTGACCTGTACCTACCGTCAATGTCGATCTCCTTCAGCATGGTGTTGACCTGTACCTACCGTCAATGTCGATCTCACTTTCCAAGAAATGGATATGTTGGGGGACCTGTACCTACCGTCAATGTCGATCTCCTTCAGCATGGTGTTGACCTGTACCTACCGTCAGTGTCGATCAACTTCAGCATGGTGTTGACCTGTACCTACCGTCAATGTCGATCTACTTCAGCATGGTGTTGACCTGTACCTACCGTCAGTGTCGATCTCCTTCAGCATGGTGTTGACCTGTACCTACCGTAAAGTGCCCCGTTTTCCTACCGTCAATGTCGATCACCTTCAGCATGGTGTTGACCTGTACCTACCGTCAATGTCGATCTCCTTCAGCATGGTGTTGAGCTCGTCGCCGGAGGGGAACTGGCCCAGGTTCCTCATGACGGTGCCCAGCTCGTCCGTGGAGATGGAGCCGTCGCCATCCTTGTCAAAGAGGCGGAAGGCTTCACGCAGCTCTGCACAAACAACCAGAGCAGAACTCTCACGTACACGGTAATAACAGTACGTCAAGGGTGTGGGTAAGAGACACGTGTACTGTCCGCCGGTCTCCGTCTCCTTTATTTCATCCATTCTTCTCTTCACGCCTGTCAGAGCTCAGGAGCTGTGTGAAAGTCGATGTGGACATCCTGAGCTTCACGTCCCTAACAGTCTGTACGGTCTCTGTGGACGTAAAACAACACTGAACTCGAACTTTCCACACTTTCGAAACTGCTTTATTATTCAAGGTCTCTCCCCCCCCCCCCCCCCCAACCAGCCATTTAACTCAACCTTTCGCAACCTAGCAAAGCCTTCTTCTCAGTCCATTATCTGGTCTGCATCTACGATAGAACAAAATCAATCTGTTTTATAGATCAAGCAACTTTGGTAAAGAGCAAGGGAAGCCATGAAATTTTCCAAGCACACGGGCTGAATCGACCTGGCTAGCTAACATTAACAAATCCATGGCCTCGCGTGCTTTATTCGGAGATTCCAGACTTTTCTTCCGTCATGTTCCTGTTAACTTTGTGCATGTCAGGTCGAATTTCGATTGGTTGATTTGCCTTCGCCTTCTGCGACAAGCCCTGCCGAGAAGATTGCAGGCTGTCAATCACCCGAACAGCTCCAGCCAATCAGATCGTCACAAATGATATTCAGCGCGAAAAGCGCGAAGAATGGCCGACGCAAGTGTTTCACAAGCTAAATCACAGCAACACAGCGAAAGACAGGTGGATTCCGAAAAAAACCCCGTCAACACGAGTAACGAGGCTCGTCTATTAATAACGAGAGATACAATAATGTACTCTTTTATGTGCTGTCTCAAAATTGGAGTACATACCCATCACAACACAATGACACCAGCAACAACAACAACAAAACACAGTCGAAACAAATATCCGCGCCGCGCGCGCGCGCGCACACACACACATACTCTCTCTCTCTCACTCTCTCTCTCTTCTCTCTCTCTCTTCTCTCTCTCTCTCTCACACACACACACACCACACACACACACACACACACACACACACGAACACGAGAGAAACACACAGACAGACAAGAGCAGAGACAGAAGAGAGAGAGAGAGAGAGAGAGAGAGAGAGAGAGAGAGAGAGAGAGGGAGAAAGTCAATAGGACAGTTTGAAAAGGTAAGACTGATGGTCTCACTTTGCAAGGGAGACTCGAGACAGACAGTGCAGCATAAGGAACAGATCTCTGACCGAGCGAATGAATACGCACAGAGGAAAGACAGCGAATGGAAGTATCAGAGGACGAGCGTAGCTGGCGGGTTGGTGTGTAAACTGTCAGGAATTCGGTCAAGTAGACAGGAGCGGTGGGGTTGAGACAGTTGTATAACAGAGAAGCGAGATATCAGATGCTGTCCAGTGAGGCCAGTCATGTACGTTCCTCTGAGTACTGCAACCTGACTCAAATCGTGCACTCCACCTGTCCACACAGTACAACACGGTGTTCAGATCGAAGCTTGTGAAACCGTAACTACGGGACGTGTGGCTGAGAGCTCAAGGCGGAGACCTCTTTTGCCCAATTCTCGGCGACAAGTTAATGGATTGGTTCGTGAGTTCAGGTCCCAGGACTTACTCACAAGAAGCGTGCTCTTTTCCTATCGACTCGTGAGCCGGTTTGGCCCAGCGGTAAGGCATTAGGCTGGTAAGCAGAAGGGCTTCGGCTCGATTCCGCTACGGTTTCCCCAAACTCCAAGCAGCGGTTTACGACATCCTTCCTTGGAGGAAGGTGCCGGAAAGCGGTGCTCGGAGTGTGCGGTCTCCCTTCTCTTCAAAAAGGTCGTGGTTTGTGGACAGTGTCTCGTGACTTTGTCCCTCACAATTAATGAAACATTAAAATTAATGAAACATTAAAATGGCTCTCATCACTGCCCATCTGAATGCAGGAGTCCTTCTGGTGGTGACAGTGTAGCGACATGTATATAATCTCCCTCTCTCCCCACCTCCATACCCCCTCCCCCTTCTCCCGGTCCCTAATAAGCCTTATGGTTTCTGTGGACATTAGACACCATGTAAGTAAGTAAATATGGTGCTTAACTTCCACAGAAACCATAAGGCTTATTAGGGACGGGGAGAAGGGGGGAGGGGGTATGGAGGTAGGGGTAAGAGGGAGATTATATACCTGTCGCTACACTGTCACCACCAGAAGGACTCCTGCATTAAGATGTGCAGCGATGAGAGCCATTTTAATGTTTCATTAATTTTAATGTTTCATTAATTGTGAGGGACAAAGTCACGAGACACTGTCCACAAACCACGACCACGACGGTGTCCACAGACCACTTTTGAAGAGAACGGAGAGCCCAAGCGGATTCGAACCGAGGTCCCTCTGCTTACCAGCCTAAGCACCATGTTTACTTACTTACTATTCATATCGACTCGACCACCATAACAAAGGAGTGGCCAACAAAAGCCCCCCACCCCCACCCCCAGAAGAAAGACAAGAGATAAAGAACCCCCGTCACAGGCAATGAACTGCCAGCCTGAGGGATTCCATAAAACGTCGCTGAAGCAACGGGAGGCCTCTGACAGGTCCATGGGCAGCCAGCGCCGACGACAAATCTCACCCCGACCCTGTGGCTTAAAGGGCCTGACCTCGTCAAAAACAGGATTTGCCCAACGGACGACAGTGATCCAAATACAATCTCCCTGCCTTGGCATGGGCTGTGTCACAACACTGACACCAGCAAGGACACCAAGGCTTAGGCTGTCACAACACAATGACACCAGCAAGAACATCAAGGATTGGGCTGTGTCACAACACACTGACACCAGCAAGAACACGTAGCCTTGGGCTGTGTCACAACACACTGATACCAGCAAGAATACCAAGGCTCGGGCTGTGTCACAACACAATGACACCAGCAAGAACACCAAGGCTCGGGCCGTGTCACAACACACTGACACCAGCAAGAACACCAAGGCTCAGGCTGTCACAACACACTGACACCAGCAAGAAAACCAAGGCTCGGGCTGTGTCACAACACACTAACACCAGCCACATCACCAAGGCTAGCTGGTCAAACTACACCAGGAACACAAGGCTCGGGCTGTGTCACAACACACTGACACCAGCAACAACACCCAGGCTTGAGCCGTGTCACAACACACTGACACCAGGAACAACACCGAGGCTTGGGCTGTGTCACAACACACTGACACCAGCAACAACACCGAGGCTTGGACTGTGTCACAACACACTGACACCAGCAACAACACGAAGGGATGGGCTGTGTCACAACATACTGACACCAGCCACATCACTAAGGCTTGAGCTGTCACAACACACTGACACCAGCAACAACACGAAGGGTTGGGCTGTGTCACAACACAATGACACCAGCAACAACACCAGGCTACATTAAAATGTTGTTATGCACGGCACAGTTATGTGGGGACGGTCTTCAGCCAAGATAAGTCCCTTGCATAACAACATCATCCCCCCAGAAATGCAGATAAATCCCCTGAAGACGGCGCGTGGCTACCCATGTGGCGGGCTAATTTTCTTTCTTTCTTTTTAAACCGCGATACACGTAATCCTCTCAGCCTGTGAAATGCGTTTGTCAATGTGCAATTGCATGCATCTTGTCACCCCCAGAGTGTTCAATTAAAAAACGACAAGCCCTCAAACACTAAGGAATTTGCTCTAAAAGACACTGATGATTTCATATGGATATATTTTCGAGTTGGATTCGTGAATATGAATGTTGCTCGGATACGCCACAACTCAGATGTAAAAACACTAGCAAGTGTCACAGATGGCAGTTTAATGCTCATGCAAAGATTTTTCTCTCTCCATATTTTCATGAACGTAAATAAACTTTGTTTAAACCACATACCAGTGGCCTTTTTTTTTTGCAGTTTCGCCCGAGGCCATGAAAATTGATTGGTGCGATACACTCACAGGAAAATCATGTGATACAGAATCATTAACGTCAATCAAACGCAAAAATCCTAAACAAAAATTTGATACTTTTGTCTCTTCCGTCGGTCGTACAAGATCCAAACACATAAAAAGTTTAACAGAACGCTAAATTAATATGACAATAGAAAACGTGCGAATTTTCTGGGCAAGCCCCTTTTTCAAGCAGCGAAACGGCAGTGAAACACCTGTTTAACGCAATTTTGCACTCTTTCCACAGATGTGAGAACTCCACACAGTTTACTCTCAAACACACAATGACTGTTTGAACTCGACTGTCTACCCAATTTTGCACTCTTTCCACAGATTTGAGAACTCACACAGTTTACTCTCAAACACACAACGACTGTTTGAACTCGACTGTCTACCCAATTTTGCACTCTTTCCACAGATTTGAGAACTCCACACAGTTTACTCTCAAACACACAACGACTGTTTGAACTCGACTGTCTACCCCGATATCGCGACATACCCCCCGAGCTATGGTGATAACAACCGAGCTATGTTGACAGCAAACGCAGCACAACTAGCTGTGTGAAAGTGGAGGTGGCCGTCCCGGGCTTCCCGTCCCTAACAAGTCTCATGGTTTCTGTGGACGTAAAGCGACACTGAAAAAAAGCACAACTAACGCATCCAGCTGATAAACTCAATACAAATATGTTTTTGTTTCGGTTTTTGTTTGTTTGTTGCTTGTTTGTTTGTTCGTTTGTTTACGTTTTTATCCTTGTTTTACACTCTTGTTAGAAACTAGATCTCAGTCGGAAGGTTATATTCTGAGCGCTTCTCTTTCTTCTAAAGTGATGTTTTGAGATCTGCGATCCTTGCCTTTGAGGCAGACAGCTCCTTTAATGCCTACGTGACCAATAAAACTCCACTCTACAGGGTGCTGTCGTCAGCTGGTGGAGTCGTCACGGTTCGTGCTACCGGGATGATAAAACATCAAATCAGCCTGTCCCCCCTCCCCCCTCCATCGTCCCCGACCACGTATGCATCACAATAAAAAAAATGTTAAACCCGTTCAAGCGAGTCAGTGCTCAGGAGCTGTGTGAAAGAGGTGGAGCTGTGGACGTCCCTAATGGTCCCTACGCTGTTTTTGGACGTCCCTAATAGTCCCTACGGTCTCTGTGGACGTTCCTAATGGTCCCTACGCTGTTTTTGGACGTCCCTAATAGTCCCTACGGTCTCCCTTGTGGACGTTTTTTTTCCTAAAAAGTTCCCTTACGCCCTTGTTTTTGGACGTCCCTAATAGTCCCTACGGTCTCTGTGGACGTTCCTAATGGGTCCCTACGCTGTTTTTGGACGTTTTTTCCCTAAAAAGTCCCTACGGTCTCTGTGGACCCCTTCCCCAATTTTGGTTCCCTTAAAGCCCCGGGTTTTGTGGACGTCCCTAATAGTCCCTACGGTCTCTGTGGACGTCCCTACTGTCTCTGTGGACGTCCCTATTTAGTCCCTACAAGGGTCTTTTTGTGGACGTCCCTAATACCAAGGGGATTTTGGTTTTTTCCCCACTGTCTCTTATTTTCTTGTTTATTTTGGACGTCCCTATGTAGTCCCTACGGTCTCTGTGGACGTCCCTACGGTCTCTGTGGATGTCCCTACGGTCTCTGTGGACGTCACTAATAGTCCCTACGGTCTCTGCTGACGTAAAGCAACACTGAAGAGGGAGGTGGAACTGAGCTCTCATACACTAGCACACCCCCCCACCCAACCCCCAACCCCTACCCACCCGCGTCCCAGATAAATAAAAGACACGTTTCTGTGGGCGTTAAGCACCTCATTGAAGAAATCGTTGAAATCAGTCAAGCGCTACGACAAGGGGTGGGGTGGGGTGGGGAGGCCGGGGAGGGGGGGGGTCATATGGTGTCGGCAGCTCCTTCACGGTTGAGCTAAGGTGTACAAAAGGTGCAGTCACTCACTAGGCACTTCGATCCGTCTCCAGCCTAGGCCGTCAACGACACCTCACAAAGGGGTGCGACTCTAGGCTTTCACCCTCCACAAAGGGAGATAAATCCCCCAGATATATATCGGG
>JABMCL010001520.1:45000-47500 GCA_018857735.1 Alviniconcha marisindica | reverse complement strand
AAAAAAACTCAAGCACCTCCTTTCAGGTAATGAACCGAAATAGGAAGTGGAACAGTATCATAAGCATTAGAGTTGGACCATCTTTGGGCGTAAAGCAACAGGAAAAGGAAAAGAAATTATAAGTACCAGGAAGGAGACAAGAAGGCCAGCAGATATCGAAGAGTTCATAAATTCACACGAACAACGTGCTTCTAAAAAGACAGGGCATCATAAAAGTCTGTGGAGAGGCGAAAAGTAGCTGGAAAGACGCCATAGGTACCAGGATAGACAGCCCTTGACTGGGACTTCGTGTCCGGTTTATTGCAGCCGGGTAACTCGTCCATGGCGTAATGTGCCGTTAGTAACTGCTGGAGATACGACGTTACGCCCAAACGACTGCGGAGTGCATTTTAATGACTGTGTTGATGGGAACTCTGTTTGCTAGTCTGTCTGCCTGCCTGTCTGTTTCTTTGTCTGTATCTCTGTAGAGCTGTCCCGCCTCCTCCTCCTCTCTCTCACTTTTAGAATATGTCTGCTTGCTCGTCTCAGTCTGTCTGTCTCTCTCACTCTCTGAGATAATAAGTCTATGTGGCTACGTCCCCCCCCCCCCCCCCCCCCCCCCCCCCCCCCGCGTATAAACTTATATCGCAACACACACACACACACATATATATATATAACAATTTAGGACGATCTGACTGCAGAGTGAGGGCGTAAGAACTTCTATTCTTGTCTAACATCATCTAAAGCAAAACAAAACTAAAAGAGAGAGAGAGGGGGGGAGAGAGAGCGAGAGAGACAGAGACAGAGCGGAAACCCCCCCAAAAAAACAACAACAACAAAACACAAAATACAAAAACAAATCAAAAAAACAAACAAACAAAAAGCAGTCGATTTCCGTCTGTTTCTATCACTGGATCTCCGAGCTGGAAGTATTACATCGCATAAATCTCTGGCTGAATATGTGTACCCTGGTAGAGGTACAGAGGCGGAAGCCGAGAGAGAGTGGGGGGGACAGAGAGAGACAGAGACACAGAGAGAGACAGATACAGAGAGGAGAAGAAGAAGAAGAAGAAGAAGAAGAAGAAGAAGAAGAAGAAGAAGAAGAAGAAGGAGGAGGAGGAGGAGAAGGAGGAGAAGAAGAAGAAGAAGAAGAAGAAGAAGAAGAAGAAGAAGAAGAAGAAGAAGAAGAAAGAGGAGGAGGAGGAGGAGGAGGAGGAGAAGAAGAAGAAGAAGAAGAAAATGTTCTCTCTCTCTCTCTCTCTCTCTCTCTCTCTCTCTCTCTCTCTCTCTCTCACACACACACACACACACACACACACACACACACACACACACACACACACACACACACACACACACACACACACACACACACACACACACACACACACCAGGTACCAGGACAGACAGCCCTTGACTGGGACTTAGTGTCCGGTTTATTGCAGCCCATTGTAACTCGTCGTAACACACAAACGAGAAACCGTTCTACGATTCAACAGTCGCAACCTAATACACCCAAGCACGCAAGTAAACAGTAACAACACAGCCATTCCTCCACACTGACCCCCCTGCCCCACTGAAAGCACACAGTAAATCAACGCAAACAGTCACCTGCGATCATTTTGGGCGATGGCTGATTCGTCACCGTAGTCTCCATGTTGAAGCAACGCCCACCCAACCTCGACTGCTCTGTGACTGTCTCTGCGTCTCCGAATCCCAGCAACACGCCTAATGTATTATGTATGGAGCGACAAGGACAAAAGCACAGCGCACTCAGTGATGATTTCCACGGGCCATTCGATGAATACGTTTAACAACAGCTTTCAGCAAGCGCACTTTCTATAGACCACCCCGGCTTACGGGTTAACGAAAGTACTCGGCTGTCAGTGGGTGTGTGGATGATCTACCCGTATGGCGAAAGCCCACACTGCACGCACGGCGGTAAATATATATATATATATATATATATATATATATATATATATACACCTGGTATACGTTATGTAAGTAGGAAGCAACAGACGTAACCGACACCGTAAAAACGCCCACTTCGATCTCATTCAAGGCTCACTCTGCAACACGTACGCTGCTAGCGAGCGAATGGGAACGGCGGGCTATAACCATGCAGTGTCAAGTCTTGCCGCTTGTTTGGTTCAATAGCTGTTCCGCTCCGGTCTGAAAACAATCAGACAGCGTCGGGCGGGTCTTTTGATGCGACCGATTGCAACAACGACTACGCGTCGTTCAGTACATGTGTTTTCAACTCGGGGAAACGGCTGCGAGCTTCAATCGATGCTGCGTCGATTCGCTTGGCATTCAGGGCAAAGATTCCCCGGGCCGCGACGTTTTGTTTTAGACACTCGCAGTTCCGCTAGTTCCCCGCAGTGAGCCATCTGTTGCCTTCATGTATAGGTATGTACGGGGGACTACAAAACAACAAGGGTTACAAAGCGACAGGGTATTTTTGTTGGACTTTTGTCGTTGTTTTGTTTCATCTCTCTCTCTCTCTCTCTCTCTC
>JABMCL010001520.1:30000-40000 GCA_018857735.1 Alviniconcha marisindica | reverse complement strand
ACTCTCACACAGCTCCTGAACTATGTGACAACAACAACAACAACAACGACAACAGCGTTTGTTGGTTCTTTTAACGCTGAGTTGTCTACGCCGAGGTACTGGTGGAAATCAGAATTATGTCGGGGTTGTTCTGGAGATATCGCGTTATAAAACGCATCTACTTTATTATTATTATTTACCCACAGTCTTCTCCAAATACAATACAGTTCATGGATTTGTTTTGCTCCATTTCAGGACTTCGCTCCACTGTTTATCCCAGTGACGTGACATAAAATCGAGGAGAATGCCGCTTTAAGCGTAATCTTTAAGCAAACTCCGGCGAAACTCACGACCTCACGAAAGGGCGCAGGTCAAAATTACTATCCACTCTAAGGAACCCTGGCCTGTACCTCGCTCACCGCAAAGCAGTCTATACCATCCTTCTTTGGGGATGCCATCGACGAACGCCGAACAGCTAAATTCGGAACCGGAACCGGAAGCAGTAGTCTGGTCTTGGGCCCGGAGTGACACAAATGGTCCATCTATTTTCGGACAGGAAACAGACCCGCGCGTAATTGTTCCAGACAATCGGATCGGTTGCCAGTACTCTGACCGAAAATAGGGCACGTGTGTGCCTTTGCTGCCAGTATTTTTAGACAACAAAGGCACGCGCCCTGTTTTCGGGGTTAGGCGGGGTGCGGACGGCCTCGGCCTTTGTATGCATGTATTTTTAGACCTGTGTTTAGGCGGGGTTCGGACGGGCGCATAGCGGGGTGATGTAATGGAAAGGGGATGACTATGACTATGATTAAAAACAAATCCGCCCCCTCCCCCCCCCCCGCACCGAGAGAGAGAGAGAGGTGTGTGTGTGTGTGTGTGTGTGTTTCGTGTGTGTGTGTGTGTGTGCTGTGTGTGTGTGTGGTCGTGTGTGAGGAGAGAGGGGGGAGTGTGGAGAGAGAGTGTGTGGTGTGTGTCGTGGTGGGGGGGGGTCTTGTTTTAATGTCGCCGATTCAAGTGAGAGAGAGAGAGAGAGAGAGGAGGAGAGAAGAGAGAGAGAGAGAGAGAGAGAGAGAGAGAGAGAGAGAGAGATGAATGACACTACAGCGAGTGAGATGATTGTGTGAAACCTAGGAGGGGACATTCATTTAGCCATTCCATTCCTTTCAGCACACTGCTATTCAGCTTCAGCTCCTTGTTCAGCTTGTCCAGCAACGCCGCAAGACCAGCTGTGGAGCAACATGGACGACCTTCTGAAGACCTTCTGGCGGACTTTCTTAAGACCTGGTAGACCTTCTGAAGACCTTCTGGTGGACTTTCTGAAGTCCTGGTAGACCTTCTGAAGACCTTCTGGTGGACTTTCTGAAGTCCTGGTAGACCTTCTGAAGACCTTCTGGCGGACTTTCTGAAGTCCCGTTTGACCTTCTGAAGATGTTATGGTGGACCTTCTAAAGACCGTGTGAAGACCTTCTAGAGAACCTTTTGGAGGACCTTCAGAAGACCATCTGGCGGACCTTCTGAAAACCGTCTGGCGGACCTTCTGAAAACCATCTGGCGGACCTTCTAAAAACCATCTGGAGGACCTTCTGAAGACCGCAGCCGTCACCCAGACCACCGCACTGACCATCTGAGACAGAACCACGCTCGAACGCAGAAGAACTCCTTGGAGTCCAGCAAAGACTACACCTCGCTATAGTCTTGGCTTGGGTTCCATCTCCAGTGTCCTCACCAGGGCGCTGGTGGAGTGTCGCAGTATGCACTATGCTGCTTCTAACACGACCCCGTCCTCCGCTAATTAATCTGTCAGCTGGAAATACACATGGGTAGCTTTGTGGAAAGTCAGCCTTAGAAGAAGGGACACAAAGATGTGAATGAACTCTGACGCCGCCCTGAGAACGCTCACCGATAACGAAACCGTTGCAAAGCCGACAAACATTTGTTTTTTCCCTTTCTTTCTCGATGGCGGTGGTGACGATAGGCTGGTCACGATCAGTTTTGTTGGCCCGTTTTGATTTGGTTTTGGTACACAGCGCATGCCTTCCTTTCGGACACAGACTCGCGCCACTTTCAGTCCCCCCCCCCCCCCCGCTGTCTTCCCACTCCACTGCCATGTCCACCCACACCCACTCCCCAGTGCACTGAAGCAGCATACCGTCAGTATCGCAGGCTGCTTTACGGCACCCCATCCACAGGCCCTGGCAACGACAGCACAGTTTAAAGCCTGGGGTTTCAGCTAGCTGTTAGAGAAACTCGGACTCCAAAATTTTATTTTGCAAGGATTGTAGTTTATGTTCAGTCAAAAACCTGTCTAACAGCTAGTCCTTGATAAGATACTGACGAGTAAATATCAAATTACAGGCATCATATATATATATATATATATATATATATATATATATATATATATATATATATATATATATATAGGCATGAATGAGTGAGTGAAATTTTATACATGAGAACTTCCAAACAAAACATAACGTGTTCACAGCGCCAGATGCACACATGCATACATCACCCAGTTATACATTATGAGCATAAAACCAGCAAATAGGGCAGTAGACATCTGATCAGTTCATATGACTAGAGAGAGGGGGCGGGAGACAGACAGACAGACAGACCCTCGGACAGACAGAGTGACAGACAGACTGATAGAGGGAGACAGAGAGAGATAGTTAGACCGATAGAGGGAGACAGAGAGAGATAGACAGTTAGACAGGCAGAGACAAAGACAGACAGACAGACAGTTCTTGAATTTTTTACGTCCCGTCAACCGCATAGGGCCACATCAGGACGGACAGAGACAGACAGACAGACATAAAAAAAAATAACACTATTACAAGAGCCACAGAATAAGTCTCATACACAGGATCGCACAGTTGTCACGCAGATATCGCCGTATCGCATTATCACATTTGTAAACATTAGTCGTCATTATGGACTCGTTATTGGATCAGCAGGTCACTGCGGAAGAGCTTGCTGTCACTTTAGACACTTTAGAGCACAAAGAAACAAGTAACGAAAGAGCGATCGTCTGGCAGTCGTGGTAGTCGTGGCAGGCGCGGTAGTCGTGGTAGTCGTGGGAGCAGGAAGCATGTTTCTTGAGTCTCGAAAGACCATGGAATTCACGATCTGGGGTGTTGAACAGACAGTTCAGGTCGGATTGCTACAACTAACTGACAGTGTTTCATCGGTGCCCAGATGGCAGTAGAGTTGTAACCATCGTTCGTCCAGTGTTGCTTTACGTCCACAGAGACCGTACGGACTACTAGGGACAGGGAGCCCAGGATGGCCACCTCGACTTTCACACATAGAAGCTGTGGCACAATTCTTTGGACCATTTTGCTTTACGTCCACAGAAGCGAGGTGGCTTATTAGGGACGGGGACAGGGGGGGGGGGGGGGGACGAAAGAGTGAAGGCTCGACCGCGGATACCGCCCGAAAAAGACCGGAGAGACCGTGGACCGCCGCCAGAACAATGGAAGTGTTAAGGGGTGTCCCCTCGCCATTGCCCAGCGACTTGTGCACTGCGCAATTGCTGTTTCAACTGCTGTGCTGGGCAGAGTCACAAGGACAATGTCCGTTGACTGCTGTTGACGAACAACTCGAAACAACTCGAAGCGAAAGAAGTCCAACTTTCGCAGCCCAGCTTCACCTCCCTACTCATGATCTCTTCTGGGCTAACTTGAAGGTCCAGTTCCACCTCCCTCCTCTAAGATCTCTTGATCTTTCGATCTCGCCTGGAATATTGTTCATAATTTTTTGACTACAGGTGGCCTTTTTATCGGGTGCCATTTCATTTCTCTGCATTGGCCTGTGCGGACCTAGCCGACATCATAGTTCATTGCTCATTTCACGGGGTTTTACCGTCGCGAGGGGGAGGTAATCCAGACGGTCTATTTCTGTCCTGCCTCTGTTTACCTGGCGTGGGAGGGACAAGGGGACGTGACTCTGTCACGATAAGGTATGCAAATCACCCCCGATCCACCACCGCTTTTTTAAGGGGGGGGGGGGGGGGATTTGTCCCTAATATGCTCTTTAGCATCTGAGGACATTAAGCAAAAAGATAGATAGGGCAGGGAAAGGATTTGGGGGGTGGGGGGGGGAAGGGGAAGGGGGAAGGGGGGGCAGAGAATCGACTTAGTGTTTAACCCAGTAATTAAAAAGCGAATGTCACGACGCGTTACGATCTGACTGCCACTCAAGACTATTTACGGCCACAAGACAGTTTCCCTAAAGCAGCTAACGTTGAAAGAGAAAGCAGAACCGAAGTAGTTGTTCGGGCCTTTACGGGTTGGAGCGGAGGGACAAGCTACTCATAGGTAACCCCCCCCCCCCCCCCCCCCCCCCCCCCCCCCTCCACCCCCCCTCGTCCCCAGTCCCAAATAAGCCGTACGAGGGGCTACTGTGGACGTAAGGCGTAATGAAAAGAAAGGAAGAACTGAAAAAAAGTCCCTCGTCTTGGTCTGACCAGGGGTCCAGCCCACGCCAGCTGTTGTTTTTGGTGTTGTTTATTTGATAAACACTCTCTGCGATAAATGTACCAGGTGCATTATCACGCATTTTACCTCTGTGACTGTCTCCACCTTTTACACACCCTCCCGTAGTCTCCGCCCTGCTTCTGATACTCTCGGCCTCCAGGTTCTTCGAACTAGACTTGCCACTGCTGGTTCCCGCGCTTTTTCTGTCTTCGGCCCCTCTGCATGGAACGATCTTCCCCTTCCTCTCCGACAGAAACCGTCTCTGAACTCCTTTAGATCAAACCCCAAGACATTTCTTTTTCAAAAGCAACAGACCTGCCATGTTTTCCACCCCGCGCGGCTATCTTCATCCGCCACAAATCCCTGTTTAATGTCTGTATACGCTAGTTGTAATATATTGTGTATATATATATATATATATATATATATATATATATATATATATATATATATATATATATATATACTCATGTGCGCGTGTGTGCCTGTGTGTGCGTGTATACTAAAGAATAGTCTTTCCGGACTTATTTTATTTTTTCGCTATAGAAATACTTTAATTATTATTGTTATGTTATGTTCCTTAGGGTTCCTCAGCTAAAACCCTGAAGTTTGTCGAATGTTGGGTGCCGGAGAAGATAGCGTGTGTAGACGTTCCCTCACGCTTGTGAACACCAGCCTATCGTCCACACAAAGTGACGCACAAAGTCCACACAAAGTGACACACAAAGTCCACACAAAGTGACGCTGGCTGCTCTGACAGCTCGGATTACATACACTGCCGCGTGCTGGCTCAGGAATGTGAACCGGTGTGGCCTAGCGGTAAGGCGTTAGGCTGGTAAGCGGAAGGACCTCGGTTCGATATCGCTTCGGCCCTCCTTTCTCTTCAAAAGTTGTGGTTTGTGGCCACTGTCTTGTGACTTTGTCCCTCACAATTAATGAAACATTAAAATGGCTCTCATCGCTGCCCATCTTAATGCAGGTCATTCTGGTGGTGACAGTGTAGCGATAGGTATATACTCTCCCCCTTCCCCCCATTCTCCCCGTCCCTAATAAGCCTTATGGTTTCTGTGGACGTTAAGCACCATGTTTACTTTGCTCAGGAATCCAAGTCACGACCGTTGTCATCAAACGCTCCGCTGCCGTGTTCATTTTACGACTCCTTCCTTTGGAGGAAGGTGCCGGGAAAGCGATGCTCGGAGTGTGGGGTCTTCAGACTCCAGCATGGTTTACGCATCCTTCCTTTTTGGGGGAAGGTGCCGGAAAGCGATGCTCGGAGTGTGGGGTCTTCCCAGACTCCAAGCACTGGTTTACGACATCCTTCCTTTGGAGGACGGTGCCGGAAAGCGATGCCGGAGTGTGGGGTCTTCCCAGACTCCAAGCACTGGTTTACGACATCCTTCCTTTTGGAGGAAGGTGCCGGAAAGCGATGCTCGGAGTGTGGGGTCTTCCCAGACTCCAAGCACTGGTTTACTGACATCCTCTTTGGAGTGACGGTGCCCGGAAAGCGATGCTCGAGGTGCGGGTCTTCCCAGACTCCAAGCACTGGTTTACGACATCCTTCCTTTTGGAGGAAGGTGCCGGAAAGCGATGCTCGGAGTGTGGGGTGTCAACTCCAAGCACTGGTTTACGACATCCTTCCTTTTGGAGGAAGGTGCCGGAAAGCGATGCTCGGAGTGTGGGGTGTTCCCAGACTCCAAGCACTGGTTTACGACATCCTTCCTTTTGGAGGAAGGTGCCGGAAAGCGATGCTCGGAGTGTGGGGTGTTCCCAGACTCCAAGCACTGGTTTACGACATCCTTCCTTTTGGAGGAAGGTGCCGGAAAGCGATGCTCGGAGTGTGGGGTGTCCCGACTCCAAGCACTGGTTTACGACATCCTTCCTTTTGGAGGAAGGTGCCGGAATGCCGGTGTGGGTGTCCCAGACTCCAGCTGTTTACGCTTCTTGAGGAGTGGGAAAGCGATGCTCGAGTGTGGGTTCCCAACTCCAAGCACTGGTTTACGACATCCTTCCTTTTGGAGGAAGGTGCCGGAAAGCGATGCTCGGAGTGTGGGGTCTCCCAGACTCCAAGCACTGGTTTACGACATCCTTCCTTGGAGGAAGGTGCCGGAAGCGATGCTCGGAGTTTGTCCGACTCCAAGCACTGGTTTACGACATCCTTCCTTTTGGAGGAAGGTGCCGGAAGCGATGCTCGAGGTGGGTGTTCCCAAACTCCAAGCACTGGTTTACGACATCCTTCCTTTTGGAGGAAGGTGCCGGAAAGCGATGCTCGGAGTGTGGGGTGTTCCCAAACTCCAAGCACTGGTTTACGACATCCTTCCTTCAACCACTGCCTATATTTAGTTACGCCATAGGGTCCAGAAAAGTGTCAGATAACGAGCAGTTTTTTGTTGGTGCTCAAACAGAAGTAAGTTTGTTACAAACAACTCAAATTATATCAGACGTTTGTTTTATAACTGACCGTGTTGCTTACGCCAGCTCAGATAAAACCAAAATCGTTTGAATCGAGATGGAACTCTCTTTTTTACCCGGGGTGGATGCGCCTCATGTTTACGTGCGTGCTTGGGCGCTAGGTTGCTTCCACAGTCTTATCAGTACCCAAACTCCAAGCACTGGTTTACGACATCCTTCTTCAACGGTGCTGGGAGTGTGATAGTACCCAAACTTTCGGAGGGCGCTGACCGCGTCGGTGGACAGCTGCGCGGAGATAAAGAGTGCCCCTTCAGTGGCGTAACTAAATCTGGCAGAGTTTGGAGGAGGGTGCCTGAACGCGATGCTCGGAGTGTGGGGTGTTCCGTGGGTAGGTCCATGGGTTCGTCTCCCCTTGATGTGCACGCACGCACGCACGCACGCACTGGCGGCTCAGCACGCTCCGATTCTCGTCTGGATCCCCGCGTCTGGCCGGCTGTATCATGACTGAGGAATGCTGTTGGGCCGTTAGAGAGGGCGGATGGGCCGTTACAGAGGACAGACGGGGCGTAACATGTGCCGTTACAAAGGGCGGATGTGCCGTTACAATGACCGGATGTGCGATTACAGAGGCCAGATGTGCCGTTACAGAGTGCAGAGGCCGGATGTGCCGTTACAGAGGCCAGATGTGCCGTTACAGATTACAGAGGCCGGATGTGCCGTTACAGAGGCCAGATGTGCCGTTACAGAGGCCAGATGTGCCGTTACAGAGGCCAGAGGCCGGATGTGCCGTTACAGAGACCGGCTATCTCATGACCAAGAAATGCTGTTGGGCCGTTACAGAGGCTGACTGTCCTGTTACATAGGCTGACTGTCCTGTTACATAGGCTGACTGTCCCGTTATATAGGCTGACTGTCCTGTTACAAAGGCTGACTGTCCCGTTACATAGGATGACTGTCCTGTTACAGAGGCTGACTGTCCCGTTACATAGGCTGACTGTCCTGTTACATAGACTGACTGTCCTGTTACAGAGGCTGACTGTCCCGTTACATAGGCCGGATGTACCGTTACAGAGGTCAACTACTTCATAAGACAAATTGTCAACATTACGCATTTATTATGAATAATAAAGTTCTTTTGTACTGTATTACACTAGCCGGCTGTCTACTTACTGATACCGGCTGTTCTGTTACAGAAGCCAGATATCCCGTTACCGAGGCCAGATGCTCTGTCACAGACGCCGTCTGTCCCACCACAAAGACCAACTGTCCCGTTACCAAACTCGACTGCCCCACCACAAAGACCGATTGTCCCGTTACTATGGTCGACTGTCCCATCACAGCGGCCGATTGTCCCGTTACCAAACTAGACTGTCCCATCACAAATAGCGATTGTCCCGTTACCAAACTTGACTGTCCCACCACAAAGACCGATTGTCCTGTTACTAAGGTCGGCAGTCCCATCACAAAGATCGACTGTCCCGTTACCAAATTCGACTGTCCCACCACAAATACCGACTGCCCCGTTATTAAGGTCGACAGTCCCACCACAAAGACCGTCTGTCCCGTTACTAAGGTCGACTGTCCCATCACAAAGACCGACTGTCCCGTTACTAAGGTAGACTGTCCCATCACAAAGACCGATTATCCCGTTACCAAGGTCGGTTGTCCCACCACAAAGACTGATTGTCCTGTAACTACGGTCGACTGTCCCACCACAAAGACCTTCTCATAAAGACCGACTGTCCCGTTGCTAAGGTCGACTGTCCCACCAAGAAGACCGATTGTCCCGTTACCAACTCGAATGTCCTACCACAAAGGCCGATCGTTCCGTTACTAAGCTCGACTGTCCCACCACAAAGACCTTGTCACAAAGACCGACTGTCCCAAGTCAAAGGGCTACAGGCCCGTTAGTGTCCCACTACGGCAGACACTACTTGCACCATGTGTTACACACACACAGCTGTTGCCTTTAAACAGGCGATCGATAGTCCCTTACAAAACTCGTTTGATGCTTTCGCTTTTACTTTAATCGGCCGCTTACAAGACAATCGGTTTGGTGTTGTTTGTATTGGTGGTCGGTTTGGCGAGTGTCACGTGCTGTGCATTCGATGTCTGTGCACAATCAGTCATGCACACACACTGTTGATTTTGCCAGCAGGTACCTAACTGCAAAATTAATAGCGAGACATACCGTTGATTAACCCGTCCCAATGAATCACACGACTCACCTGAGAGAGAGGCTGGATGGGGGTTTGTGGTGGGGGGGGGGGGAGGGAGAGAACAGAGAGAGGTGGAGGGAGGGACAGAAAGGGAAAGGAGAGGGAGTGCAAAGAGAGAGGAGAGAGAGAGAGAGAGAGGAGAGAGAGAAGAGAGAAGAGAGAGAGAAAGAGAGAGAGAGAGAAACACACACACAACACACACCCACACACACACACCACCCACACAGAAACAAAGACACAGAAGACAGACAGACAGAAAAGGACGATTTACCCTCTGTGTGTGTGTTGTGTGTGTGTGTGTGTTGTGTGTTTTTGTGTGTGTGTTTGTGTGTGTGTGGTGTGTTTTGTGTGTTTTGTTGTGTGTGTGTGTGGTGTGTGTGTGTGTGTGTGTGTGTGTGTGTTGTGTGTGTGTGTGTGTGTGTGTGGTGTGTGCGTGTGTGTGTGTGTGTGTGTTGAAAACTATTTCTGGGCTGCTTCAGTGACAGCAACAAATGTTCGATTTGCGATGCAGAACGGCCGACATGGGAAGGGGAGCAACTCACGTTGAGCAAAAGTCAATATAGCTAGAGGCTATTGCGGTCTTCTCCCTTGCAGTACACTGCCACACTGCGACCCGTGACAGACAGAAACGATGAGTATTCCACACGCAGTCTGAGGTTAGACTACTGCCCCATGCCCCTCTTCTCCCCCTCCAAAACGCCCCGTTGTGTGGTGTGTGGTGGTTTTGTGGGTGTGTGTGTGTGGGGTGTGTTGTGGGTGGGTGTGTGGGGATGCGGTGTGTGCTTGTGTGGTGGTGTGTGTGTGTGTGTTTGTGTGTGTTGTGTGGTGTGTTTATGTGTGTGAAAGCGTTTGTGTGTGTGGGGTGTGTGTGTGTGTGTGTGGGTTGGGGTGTGTGTGTGTGGGTGTGGTGTGTGT
>JABMCL010001520.1:17500-25000 GCA_018857735.1 Alviniconcha marisindica | reverse complement strand
TGGTGGACAATACCCCAATAGCTGGTGGACAATACCCCAATAGTTGGTGGACAAAATCCTCACAACTGGTCTGCAACAAACAGTGATGGAAAAGAAAGAAGAAGCTTTACACGGGCAGAGGACACAGAGGCTGGAACAAGGGTTTGCTTGGAACTGACAAACGCCCTGCACACACACGTCCATGATCTCTCAACTCTCTCTCTCTCTCTCTCTCTCTCTCTCTCTCTTCTCTCTCTGTCTCTCTCTCTCTCTTGCTGTTTCCCCATGTTTCACTTATTCAGTAGTTTAGCAAGGACTAGTTGTTAGACAGGTCTAAATGAACCTAAACTACAATCCTTGGAAAATGAAGTTTTCGAGTTCGAGTTCTCTCTATTTCTCTCTCTCTCTCTCTCTCTCTCTCTCTCTCTCTCTCTCTCTCTCTCTCTCTCTCTCTCTCTCTCTCTCTCTCTCTCTCTGTGGAGGGCTGGATGTAAAAAGACCTCGAGTCTTCTCGACTACCCTCGTAAAATAAAGTTTATTCATTCATCTCTCTCTCTCTCTCTCTCTCTCTCTCTCTCTCTCTCTCTCTCTCTCTCTCTCTCTCTCTCTCTCATGCATGCGGGTACGTGTGTGTGCGTTTGTGTACAAGTAGGTATATGTGTGTATAATTATCAATTTGATTTTCTAGACTGTGTGAGAGTCGAGGTGGCCGAGGTGGCTGTCCTGGGCTGTCCGTCCTAACGAGCCTTCTGGTTTCCGTGGACGTAAAGAATTATTGAACCGTGCTTCGGCATTGGTCACAACTTGTCCCTAATATGTCAACTGACATCTGAGGAAATTAAGCAACACTTCATCACCACCACTAGACTGTATTCTGATTTGCATTTTAACCAAAAAATGCACGATAATTTCTTTTTCTTTTTCCTTCCTCTCTTCCAATGCTAACAGAATAAGCCCTAATAAGAACACACAATAACTATTTTCTATTTTACCACAATAGGCCGAAGTTGGCGCACGACAATTACAGGGATATTCAATGCTTACCTGAGTAAGATATAGCGTTGTCCGGGGTCTGGCAGGTAAAATCTAGAGCTTAACTGCATGCCAAAGCTAATTTATGATCTCATTGATTTTATTTTTTGTAAGAACACTTGTCTAATCTCGAGATGAGCCCTATGCGCTTCATACGGGCCATACATATATATATATATATAATATATATATATATATATATATATATATATATATATATATATATATATATATATATATATCATATCATAATAATGGAACTATCAGTATGTATACACTATTCATAGTAATGGCAACTATACAGATATGTATAGCACTATTCATAGTAATGGCAACTATACAGATATGTATAGCACTATTCATAGTAATGGCAACTATACAGATATGTATAGCACTATTCATAGTAATGGCAACTATACAGATATGTATAGCACTATTCATAGTAATGGCAACTATACATACATATGTATAGCACTATTCATAGTAATGGCAACTATACAGATATGTATAGCACTATTCATAGTAATGGCAACTATACATACATATGTATAGCACTATTCTCTGCTTCCGAGCAGACTCATTGCGCTCTAGTCGTACGCGGCTTTGAATGAATAATCTCTACTGACTTGTGAAAGAGTAATCTCTACTGACTCGGGAATGAGTAATCTCTACTGACTCGGGAATGAGTAATCTCTACTGACTCGGGAATGAGTAATCTCTCACTGACTCGGGAATGAGTAATCTCTACTGACTCGGGAATGAGTAATCTCCACTGACTCGGGAATGAGTAATCTCTACTGACTCGGGAATGAGTAATCTCTACTGACTCGGGAATGAGTAATCTCTACTGACTCGGGAATGAGTAATCTCTACTGACTCGGGAATGAGTAATCTCTGTTGACTCGGGAATGAGTAATCTCTACTGACTCGGTGCACATGCAGTGCTGTTCTCTGACAAAATAGGCCAGAAAGAGGAGAGACGTGCGGGAGGGGGGGAGGGGGGGGGGGGGGGGGGGGGGGGGGGGGGGGGGGGGGGGCGGGGGGGGGGGGGGGGGGGGGGGCGGAGCAAATATTAAAAGTCCTGAGCCGATATCATTTCACTAATGCCAATACTTTGTCCCTTTTCCGTGACCGAACGCATAAAACGCCATATTTGCCGTTCCCATGATCCTTTTACCCGACACTTCCCGTCCCGACATTCCCCCGCAAGCGTAAACTGCCACCGGATGTCGTCCCGCAATCCTCTTGTCAACAGGCCAGCACGTGCTTGGCGTGCCAGTGTGACGTAATGAGAGGCCGCGGATGCGCAATCTCTCAATGGCAGTTATCAGCAGTGGCTGTTAGTGGGCGAGGAAGACGAGATGTGCATGTAGTGATCTCCGGGTAATGAAATGGTGGTCCCCACTCCACTCCACCCCACCCCACCCCACGCCCCCACCCCACTCCTTCATCCCGCCTACAACCACTACTCTTCCAACCTGTGAGCCGGTTTGGCCTAGCGGTAAGGCGTTAGGCTGGTAAGCGGAAGGACCTCGGTTCGATACCGCTTCGGCTCTCCTTTCTCTTCAAAAAGGTTTGGTTTGTGGACACTGTCCTGTGACTTTGTCCATCAATTCCTACTGAAACATTAAATTGGCTCCCATCTTAATGCAGGAATCATTGTGGTGGTGACAGTGTAGCGATAGGTATACAATCTCTCTCTCCCCCCACCTCCATACCCCCTTCCCCCCCTTCTCCCCGTCCCTAATAAGCCTTATGGTTTCTGTGGACGTTAAGCACCATGTTTACTTACTTACTTACTTACTCTCCAATGTTGCAATGATTTTATTTATTTGTATACTTTTTACCTTTTTTACGTTGAACTGTCTAATTTGATTGCCCTTTCTATTGTGGAATTCGAGCGACCCAAAAGGCAAATTTTCATATTACGCATTTGTTATGAATAACAGAGTAGTGTTTGTTTTGGTTTTAATTGCTCTACCAACGATGAAAGACAGAGAGAGGGAAAAAAACGACTATGAACTCCACAAAAAGAATCCGTTTGCTGAAAACGAACATTTTTACACACAAGAAAGTCTTTGAAAGTTACACGCGACACAAACACCTCGCAATATCTGTGGAGCAAAACCAACAACAGTCACATTTTGGCTCGTAAAACCCCCCCCCCCCCCCCCCCACGTCAAACTGACAAGCGTTGGTGGGGCCCAGTAAAAACTTGAAGCATTCCACGTGAAGATGGCCTGGAGGAAGAATAGGCTTGTATCCGATCTGTCTCGATTCATCAAACTAGTTGATTTTGCAGTCCTGGGTGACCCAGTGCGGTTGACTGGACGTGAAAATCCAAGAGGTAACAAACTGCTTGATTCTGCATGAAGCTGTCAGGTGGGTCAGCGAGTAATGCGTAGCTTGGAGCCAGCCAACAGCCGGGATGAAGATAATAATTATACCACAGGACTACGCCTGGATGAAGATTATAATTATACCACTGGACCACGCCAGGGACGAAGATAATAATTATACCACAGGACCACGCCAGGGCTGACACGGGGAAGCGGTGTGCTTGAAGTTTTGTGTGTGCGTGTGTGTGTGTGTGTGTGTGTGTGTGTGTGGTGTGTGTGTGTGTGTGTGTGTGTGTGTGTGTGTGTGTGTGCGCGCGCGACGCGCGCGCATGTGTGCATGTGCGTGCCTGAAATTCTGCGCGTGCGTGTGCTCATGCGTGTGCTCATGTGTGCGTGCGTGCGCGCGCGCGCATGTGTATGTGTGCGTGCGTGCGTGTGTGCGTGCGTATATGCGTGCGTGCGTGTGTGATAAAATGAGCGCATCCGTAGACCTTTGTAAGCGCTCTGGGCACTTGCGAGATGTGGCGCCATAAATAATCTATTATTGTTACTGTGATGTGTGTGCACACGCTACATGTGTTGGGTACAAATCAAATACCTTCTGATTTCAATGTAATAAAAAATAAAAAATATTAAGAGAGAGAGAGAGAACTCGAACTCGAAAACTTTATTTTCCAAGGATTGTAGTTTAGGTTCATTTAGACCTGTCTAACAACTAGTCCTTGCTAAACTACCAAATAAGTGAAAAATGAAAGAGAGAGAGAGAAAAGAAAAAAAAGAGAGAGAGAGAGAGAGAGAGAGAGAGAGAGAGAGAGAGAGAGAGAGAGAGTAATATCTTTTGAAAACAACAAATCTGAAACACCAATGACTGCTAGCGTTCTAAAACAAGATCCAAACACATAAAAGATTCAAAAGCCCGCTTATTTATTCTGACACAGACACAATCTGCAAATTTTCGAGGTAATCCCCTTCGTCAAGCTACAAAACGACACTTAACAGTTAAACCACGCACAAGTTTACAGTGTCATTTGATTCAAAGCCACTTAAGTTGGGGTGCATGTGTGTTTAGCTGAAACCAAACGATGAAAAATGAGATGAGAAAGGAAATAACTGTTTTTGTTTGTTGAGTTGTTGTTGTTCTCTTGTCCAGTCTTTCGCGGATTGTGTGTCTGTGTCATAATAAATAAGCGTTCTTTTGAATCTTTTATGTCTTTTGAAAACCAAATCTTGAACGTCAGGCTGTTTCTGTAGTTGGCTTTTGCGAGCTCGACAAAACACCCTTTTTGTGGTAGTTAGACCGCTGGAACGTAAGTAAGTAAGTAAACATGGTGCTTAACGTCCACAGAAACCATAAGGCTTATTAGGGACGGGGAGAATGGGGGAAGGGGGTAGGGAGGAGGGGGAAGAGGGAGAGTATATACCTATCGCTACACTGTCACCACCAGAACGACCTGCATTAAGATGGGCAGCGATGAGAGCCATTTTAATGTTTCATTAATTGTGAGGGACAAAGTCACAAGACCGTGTCCACAGACCACAACTTTTGAAGAGAAAGGAGAGCCGAAGCGGTATCGAACCGAGGTCCTTCCGCTTACCAGCCTACCGCCTTACTGCTAGGCCAAACCGACTCTCAGGGCTGGAACGCGACAATCAATCGTTTATATTCACCTCGAACGCCTCCATGGTGTACTAGCCCCCCCACCCCCTTCACCCACCAACCAGCTCTCATCCGCACGACGAACAAAGGCACACTGTCTGGCTGATAATTCCGACGTCATTTCCGGCACTGACTCCAGAGACATTCACCTTGACCTCGATCAATAAGGAAGACAAGTTGACGACGTCGCGACGTCTTCTCGGCATATTGCTCGGATTTCAATTTGATTACTTCTTTTTGAAGCCCCCTTCCGGGTCGATGAAATAACACCGGTTATGGATTTAAGGGAGAAGGCATATGTGCGACATCGCTTCGGTACATTAGGCAGAATGCCCACAGTCTCTGTCTGTCTGTCTGTCTGTCTCCCCTCCCCCCCCCCCCCCTCTCAGTATACCCAGTTTCTCTCTTCCCCCCCTCCCCCTCTCTCAGTATACCCAGTTTCTCTCTTTCCCTCCCCCCTCCCCCCCCCCTCCCCCTGTCTCTGACCCCCACCCACTTCTCTTTCTCTCTGCAATGCGTGTCTCTCTTCCTCTCTCGTGTAAATTAGTTTTTCTACCCCCTACCCCCCCCCCCCCCACTCCCCCCTTCACCCCGTCACTCCTGCATTATCTGTTCTACGAGTTTTTCCATTGGCTTCATTTATTCTTTTCTTCATTTCTTTTGCTTTCTTACTACATGCATTTTCGCATCTTAGAATTTATTCGTCATACTTGTAATGAAATCTCTCTCTCTCTCTCTCTCTCTCTCTCTCTCTCTCTCTCTCTCTCTCTCTCTCTCTCTCTCTCTGTGCATATACACAGTCGTTATACTTGTAATGGAATCTCTGTCTGTCTGTCTGTCTCTCTCTCTCTGCATATACACAGTCGTTATACTTGTAATGGAATCTCTGTCTGTCTATCTGTCTGTCTGTCTCTCTCTCTCTCTCTGCATATACACAGTCGTTATACTTGTAATGGAATCTCTGTCTGTCTGTCTGTCTGTCTGTCTCTGCATATACACAGTCGTTATACTTGTAATGGAATCTCTGTCTGTCTGTCTGTCTGTCTGTCTGTCTGTCTGTCTGTCTGTCTGTCTCTCTCTCTCTCTCTCTCTCTCTCTCTCTCTCTCTCTCTCTCTCTCTCTCTCTCTTCCGGGCGTGCAACCTGCCAGGCGGACATTGAAATTGCTGGCAACTGTTTGATCAGTTCACGCTTCAGAATGCCGGTTGCTGGACTACCAGCAGCTGCGGAGACTAGACAGCTCTAAATGCCCTGCTCGCAGACAACAACGTTTCCAGTTGGCAGGTCGTCGGAGAGGGGGACAGCACCGTTATCGTCTTGCGACTCAAACCCCACGCCCAGTCTTCATCAGCAAACATGGCGGATTCGCACAACACCCAAGGCCAGTACTTCAGAAGGAAGCCCCCTAGCCAGATTCGAAGGGACCAGGGAAGATCCAGGCTAGGAAATGAACAGTCAACAAAAGCAGATCAGGCAGGTGGCAATAATTTTGACTTCCCCTCCTTGACGTTTTCTTCACTGAACACTAACCTTCCAATGACAACACAGGACACCGCCACAGACAAGTGCCGGCCTGCACGCACGGAAATCACGACTGACAGTAGCAGCAAACACGACAGTGAAAATGGGTCAGATGTGTCAAACCTGCATGACTTTTGTCAACCACAGCCGCTTCTTTTTGCGGCGAGTGATGACAGTCTGACTCATCCAGCTGCTGAGTTAGATGAACGATTCATCAAAGGACGTGACGCCGGGTTCAGTGTAGACACGGTAAAAGACTATGTTGCAACTTTAACCGACAGATCCGTCCAGCGACGACTGAGAGACCCAAACAGAAATTGGTCATTTTCCAAAGCGTCACTGGACAACAGGGATGGCGAAGAGTTGATCCTCTGTGAGTCTGATGATCTCGTTTTCGAATTCGATTGTAAAGCGACAAGTAGGTGTGGCGTGCACTACTGGTTCGTTAAGCAAGAAGCCAGGACATGCTGTCCGAGGAGTGTGCTATGCTGTACAACCCGCACAGGTGGAAGCAACTCGGCAGAGCGCAGTACACGGAGGCACGCGCACGTGCACGAGAGAAGCTGCACATCTTGCGAGACCTGATCCAGTTTTACCTGGGCTGACCTGCTGACGTTCGGCGTTCAACTGTGGGGACCGCCCGTCTCTCGATGAGTGACACTGTGACACTCTCGCAATACAAAAATGTGACATTAGTGTCACTGAAATGCTGGACTTAAAAATTATTGGCGTGGTTTCCGTGTCAATTTGTTCAGCTGTTTGTTTGCATTCGGTATTGGGTTCCGTTTGTCTTGCTTAAGAGGCTTTATAGCCTGAAGCAATAAACTCTATTGTCATTCTCTCTCTCTCTCTCTCTCTCTCTCTCTCCTACTCTCTCTCTCTCTCTCTCTCTCTCTCTCTCTCTCTCTCTCTCTCCCTCTGTACTATTTACTTCAGTGCCTCATGACGCACAGTCACCTCAAGCGACATCATT
>JABMCL010001520.1:0-15000 GCA_018857735.1 Alviniconcha marisindica | reverse complement strand
AGTGCTTTTTGAACAACGTGTTCAGTGTGTTCTCAGTGTTTTTTTAACAACGTGTTCACATTGCTTTTTGAACAACGTGTTCACATTGCTTTTTGAACAACGCGTTCAGTGTGTTCACAGTGCTTACTGAACGTGTTCACAGTGCTTTTTGAACAACGTGTTCACAGTGAGTACACAGTGGTTTTTGAACTACTTGTTTGAAGTGCTTCTTAAACAACGTGTTCACCGTTTGCGTGCGTGCGTGCGTGCGTGCGTGCGTGCGTGCGTGCGTGCGTGCGTGTGTGTGTGTGTGTCCGTCCTGAAGTGACCCTATGCGACTGACAGGACATTAAAATCCAGTTACTCTCTCTCTCTCTCTCTCCCTCCCCCCCCCCCCCCTCCGCACACACTTTCTCTCTCCCTCCCTCCCTCTCTCTCTCTCTCTCTCTCCCCCTCCCTCCCTCTCTCTCTCTCTCTTCCCCTCCCTTCCTCTCTCTCTCCCTCCTTCCTCCCCTCCCCCCCTCTCTCTCTCCCTCCCTCCCTCCCTCTCTCTCTGCCTCTCTCTCCCTCTCTCTCCCCCCTCCCTCCCTCCCCCCTCTCTCTCCCCCCCCTCCCCCCTCTCTCTCTCCCCCCTTCTCTCTCTCTCTCTATGGCAGAGATCGTACAAAACTCACCTGTTACGTTTAGAACTGTGATCTGCCATCTACCATGCAGGTCTGTCGTCTACCATCTGTCACAGGCAGAACGGTGATCTACTATCCGTCGTGACAGAAATGTCATCTCCAATCAGTCGTCACTCTGATAGGCTATAACCGTCATGGTTGACTGGTCGTCAAAAACCAAGTTCCTTCTCTTCCTATCAGTCACACAACGACGAACCTACTCAATCATTTTTAAAATGTGCCCCCCCCCCCTCCTTCCCCCCCCCCCCCCCAACCGCCCCAATCGCGACAGAACTGAGATCGTAGAGCGATGGGAACGAAGACAACGATTTTCAGCGTCATGCATAGGACCACCTTATGCCCAGCGTCAGTCCCACAACCAGCAAACAACTCAACCATCAGTAAGTCGGCCCGCTCTCCCCTATCGTCGCTCCCACCCCTAGAAGGACAAGCTGGCCGTTTCCCACAGACGTCATCCGCCCCAGGGTCCCACCCCGCCATGCCCACCCCATGTTAACAAAAGGACGCACACGGACTCACGGGGACACAAGTCCACCACAGCTGCAACCGACTTGCGCCCTTTTGCCGCGAAACGGATCTAGCGACTATCGACGAGAGGCAGGCCAGTCAACAGCGCTAACGATTCTCTGCCCACTCAGGATCGAACCCTGCCTGGCTGTTTCACAGGGAGGTCGATATCACACAGCAACGCCCAACGTCCACATGGAACAGCGTGTGTAAACAGTAGTCACACAATGAGCTCTCAGACTCGGTCAACAAAACCGGAAGTGGTACAAGACGTTGGAGATCTCCCAAACTCGGTCAACAAAACCGGAAATGGTACAAGACGTTGGAGATCTCCCAAACTCTGCAACAAAACCGGAAATGGTACAAGACGTTCGAGATCTCCCAAACTCGGTCAACAAAACCGGAAATGGTACAAGACGTTCGAGATCTCCCAAACTCGGCAACAAAACCGGAAATGGTACAAGACGTTCAAAAATATGCTGAAGGAAAATGTAGATCAGAACTGGCTTCGTACACACACACACACACACACACACACACACACACACACACACACACACACAAACACACACACACACACAACAACACACACACACACACACACACACACACACACACACACACACACACACACACACACCCTTCTTCTCTCTCTCTCTCTTCTCTCTCTTAGCATACACTTCGTGTGATATTCTGTCACAAGGATTGACAAAGCAGGAAGAAATGACTCACCACCTTGACCTTGACCAGCAGAGCAACGTGGTACAAACATATACACACGTATACTCCTACAATACGAGACGTACTGCCCGCGGCTTCGAGATAGGAATGATATACGTAGCTTGGCACTCGTAAAGCCGGTACTGTACTCGGTGAGTTCAATGGCACACGACGTTTACCTTTCGCTGAGCAAAATTTAGTCTTGGTCTTGGTTCTTGGCCAATATCACACACCCTCAACAACGATACAGTATAATAGCTATGCTATCAAAAACAACAACAAAACAACAACAACAAACCACCGAGTTGTGGTGACAAGTGCTAGCCCACTCTCACATTCACGCCAAGGACTGTACTAAGTAAGTTAGTAACTTGGTGATTTACGCCCAGTCAACCGGCACGGCTGTTTAATCAGCACTGAATCCCAGAATTAATAGTTTCTTCCCAACATAGTCACCTCCAAACATAGTCACCTCCAAACATAGTCACCTCCAAACATAGAACGCTTGAGAAGCACCACGTGTGGCGAGACAAGACACGAGGATCGATGCACTCACAAAACACACACACACAGACACACACAGACACACACACACACACACACACACACACACACACCACAACACACACACACACATGCACACACACACGCACGCACGCACGCACGCACGCACGCACGCACGCACGCACGCACGCACGCACGCACGCACACGCACACCACCACGCACCACCACACCATCACACACACACACACACGCGCACGCACGCACGACGCACGCACGCACACGCACGCACGCACGCGCACGCACGCACACCACACCACACACACACACACACACACAACCACACATACACAACTACACTGCACACACACACACGCACGCACGCACGCACGCACGCACGCACGCACGCACGCACGCACGCACCACAACACACCACACAACACACACACACACACACAACACACACACACACACAAACACACACACACACATGCACACACACACGCACGCACGCACGCACGCACGCACACATGCACACACACACACACACACACGCACGCACGCACACGCACGCACACACACCTGCACACACTTATTTCTTTAAACGTTCGCCGCGCGCGCGCGCGCCTGTGTGTGTGTGTGTGTGTGTGTGTGTGTGTGTGTGTGTGTGTGTGTGTGTGTGTGTGTGGTGTGTGTGTGTGTGTGTGCATGAAATTACTACAGATCAGCAACATCGTGTTTGTATATGCGTGCGTATTTGTGCACAACCGCATATTCACGCATGTGTGTGTGTGTGTGTGTGTGTGTGTGTGTGTGTGTGTGTGTGTGTGTGTGTGTGTGTGTGTGTGTGTGTGTGTGTGTGTGTGTGTGTGTGTGAGAGAGAGAGAGAGTGAGTGCGTGTGTGGGTGTGTGCGCACGCGCGTTATATATGTGTGCGTGCCTGCGTGCCTGCGTGCCTGCGTGCATGCCTGCGTGCGAGTGTGTGTGTGTGTGTGTGTGTGTGTGTGTGTGTGTGTGTGTGTGTGTGTGTGTGTGTGTGTGTGTGTGTGCGAGTGTGTGTGTGCGAGTGTGTGTGTGTGTGTGTGTGTGACTGAGTGTGTGTGTATGCGTGCGTGCGTGCGTGTGTGTGTGTATGCGCGTGCGTGCGCGTGTGTGTGCGTGCGTGCGTGTGTGCGCGTGCGCGTGTGTTTGTGAAAATCGCTCTGATATAACCGCACTGGCTGACTGGGCGTAAAACACCAACTTACCTAGGTGTTTGTGAAAACAGTACACTACAGATCATCAATATCATGCACACAGGTAATTATACGTACTCCGTGCCCCCTCACAACCGTACAAACTAAACCCACAGGCTTAATGGTCTCCCCTGTGTTTGTCCTCACAGCTCAACATCAGACCGCTGCAGCTTAATCATTTGCTTTTCCCATTGATTTTTCTCTTCCCTCCAAGTGGGAAAGGAACGAACGAGCGCAGGCCTCCAAAGCCGCCAAGTCCAATCCGCTTTCCGGTAACCAGGAAACGAGACCTAGGCCGATATCCTTCCGCTAAATTGGAGTTCAATAATGTGACACAAAAACGAAGTGTTCTGTGAACCTCTCTTGCCGACAAAAGCCCTATCTGGCCATCGAAGAGCATGCGCTGAAGTTTCCAAAAGAAGAGTTCGTGTGGACTGTTGCCTCGTCACTGGACTACCCACCATAAATTGAAATTTGTCGCGACAAACGGTCGTCAGGTCAAAATAGGCATTTTAACGCTACAAAAACGGAAGTATCGCTTCAAATTTTATTTTGTGCTGCAAAATCCAGTAAAGACATTTAATGTTCTTTTTCTTTTGTACACTTTGTTGTGCTAACATGCACTGCAAATTTGGTTACTTCAGATAGCTGCAGCGATAAAAAGAAAAGAAGAAAAAAAGAGTAAAAACTAATTTAAAAAAGAGAAGGAAAAAAAAAAAAGAAGAGGGAGAGACATTAAAAAAAATTATAAAAAAAATTAAGGCACGCTTTCAGGTCCCCCCCCAAATAATATGTTAAAGTGCAATTCACAGGCTGTTTCGATCATCCAACGCAATAGAGCCAAGAACCAATCAGAACACAGCGGAGTCACCGTCGCCATGACAACGTCCGTACGGCCCTGACATAACCAATGAGCTCTTCCCGAGCATCTGTTGTTTCACCACACCCAGTTAGGTACGACGGCAAGACTGTACCTTGTCAGGGCCACTTAACGGGCCTGGTGTGGGGTTTTTTTTGGGCGGTGTGTGTGGCTAGTTAGTGTTGTGTGTGTGGTGTGGGTTGTGTGTGTGTGTCGTGTGTGTGTGGATGTGTGTGTGTGTGTGTGTGTGGTGCGGGTTTGCGTGTGTGCGTGAGTGTGGTGTGGTTTGTGTGTGTGTGTGTGTGTGGTGGGTGTGTGTGTGTTTGTGTGCGTGCGTGCGTGCGTAATGCATATACCATCATGAAGTCGCGTTTGTATGCTTCGTTTGTGTGTGTGTGTGTTTGTGTGCGTGCGTGAGTGCGTAAGTGGTGCGTTGGTGCGTGTAGTGTGTGTGATGAGAGGACTGAGAGTGAGAAGGTGTGTGTTTCTCCTTGTGTCCGTTGTGTTGTGCGTGCGTGATTTGCGTGCGTGCGTGCGTGTGTGTGTGAGAGAGAGATGAGAGTGAGGTGTGTGTGTGTGCGTGTCGTGCGTGCGTGCCGTGCGTGCGTGCGTGCCGTGTGTGTGTGGTGGTGTGTGAGAGAAGAGAGAGTGCAGAAGCGGTGTGTGTTGTGTGTGTGTGTTGTGGGTGTGTGTGTGTGTGGTCGTGTGTTGAGAGAGAGAGAGAGAGATGAGAAGAGAGCTCGATGAGAGAGAGAGACTAGAAGAGAGAGGATCTGACGTTTTTTGAATGAGAGATGATTTTGAGACGAGAGAGAGAGAGTGTGTGTGTGTGTGTTGTGCGTGCGAGCGTGCGTGCGCTTGCGTGCGTGCGTGCGGGGGTGTTTGTGTGTGTGAGAGAGAGAGAGAGAGTGAGAAGGTGTGAGGGTGTGAGGTTGTGTGTGTATGTGTGTGTGTGTGTGTGCTGTCGTGTGTTTGTTTGTGGGTGTGTGTGTGTGTGTGGTGGTGAGAGAGAGAGAGAGAGAGAGTGTGTTGGTGAGTGTGTGTGTGTGTGTGTGTGTTGTGTGTGTGGTGTGGTGTGGTGTGGTGTGTGGTGTGTGATGTGTTGTGTGGGTGTTGATGAAGAGAGAGAGAGAAAAGAAGATGATATCGACGAGCAGTAACGTCGATGTGTGCCGTTTGCGGTGTGCCCGGTGCGTGCGTTGGTTGCGTGCGTGCGTGCGTGTGTGGATGTGATGAGGGCACATCTGAGTGAGAGAGAGATGTGAGAAAGGTGTGCTAGCTGTGTGTGTGTGTGTGTGGTGTAGGTGTGTGTGTGTCGTGTGTGTGCTGTGTGTGTGTGTGTGTGAGAGAGCCAGAAAGAGACAGTGTGTGTGTTGTGGTGTGTGGTGTGTGTGTGTTGTGTGTCTGTGTGTGTTGTGTGTTGTGTATGTGTGTGTGTGTGAGAGCAGAGAAGAGATGAGAGAGAGAGAGAGAGAAGAGGAGAGAGAGAAGAGAGAGAGAGAGAGAGAGAGAGAAAGGGGAGAGGGGAGAGTGTGTGTGTGTGTGTGTGTGTGTGATGTGTGTACAGAGAGAGAGAGAGAGGGGGGGGGGGAGGGAGAGAGAGACAGAGACAGACACAGAGAGAGAAGTGTGTGTGTGGTGTGTGTGTGGTGTGTGTGTGTGTGTTGTGCTGTTGCTTGTGTGGTGTGTCGTGTGTGTGTGTGTGTGTGAGAGAGAGAGAGTTTGTGTGTGTGTGTGTGTGTGGTGTGTGTGTGTGTGTGTGTGGTGTGTGTGTGATGTGTGTGTGTGTGTGTGTGTGTGTGTGGAGAGAGAGAGTGTGTATGTGTGTGTGTGTGTGTGTGTGTGGTGTGTGGGTGTGTGTGTTGTTGTGTGTGTGTGCTGTGTGTGTATGTGTGAGAGAGAGAGAGAGAGTGTGTAGGAGTGTGTGTGTGTGTGTGTGGTGTGTGTGTGTGTGTGTATGTTGGTGTGTGTGAGATGAGGAGAGAGGTGGTGGTGGTGGTGTGTGTTGTGGTGGTGTGTGTGTGGGGGGGGGGGGTCGGGGGGGGGTCGGGGGGGGGGGGGGGTCTGGGGGGGGGGGGGGTATGTGTGACCAACCGCTGATTGACAAGCCAGTGTGGACATTTATTACCATCATTCCAATACCTACGGTACGTTGACCACTCGTACACTGACCAGAATCACACCAATCGTCGACGGAGTGTGTTCCAGTGCTACCTTAATATACGGACATCATTACAGACCTACGGTACGTGCCCCTGAATATGTACTCTCAACCATACAGAGACAACAAACGTCCAACTGGTGTGTGTATCCGTGTCTGCATAACACACACCTAATGTTAGCGACCACAATGTCCACCGAATGTGTGATGATTAAATGTTCTGGCATTGTGATTCTTTGCCATGATATAAATGTCATGGTTGACTGGGCGTAAAAACCAAGTTACTGACTCACCGTAACCATGTCCTTAACGGTAGGGGGACTAGAATGACATTGACGAAGAGGAGTCGTACTAACGTTTACCGTCGGTCTTCTTTGTACTAATTACTATTGTCTTTTTTTGTAGTCCACATTCTCTCCACATCGACTCTTTCGCTGTAGTGTAACTAGTAAGTGTTACTGTTAGTTAAAACTGTTACGTTGTTGTGGTTCTCTTCTTTTTCTCCGCCTCCCTCCTCAAAACATTAAGCTGGATGCTTGCGCGCGCGTGAACAGTCAGTTTTTAAGACTAATGGCATGGCAGCAACAACAACAAAAACGACGCGCACTGCAATCCCAGATCTGAACGAGAAGGAAACAAAATCTCGCATGCCTTGTCAAACAACCTAATGATCATGATAAAGCCAAAAGGAGACAGGTAGAACCGAAAGAAGAAAGGTCAAATAGAGCCTTCGATCTTTATGAGTGTAAAAGACACAGTCATAATCTAAAAAAGGACTAAAAACTACTCACAACTTCAAAATATAGTGGCAGCAAAATCGCAGGCAGTGTTTTGGCAGCCATTTTGTGACCTATGACCTCTATAATTAAATGTTTTGGTTCGAGTTACACACACAACAAGCTAATAAAAAGTAGCAGCCAGCCTTCTATTGTCTTTATTCTAAGACACAAGTGAAGTTTTTGAATAATGTGCAGAGTCCTTGAGTAAATATTTTCAATAATCTACCAAACTATGTAAGAAAAATAAATATATATTTTTATTTGTGTATTTCAGTAGCCACGACTTGCAAAAGTCCGATGTGACTAATACCAGCTGGTAACAGGGTTTCTTTGCAGTTGAGGATCACTTGATAAGGAACAGCTTTTAATGCCACTCGTTATATTTTAACAAATCGTATTTCCTTTATATTTTTTTAGGGCGCTGCTGCAAACAACATTAACAACATTAACAACTATTTGCTTGTTTGTAAGTCGTTTAATTTCCAATCTGACTTTTCTACAGGAGACCCTCTCGTAGTCACGTGACAGTCACGTTACTGGCCCAGTGCATATGACACGAGTACTGTGTACTGAATGTCTGAACAATAAAACAGTTACCTTCCTACACATTTTCATTTTAATAAAAACAAAAGCAAAGAAAAAAGACTACAAGGCATTCGCCGTTTAGCAAGTATTCCACACACCACCACCCCTCCTCTGGTGCAAATATATGCTTAGTACCACTTTGAAAATACACTGCCACAGGACACACACCACACACACACATGACACTGACACGGCAGTGACACACACGGGCGCTTCGTGAGTGCTTGATCTATGGGTAACACTGAAACCATTGTTACTTGACAAGTCAGAATTGATGTCCGAAAATCTCACTATAACTCCGCAAAATAACAGATAAAATAACCTAATCGAGCGATGCGCAGAAAAGTAGCGCTGCTCAATGCATGACTCGGTTCCGTTGTTCCGTCAAACCTTGTCACTGAGTTGGATAGGGGGGGGGGGGGGGGGGGGGAGGACTGACAATGTGGTTCACAAAACGAACTACCGACAGGTGCTTGAGAGAAGTAAATATTTTGTCAGTGTTGTGGCCTTCATACTAGCGGCGTGACATTCAAAACAAGTTTTCCAGTGGCTCTAGCGCCTGTGCTTGGCAGCCCTTGCATCTCGGTCGGGCTCGTGCAATACACGCCGCCGCGTTGCAGCACACATGATAATGCCGCGCGGCATTCTATACCATGATGGCAGAAAGTTTCTGTGTCTGTTTCGATTAACACTTCCAAGTTACTCAAGCATTAAGTAGTGGTCTCGTTTTGACAAGATTCACGGAGTATAGTATATTATTTTGCCTTTTGCTGAGTCAGGTTTTCAGGCTCCCAACACCCCCCCCCCCCCCTCCCCCCAGTTTGTCTCCCATTTTTTTCTTCTTCAGTTTTCACGTGTGGTTTTTTTGTTTTGTTTTTGTGTTGTGTGTGTGTGTGTGGTGTGTGAGCGTGTATGTGGTCTGTGTGTGTGGTGTGTGTGTGTGCGGTGTGTGTGTGTGTGTGTGTGTGTGTAATCAGTGTTCAGTATTTGTTTTGTTTTTGTGTTGTTTTTGTGTGTTGTTGTTGTTGTTGGTTGTTATGTGTGTGTCTGTGTGTGTTGTGTGTGTGGTGTGTGTGTGTGTGTGTGTGGTTTGAGGGACTAAGAGGCGGTCTCACAGTCAGTTTGTGCACGGATGAGACATATTATGTTACGCGGACGGAGCTTCAGCTGACGCCATCCCAGTACCCGGCCATTGAAGACCCAAATAATCAAAAAGTTACATTCACTGACAAATTATTATAATCAACAGAGACGGGCGAAGAATAAAGCTCGAATGGGAAGGGGTAATCGGGCACTGACGTCTCAACTATCTAAATGAACCGACTCTTTCGTGTAAAACTGACAAAGCTGTTGTCATGCCGCTGTGTCCAATCGGCTTTGAGTTTTCGACGTTTGTCGATCCCATTGCATTGCTGGAAAAACTGACTCAGTAATGGAATTACCCGATCTAAAAATAAACGTAAGCAACTACCTGTTCAGCTGGAGCCTTCAGGTTTCAGCGACGTTTCGTGCATGCGAATTGAACGAAAGCCGCACTTATGGCTTCCCGTTGTGGGTTCACTTGCTGATTATTGTTAAGACAAGTTAACAGGTCTGCAGATCCGCAGCCGGGGTTTCTCACTGACTCAGATGCAGCCAGGACTCTTGTTACTTCCTATACTATCCTCTCACGGCTCGACTACTGCAACTGTCTCCTCGTGGGTACACCTAATTCTGTCATCCAACCTCTCCAGAAAATTAAAAAACTTTGCTGCAAGACTGTTCTCTTGGCACCCCGCCCCACCTTTCAACACCTCTCCTGGAAAAACTGCGCTGGCTTCCCCCGCATTTTAGAACGTTTTAAATATAACTTGAAGTCGCTTGTATGTGTTTCAACGCAATGAATGGTTCTGGTCCTGCTTACCCTTCTGAACTGCTACATGTCTACACTCCGTCTCGTACGACACGGTGTCTGTTCTTCTGACACCCGCATGCTGAAAATCCAGCAATACAAACGCAAGAGTCATGGCTTTCGTGCTTTCTCTTGCTTTCGACCCCACATTTGGAATTCACTCCCACAAGACCTTGACACGGCTCAACCCTGTCATCTTTTTAAAACCGCCAAACTGAAAACCTTCCTGTTCTCACAGTATTTCCACCCCAACTAATATCAATCCCCATTTCTGCTACATCATTGTATGTACGTGCGCGTCTTTGTGGTGTGTACGACTGAGTGGTGGGGGTGTGTTGTGTGTGTTTGGTGTGTGTTTGTGTTGGTGTGTTGTTGTGTTGTGTGTGGGGGTGTGTTTTTTTGTGTGGTGTTGTGTGTGGTGTGTGTGTGTGTTTCTATATAATACCTCATGTCAATTGTTTTGGTAAGACGTGCTCTACCTGGTAAGAATTGTATTTGGGTTTAATATGTTCATGCGTGCGCTTAGGGCGTTGCCGGATGAGCGCATGAAAATGTACCTTTTATTATTGTTACTAATTTTATTAATTATTAAAAGTGACAGGATCACAAGTTAGTAAGTTCAGCATAAACTTCAGTTAAATGCGACAAAACAGACATTGTTCTGACAGGCTTGCTCCTGGAATGTCTTCCTTTTTCACTATGGAGGGTCGAGTCAGTGATCGAGGGCCCTTTTCTAGTGCAGTGGCTCGTAAACCTCAATGGTGTACGTACAATGATACTCGACACCCAGCTCGCACTAAAGGGCGCGGGAGAACAAACTCGCATGACTTGCCGCAGTCATCTGGAGATCAGTTTAATCCAGTCCAAAGCCACCAAAACTCGTTTTGTCTTTGTACTGTCTAGGCTTGGTTATTGTAATGCTCTCCTTGCTGCTCTCAGATTCTCCTTCATAAAATTCAAAGAGCGATCAGCTGCTAGCTCCCTCAAGTCACAAAGCGGGCCAAAACTGCCTCAAGTTATCTTTGACTCCACTGGCTACCGATCAGGAGCAGGTTTCTGTAAAACTTGAAAGATCTCACCTGCTTCAGTCTCAACTGTCTCCGTACACCCCTGAATTGCTCCACTCTTCTCTGAGTCCTTCTCGCTTCTTTGCATTTCCCTTGTTTGTTGCTGAGGCCCCGGGCGCGGGCGTGTAATTCTGTGTGCAGCGTCTGCTCGTATGTTTTTCTATGTCACGAGTCACTGGAGTATTGTGCGCGTGCCCGGCATGCGTAGCGGGGTGCGTGTGCGTCGCCGGGTTTTAGGGTGGTATCATAGTGTGGTGTGGGTGGTGTGGGTGGGGGGTGTGTGTGTGTTTTGGGGTGGTGTGTGGGGTGGGCGCGCGGGGGTTTTGTGTGGGTGGGTTTTTTTTGGGTTTTTTTTTTTGGTTTGTGTGTGTGTTGTGTTTTGTGTGTTGGTGTGTGTGTGTGAGAGAGAGAGAGAGAGAGAGAGAGAGAGAGAAGAGAGAGGGGAGAGAGAGAGAGAGAGAGAAGGATTTAGTGGTGGTGTGTGTGGTTTTGTGTGTGTGTAGTGTGAGTGTGGTGTGTGTGTGTGTGTGCGGGTGCGGGTGGGGTGTGGTTGTGTGGGTGTGTGTGTTGTGGTGGTTTGGGGTGTGTGTGGTGCGTGTGGTGCGTGTGCGTGCGTGGTGTGTGTGTGTGTGTGTGTGTGTGTGTGTGTGTGTGTTGTGTGTTGTGTGTGGTGTGTGTGGTTGTGTGTGTGGTGTGGGGTGTGTGTGTGTGTGTGTGTGACTGAGAACGCTTGCACCTGGTCTTTTTAAGGCTCCCGGGGTCTTAATGAGAGGGGCCCATAAATAATCCCATATTTATTACATCACAACCAATCATGCGTTCACTCCGATTCATAATTTTGCTACGCATGATAGCACAGAATCTCAGTCGTGACACTTCAGTGAGGCTGCACTGAAACACTGTCCCTTAGGCCTACCTGAATACGGGGAGAGTGTGTCTAAGTCAGGTAGGCTACTGAAATGACATTCGCTAATACCGCTATCAGTCACGGCGTAGCCAACGGCTTTCGAGATCACCTTTTCAAGACCCGATCGGCTTTAAGTTTAGATTATGTCTAATCAAATTAATTCTAAGTTAGTAACGAGTGATTAGGTTCAGTTAAGGTCATGTTTAGCTGACGCCGTAATGATGCATGAGGTTTTTGTTGTTGTGTGTGTGTGTGTGTGTGTGTGTGTGTGTGTGTGTGTGTGTGTGTGTGTGTGTGTGTGTGTGTGTGTGTGTGTGTGTGTGTGTGTGTGTGTGTGTGAGTGTGTGTGTGTGTCAGTGTGTGCGGCGAGTGTGTTTTGTGTGTGTAGTGTTGTGTGTGTGTGTGTGTGTGTGTGTGTGTGTGTGTGTGTGTGTGTGTGTGTGTGTGTGTGTGTGTGTGTGTGTGTGTGTGTGTGTGCGCGGAGTGTTTTGTGTGTGTAGTGTGTGCGTGTGTGTTGTGTGTGTGTGTGTGTGTGTGGTGTGTGTGTGTGTGTGTGTGTGTGTGTGTGTGTGTGTGTGTGTGTGTGTGTGGGTGGTTGTGTGTGTTGTGTGTGTGTGTGTGTGTGTGTCGTGGGTGGTTTTGTGTGTGTGTGTGTGTGTGTGTGTGTGTGTGTGTGTGTGTGTGTGTGTTGTGTGCGCTGTGTGTGTGTGTGTTTGTGTGTGTGTGTGTTGTGTGTGGTGTGTGTGTGTGTGTGTGTGTGTGTGTGTGTGTGTGTGTGTGTGTGTGTGTGTGTGTGTGTGTGTGTGTGTGCCGGTATTATTAGTGGTGTCTGTGAAGCGGCATCGACCGCGAATCAGCGCTCAAGGGAAACTGAAAATATAAATGACTCCAGTCAGCTGACACTGAATCATTTTGATACCAGCGGACTGTCACTGAACAGGCCTAAATTCCGACATGGTCAGTCCTACCGACAGGTCAGTCAGTGAAGCCGGCTGCATCCATGCCGTGAACCCACGTAGAAGTGCCCCCGTGAAACTCAGTGACAGGGTTTTGCCGCGTCAGTTTAAGGTTGATCAGTTCACACATCATCGTACCGAAACATCATCATAAATTTGACGCCGAAACAACACTAGAATCACGTCTATGACTGAGCAGGTGACCTGGCTCTCTCTGTCGCTCATCCTACTTTTACCTCCGCAAGGTAGCCTCTATCAGACCACACCTCTCAGTCAGATGCAAGTATACTGCCCGGTTAGTCTCATCTCTTATTTTACCCAGGCTTGACTACTGCAATTCTACCCTCTCTGGCCTTCCCTCATCTTTACTGAGCCGTCTACGAAAACTTTAACTACAATGCTGCCAAACTTGTCTTCCCGGCAACAAAAATCTCAGTGACCATGTTACTCACCTTCTGGAAAAAACACAAAAACACAACAACAACAACCTACACTGGCTCCCTGTTGAGGCCTGTATCCACTACAAAACTGCCACACTTGGCCGTTTCAGGCACTTTGATAATTCTCTTCCTCCGGACCGTTCAGAACTACTTCACACATACCAGTCCTCCGAACTCTTTGGTCCAGCAGTGAAAAACTGTTGAAAGTCTCCAAAGCTAACCTTAAATCTGCTGGAAACAGATCTTTCCACTTTCAAGCAGCTCAAATCTGGAACTCTCCTCCTACAACTGTCCGAGCTCTCCATCTCTTCTTTCAAGACAAGTCTAAGAGAGAAAGAAAGAAAGAAAGAAAGAAAAAGGAAACCACATCTCTTTAAAAACAAACAAACAAACAAACACAAACGGCAAAAACGATTCTCTGGCTCTTGGTTTGTACCTTGAAGTGGTACATTTTCTGCAGTCTGGTTTGACCGTATTGAGTGGATGTGCATGTGTGACTGAGTGTGTACTTGTCCTGACTGACTGACTTGCGTGCGTGCGTGCCAGTGTCAGTGGCGCGGGCGCGTGTGTGTGTGTTGGGGGAGTGGGGGGGTCTGGGTGTGTGACGGTGATGGGGAGGCCTGTCTGGGCTTCTGGTGAAGAGGAGGTACCGCCGGATGTTAATATTACTGATAGTTTTCACAGCCCCCCCCCCCGGCCCTTCCTCCCCGGCTACAGTGTCTAATTATGTACACGCATTTTGTGCTTTTTGTGCTTTGACTCGAGCTGTCATGTTACTGGGAAAATGCATTGGAAGTGTCATGTGTTATTATTGTATTATTACGCCATATCAGTGACTGAGTATAATCATAAGCGCCGTCACTGAAAAGCTTTGATATGCTTTGATATGTAACCTAGTGTAACAGTGTAACCTAGTGATATGATAACTATGATAACACAGACTATTTGTTTGCAAAAATGGTGAAATGAAACACTGAGCAGCACCCTGGAAAAAAATCGAAAGCACGGCGAAGCCTACGGGCCTTTCAGTCTACGGAGAATCGCCGCCCGGGAAGCCGGAAGCGAAACTGAAGTCACGTCTCGGGTGGGCCGTTGTCGGCGCTGGCGGTGGGCGAGTGAGCCCAACAGCTATCACTGAGTAACTGACGGACGAGCCAAATCGACTCGACGCCGCGGTGTAATTTCCAATCAAACTGCAAACAAAAGAAAAGCCACAACTTTTTAGGACTCATGTGAGACGGGAGGCATGTCAGCCGCTACTCATAGGCGCTTGAAAATCACTGAGTTAGACTGCCAGACTCACTCAGTGTTGTCAGTCACGTCTAATGTTTTAGTAACCGCCATTTGAAGATATGGTTTTTCATGGTAGTCATGCCGTTACTAGAAGTGGACGAAAATTAGATTGTGAAAGTATCTGAGGATGACCAGCAGACTTTTTTTTGGGGGGGGGGGGGGGGGGGGCATAAGCAGATTTCCCCCCGTCTCATCTCTTTCGGAACTTCACGGGCAATCAAAGTTAGGTTGCTGTTTGTTGAGTAAATGTTGACCAATGAGATTAGGCGTGACAGGCGAAGTTTGGCCACCACACAGCCGCGCAAGAAAAGATGGCAGCCCTGCTTCCGTGTATGAACTCTTCCTGTTTGGGGTTTGTTTAAACATCGAAGCGTGAGCAACTGTAGCTGTTTTGGACCCCACGGTCCCTGCCCAAAAGAGCAAACCGCGCCAAAAG
>JABMCL010003669.1:97500-102761 GCA_018857735.1 Alviniconcha marisindica | reverse complement strand
AGAAACAGTAATGCAGTGATGACCATGAAGAAAGCTCGCAGTACCCACAATAATCTGTATTGTATTGTATTGTATTGTATTGTACTGTACTGTTGATTAAACGCCTCCAACCTTAGGGAAGTATAGAAACAGTAATGCAGTGATGACCATGAAGAAAGCTCGCAGTACCCACAATAATTTGTATTGTATTGTATTGTATTGTACTGTACTGTTGATTAAACGCCTCCAACCTTAGGGAAGTATAGAAACAGTAATGCAGTGGTGACCATGAAGAAAGCTCGCAGTACCCACAATAATTTGTATTGTATTGTACTGTATTGTTGATTAAACGCCACCAACCTTTGGTATCATAATAGGGAAGTATAGAAACAGTAATGCAGTGGTGACCATGAAGAAAGCTCGCAGTACCCACAATAATTTGTATTGTATTGTACTGTATTGTTGATTAAACGCCACCAACCTTTGGTATCATAATGGGGAAGTACAGAAACAGCAGTACAGTGATGATCACGATGAAAGCTCGCAGTACCCACACCCACTCGTCGTCCCAAATCTCGCTGCAAGTCTCGCTGCCTGCGTCATCTCGCGAGCAGCAGCGATACACCAGCTGTCCCCATCCATTTACGTCCCCGATGTGCATTGAGCACACCTAGAGGATCAAGATACAAAAACGAAAATTAAAGCAGATTTGTAGCTAATTTCGTTTTCACGTTTAATATGTGCTTAAATTTAATTTTGCAGAGCACCATACACTTTCCTCCTATACAGGTATACATATTAGTACACTGAGCCCGAAGAAGCTCGCTAGGAAATGCCTAAATTTGTACATGATTATGGCATGAAGTAACTGAAATTAAAGAACAAGAATGACACACTGCAGTGGTTTTGTGTTTTGAGTATATTCACCCGGCAGGTATATTAGAAAGAAAAGGAGAGAGGTAGGGGAGGGGCAGGGGCAGAGAGAGAGAGAGAGAGAGAGAGAGAGAGAGAGAGAGAGAGAGAGAGAGAGAGAGAGAGAGAGAGATTTTTATTATTATACCTAACTAGCTAACTAACTGATCGGCCAACTCATAATCACCAACCAACCAAATAACTAATTAATTGAAAACTATACCAGATTTCCCGGGCTATAGACAATCAGACAGACAGACAGACAGACAGACAGGCAGGCATGTAGGCAGACAGAAAAACAGACAAAAACATCATACCCGAATGTCCTCAGTAAATTCCGCGGTGAGTTTTTCAGTTTCATTTTTCAAGTCATAGTAGAGGAACTGCCTCAGTGTGGTCTCCAGTTCCAAGGGGGACAACCCTGTGAGACATCCGGTGACGTTGACAGACAGGCGCAGGTCGAGGCTCCGTGTCCCGATGCTCAGGTACGGCTTCAGCAGGCCGTAGTAGTAGCTGAACAGCAGCAACAGCCTCTCTGAGGTGGTACCTGGTGCGACGCGAGATTGATTAATAGAACCACAGCAACAGTCTATACTGCAACTAGATTGTAGGGTAGGGGGGGGAGGGGGGTGTGGAGGGGGGGGGGGAACATGAACGTCTTGTACAAAGGAGAAAGATTAGACGTGGGGTTTATAGCTTTCGGGAAATGGTGGTGAAGTGATGCTTAATGTCCTCAGATGTCAGTTGACATATTAGGGACAAGCTGAGACCAATGCCGAAGCATGGTTCAATATAGCTTTACGTCCACGGAAACCAAAAGGCTCGTTAGGACGGACAGCCCAGGACGGCCACCTCGACTCTCACACAGCTCCTGAACTATGATCGGGAAATGGCAGAGGAAAGAGACTTATGACTGCGAGTGGGAGCGCTACAACAACAACTACACCACTGCTGTTCCCTCTTCTCCCCGCCCCCCTCTCCCGCCCCCCTCCGATTCGTAGCCTGCTCGGCAAAGGACATGCGGATGGTTTTCCTAATAAAACGAACATTTTTGTTGTTTCAGTCCACAAACGCACACACACACACACACACACACACACACACACACACACACACACACACACACACACACACACCACACCCCACGCACACCACACACACACACACACCACACCACAACACAACAACACACACACACACACACACACACACACACACACACACACACACACACACAACACAACACAACACAACACAACACAACACAACACAACACACACACACACACACACACACACACACACACACACACACACACACACACACACACACACACACACAACGCATCGCTGACCTTTACAACGGTACCACTTCCACGGCTGAAACCAGTAGCTGCCACCCTTGGCTCTCCAGAACTGGGTGGAATACCCCTCCACGTGGATGAAATATTCCACCAGCATCACATTGTCCGCGTCCAGCATACCTCTCAGCGCCAGGCGAGTCTCATCCTCCTGGTTCTCAAACACACAGCCATCGGATGACCCTAGGACCACCACTAGCAGCAACAGACTGAATGTGGGAAACCAGGGCAGTTTTTCTCCTCCGCCTCTCTGCAGGAACATGTTTGGTGTCTGTGGCAAAACTGGATCCCCGACAGACAGAAAATCAATCATGTACTGTTGTGGCTGATATTCTCCTGTTAAAAATCGTTCGTGAAAACAAAAAGAGAAACACATTAGATCGATTTTGGAAGAAATTGTTGCTAGGGCTGTTCTGCCGTTCTGCTGTTTTGCCGGCACATGTCTTGGTGTCTGTGACAAAACTGGATCCCCGAAAGACAGAGTCAACACATGTACTATTGTGGTTGATATTTTCCTGTGTAAAAAAAAATCTTCTATTAAAAAATAGAGAGAGAAAAAGAGAAGAAGAAAAAAAAAAAAGAAAAAAAAAAAAAGAGAGAAACAGCTTTGAATGATTTCGAAAACATTGTTGCTAAGGCTATTCTGGAGCCCAGAGGGCGATTCCTGTGTACCGTAAAAGTGAAGTTGTAAAATATAAATGCTGGAATCGATCAAGCGTGCATTGACAGGGCTTGTCTCTTTTAGACACTGTGAATTGACAGACGCGGCGAGAACAGAGGACGATATTTGCACCTTCAGGCGATTTATCTTTTGTTTGGCTGCCACTATGATCTGCACCGTTGGTGCAGCATTGTTCTGGGGTTTTTAACGGTTCGCCATTCTGAATGCTGCATGAGTGAACCGACAGTTCTGACAGAGAAAGAAATCAGTTAGTTCTTGGATTTTAACGTCCCGTCAGCTGCACCTACCAAAACGTAAGACTGCCTGGTTCAAAGCTATCATCAAAATGGATATTTTTTATTTTTCAACTCAAGAAAGAGACAGCAGTTTGTTGGAGAAAAAAAATCGGCCTTGAAACTTACCCCTCTTTCGATCTCCAACATAAAATTTCCCAAGCCCTTTGACACCAAAGAAGAAAACAGTAATCCAAAGGCTCAGCTGCGTGTTAAATGTCCGGATTGCTCTGTTTATGTTTTGACGGGTAACTTCCAAACGTCTCTCGGGGCAGACCTGGCTGGTAGCGATGCTCGCGGTCGTTGAGTTGCAAATTATGCTGCATGCAGTCCGTGCAGGCAGTCCGTTAGAAATGTGAAATAAAAACCACTCCACTCGCTGGCTGAAACGTACGGCTGCGAGCCAGTTTGGCCTAGGGAGGAAGGCGTTAGTTTGGTTTGTAGAAGGACCTCGGTTCTTCTTCTTCCTTTTTATTTAAAGCCTTTCCATCTAAGTGATGTTAGACTGGTTCGGTCCGATTCCGCGCTCCTTTCTCTGGAAAAGTTGTGATTTATGGACAGTCTTTGTGACCTTGCCCCTCGCAGTGAACGAAGCACTGAAATGGCTCTCAACGCTGGCCATTATATTGCAGAAATTCTGGGACTGTCAGTGTAGCGTTGGGTATAGTACCACCTCCCACCCCCCCACCCCCCCCCCCCCCCCCCCTCACCCCTCCATTCTGGAATTTTTTTGTCCACACCAGTACCTCTTCAGAGACAACTCGGCTTTAAGCAAGTATAAGGAACGGCTGCACTGGCTGGTCGATTTTGCGGTAATTTTGGAATTTTATTCCATAAAAAGACTGTGTTTTCGTTGCAAAATTATTAAAATCAGTTTATAAGCTTTATTTACCGTGGTTATGTAAAATACTTATGTGCTTAAGGGCTCGATCTTATAAGGACCTTTTTTTTTTTTGGTTTCGTTTCGGTGAAACTTCAGACTTACACGCATGCGTGACCTAGCATTGGTTATTATGATAATGAGGCATTAGCAAACAAATGGTCACACGCTAAGGACCAGAAAATTTAATCAAATAATATTTTATTGCTCACAATTATACAAAGCATAAAAAAGAATTTTGCTTGTTTGTTTGTTTGTTTGACACGCATAAAACAAACTAACAAAACAAAACAAAAACAACAACAATAATAACAAAAAACAAAACAACAATAACAACAACAAACGATCCATGACTGACTGATCACTTGTTAACTGAATGATAGGTCTGACATAGATAACAGCCCACTGCCACTGGGGCTTTCGTGTAAGTTAATTATTGTCTGTCTGTTTGACGCTAGAATGAAGGAAATCTGCCATACATGTGAACATTATTTTGTTATCTCTGATTAAATTGTATGTGTGTGTGTGTGTGTGTGTGTGTGTGTGTGTGTGTGTGTGTGTGTGTGTGTGTGTGTGTGTGTGTGTGTGTGTGTGTGTGTGTGTGTGTGTGTGTGCGCGTGCGTGCGTGTGCGTGCGTGTGCGTGCGTGCGTGCGTGAGTGAGTGAGTGAGTACGTGCATGTGTGTGTGTGTGTGTGCGTGCGTGCGTGCGTGCGTGCGCGCGTGCGTGCGTGCGTGCGTGCGTGCGTGCGTGTGTGCGTGCGTGTGTGTGTGTGTGTGTGTGTGTGTGTGTGTGTGTAATAAAACCGGGACAATAAAACAGTTACTAACAATACATCTGACACATAGTAATTGAACCATTTTACCGAAAGTTGTAGCACAGTTTATAATACGTCACCACTGATGAGCTACGAGAAGTCAACTTTGAGCTGTGGTGGCTGCAATAATCACGTGGTTAACTTGGCTGCTTTTTTGATGGAGGATTTCTACCAAAGTGCCAGCGAAATGAATGGCAACAGAAATCTATTTATCGGGTTTATATTATTCACCGTCATGGACAACCGTGTACACACCAGCACCAGCGTATGATGTGATTCTAAAAGTTGCTGATTTGAACAATCAGATCGAACCATAACCGGCCGGCCAGCCTGCCAACCAAGTAAACAATCAGCAAACCC
>JABMCL010003669.1:37500-80000 GCA_018857735.1 Alviniconcha marisindica | reverse complement strand
CACACAGTTGTTTGATTGTTTACGTGTTCTCACACAGGTGTTTGATTGTTTACGTGTTCTCACACAGGTGTTTGTTTGTTTGTTTGCGTGTTCTCACACAGGTGTTTGATTGTTTGCGTGTTCTCACACAGGTGTTTGATTGTTTGCGTGTTCTCACACAGGTGTTTGATTGTTTGCGTGTTCTCACACAGGTGTTAAAGGAGAAAATAACTGCCTGTGGGAAACAGTTTGTCACTGTGTTGCTGTCTGAAGTCTTCCCAGACAAACTCAAACTTTTCCAGCAAATTGATGCGTAAGTTTTTGAGAGATTGTGTTTGCTTTATACAGTAGTTTGTTTGGATTTGTTTAATTCCCTTCCTGTCATTGTCAGGTGCAGCAGTTAGTGTGTGTGTGTGAGTGTGTGCGTGCATGCGTGTGTGCGTGTGTGTGTCCCAGTTTGGTGCAAGTGACCTGTTCATATACCTGCTAGTTTTTATGACCTGAATTCTGATGGGCTTTGTTTGTTTGTTTGTTAGTTTTTTTTCATATTTGTTAATGTGGTGGGGTATTTTCTTCTTCTTTTTTTCTTATTAAAATTTAATTATGTTGCTGCTTCTCATGCACACATACGTAATTTTTCTTGTATATTGTGAGTTGTATATATATATATACATGCATTACCATCTTGAACATGTTACCTTTAAAACTTCAAATTGTTTTCACTTAAAGCTGGAAACATCAGAGAAAGCATGGAGAGTTTGTGTAGATCAAAAAATATTGCTGTATGAACATTATCTATTAAAAGTTTTTTTGTTTGTTTTTTGTTTTTTTGTTTAATTCAGTTTATGTTACAAAATAACAAATAGACAGCTACAAGGCATCACACAAACACACAAACACACACACACACACACACACACACACACACACACACACACAACACACACACACACACACACACACACACACACACACACACACACACACACACCACAAATGAATGAACACAACAACAAAAAAGACACACACAAAAAAAAGAAGACCAAAATATCAAACCCAAAAAGCAAAGAACATACACCTATACCCCTCCCCCACCCCTAAACCATACACAAACAAAGAAAGTTGAATGACGCAGCTATCCAGCTGTTTACATACATTGTGTCTTAACTAATTATTAGAAGTATTATTGTTATTTATGTTTATTGTGCTGGGTGTTCCCACAGGTGGGTGCAGGTGGCATGTCCGCGGCTGTCCATTGACTGGGGCACCGCCTTCCACGCGCCTCTCCTCACCCCCTATGAGGTCAGTGCAGATGGTGCGGATCCCCACAGGGGTGCTGACCCTTGACCCCAGACTGACCACTACTGACCTTGACCCTTGACTGACCTTGACCCTTGACTGAACTTTGCTGACCCTGACCATTGCTGACCCTGACCATTGCTGACCTTGACACTTGACTGACCATTGCTGACCTTGACCCTTGACTGACCATTGCTGACCCTTGACTACCGGCACAGCCCTCAGCGGTGCTGACCCTTGACCGCTGATGTATTCCCCTGGCCCCCCACAGGAGTGCTGACCGGCGACTGCCGCTGCTGCCCCAGTCATCTCTATCATAATGCAGTATTTTTTCAAAAAGTTGAATTTTTCATCATTATGTTGGTTGTGTATGCATGCACAGTCATTTCCGTTTTTGTCACTTTCTGACCAACCTTCACAGCTGTAAGAGTTATTGTGTATAATACTGATGTTAGAACTTTTGTTGTTAAACTGATTGTTCATAGTCCTGTGGCTAAGTTAGTATAACTTACTGATATGTGATTTAAAAAAAAAAAAAAAAAAATGAGGGAGGGGGAGCAGGGAACAGACATGAAATAAAACATTGATTGATTGATTGATCCACAGCTGTGCGTTGCCCTGAAGAACGTGGAGTGGAAGGACACCTACCCCATGGACTACTACGCCTACAGCAGCCTGGGTCCCTGGACCGTCAACAACGACCTTCACCGCCCCGTCAGACAGCGAAGGCCGCACACCAAGGTCAGCTCAGGTCGTGAAGAGACACAGGCCAGGCGGAGTGCAACAGTGAGTGTAAATAAGACTGGGTGTTTTAGTGTGGCTGAATAAAGTTGATTTCACGGGACTGTAAATATGGTTGAGTGAGTGTAAACGTAAGGGTTGGTTGCAACATAACTAATGTTGGCTGTGGTGTGATTGTAAATAAGGCTATTTTTTTTTCTTTTAATGTGACTGTAAGTAAAGTTTATGTCATGGGACTGCAAATATGGTCAAGTTAGTATAGACGTGAGGGTTGGTTGCAGCATGACTAATCTTGGCTGTGGTGTGATTATAAATAAGGCTTTTATATATATTTATAGAGAGAGAGAGAGAGAGAGAGAGAGAGAGAGAGAACTCGAACTCAAAAACTTTATTTTACAAGGATTGTAGTTTAGGTTCAGTCAAAAACCTGTCTAACAACTAGTCCTTGCTAAGCTACTGATGAACAGATATCAAATTACAGGCATTATTTATATACATATAGGCATGCATGAGTGAATGAAAAGTTATACATGAGAATTTCCACACAAAACATGGCATGCTCACAGCGCCAGATGAACACATGCCATACATCATCAGAGAGACACAGAGAGAAAGAGAGAGAGGTTTATTTTATTTCATTTTTAGTGTGACTTTAAATAATTTTTAGTGTGACTTTAAATAAAGCTGATTTCATATGACTGCAGATATGGATGAGTTAGTGTAACTGTAAATAAGGGTTGGTTGCAGCGTGACTAATGTTGGCTGTGGTGTGATTGTAAATAAGGCTGTTCTTACTATTGATCTGTCAGGGTTGAGAATGATTCTTTATTTTTCAGACATAAATTCTGTGGCACTTTTGTCACATATTGGTGGTTGAGAGCTAGAGCATTGGCATAAATAATAATAACAATGGAAATTTGTAAAGTGCCTAACATGTAGCTCAGAGTGCAATAAATGCTTTGTGTGTTTCTTCCTTTTCAGGTTTCAGTTGATAAGGAAACAAGTGAAGCGTCAGAGACATTGAAGCCAGTTGTTCAAGAGGTCACTGCCATCCCATGCAATACAGATTGTTCTTGTCATCCTCAATCTTGATTGGCTGAAGTATGATTGCAGACTGCTCCTGTCAATAAACTGACTGGTTGAGAGAGAGAGAGAGGGAGAAGTCTGCATCAGTGCATGGATAAATAAAGTCATGAATATTATGTATATATTGTATTTTATGTGTGATTTAAATACACCAGGAAAGGACAGAATTAAGTGTTGTGTGTGGCCTAGCCCCTCTCTCTCTCTCTCTCTCTCTCTCTCTCTCTCTCTCTCTCTCTCTCTACACACATACACACACACACACACACACACACGCCCCTGCTCAGACTCACAAACACACACGTGCGCACACATAAACACGTGCATGGGCACATGCATGCACACACCCCTAGTCACACACATACTCATATTCATTTGGTGGGGGAAATACAGTGGTAATAAATATGTACGGAGGCCTACCAAACTGTTCTTCGGCACCTAGCAATGCGATGGTAGTCTGTGCGGGTACAAAAGCGAAAGTACCGCAAGGGACGTAACTCTGCTTAACTATTTGGGGACTAGTCATTGTCGGATTTACAGACACTGCGTACCTAAGCAGATTTTCTTAGTTCTCATTTCGTTGGTCTTGTAATAAATAGATACAGATATGATATTTCAGTCAAGTTTTTGCTTCGATAATTTAAACCTTATACTTGGTTCTTCTACCTCTGTGTGTTACTTAAATTACAACACCCTCCCAAGATGGCTGCCGTACAGACTCCACAGAGCGACCCGAATGACGATTTTCAAGTTGTACGGCATAGAAAAGGAAAGAAAGGGAAGAAAAAATATCACAGTTTATCTGTGACATCACCAGATTCAACATATGATGATCACATTGATACAGACAGTCTGAAGATCAGGATTTTTCGTTGTCGGTCTGTTTTTTTTCTCTCTCTCTCTCTCTCTCTCTCTCTCTCTCTCTCTCTCTCTCTCTCTCTCTCTCTCTCTCTCATCCCTCTCTCTCTCACTCTCCCCCCCCCCCCCAAGCTCCCACCTTTCCGCTCCACCCCCACCCTCCGTTTCATTAACAAAATGTCACGTAAATTCTTGACTCTTTCACTCGAATCACTGGCATGAACGCAAAAGTTTTCTGATGTAAGTGTAAGCATAATTATATATTCGCATCACGCATTGGATACAAATTAAATGAGTGCTCGAAATGAAATCACATTTGAATCAAAATCACTTTCAATATGAATTTAAACCCCTCCTACTCCTAGTCCTGGTAGGAGTACTATCCATAGTTGACATGGTTGACCCCTTAAAAGTACTGAGACAGGAGGAGAAGCCATTTGAAAACTAAAGAAGAAAAACAAGTCTGAAGAAAAACAACAACAACTCACTTACTCAGCAGCAAGACAATCCATACCACTATGACTGTATGAGTATGAGAGCCCAGCTCCACCTCCCTCCTCTTGATTTCTCATGGGATCTGGTTAACTTTAGTCTTTACACACCATGTATTTACATATCTTTACTGTTCATGGGAACTCAATTTATGCATGAATTTGGTTATTTGTCCACAGAGATGAATTGCTGACCAGCCAGTTCTACTCAGGTCTTATAAGTAAGTAACAATGGTGATAATCATATAATATTATAAACAATAAACCTGCATGTGATGTGAATGGGGCTTAATCAAGTTAATTTCCTCAGATGTCAGGCTGACATATTAGTGACAAGCTGTAAAATTACCTTTTTCTTTAAATGTCTCTTAATAATCAGTGAGGAGAGAAGAAAGAAAAAAGTTGCTTTAGCTTTACTACAGGCCATCATGTTCCTTATAAATCTGCAGTTGTGTGAACTTCTAGTTCTAGACTTACAATGCTGCTGGCACAGACAACAAGTTCAAATGTACTATCAACATACTGTACCTTTTTTCTTCTTTTTTTCCCCCCCTCAGAAATCCTTGAGAGGGCTGTGCATAGTACCACTGCCTGCAGTGCATCCTCCAAAATGACCAAGGGGTCATCACCAGCACACTGTACAGAGGGGCTGTCATGGGCACAGCATACAGAGGGGACGTCACCAGCACAGTGTACAGAGGGGACGTCACCGGCACAGTGTACAGAGGGGACGTCACTGGCACAGTGTACAGAGGGGACGTCACCGGCACAGTGTACAGAGGGGACATCACTGGCACAGTGTAATGAGGGGACATCACCGGCACAGTGTACAGAGAGGACATCACTGGCACAGTGTACAGAGAGGACATCACTGGCACAGTGTACAGAGGGGACATCACCGGCACAGTGTACAGAGAGGACATCACTGGCACAGTGTACAGAGAGGACATCACTCGCACAGTGTACAGAGAGGACATCACTGGCACAGTGTACAGAGGAGACATCACTGGCACAGTGTACAGAGGAGTCCTCAATGGCACATTGTACAGGGTCATCACCTGCAAGCCGCATGGAGGGGTTGTCATGTGTACAGTGTACAGATGAAATATCACTGGCACAGTGTACAAAGGGAATGTTACTAGAACAGTGTACAGAGGGGACATCACTGGCACTGTGTACAGAGGGGACATCACTGGCACACTGTACAGAGGGGACATCACTGGCACATTGTACAGAGAGGACATCACTGGCACATTGTACAGAGGGGACATCACTGGCACATTGTACAGAGGGGACATCACTGGCACACTGTACAGAGGGGACATCACTGGCACATTGTACAGAGGGGACATCACTGGCACACCATACAGATGGGCCTTCATTAGCACCCTCTACAAAGGGATCATTACTGGGACACTGCATAGAGGGGTCAGAGCTGGCAGACTCCATCACCAGCACCACAGAAGGAGCTCAGAATCAGAGTGGCACCAACAGGGACAAAACAGCACCACAGAAACCGGGCAGAAAGAAGAGCGATGGCTGCAGGCACCAGGAGTTTGACTCATCAAAGAAGACAAAGGCTGAAGACATCCTCGGTAAAGAGATGATTCCAGGGACGATGGCAGAAGCTGACCCAGGGGCAGACAGAGGCCAGGAGAATCCACAGAGAAATCTCAGGCTCAGCATGTTGGTGTATGGTCTAGGAAACTTTGCCTCCTGCGCCATCGCTCGCTACCAGCTGGCCCTGGTTTTGGCCCTTAAGCAGCATTGGAAGGTAGGTGGGTTTGTGGTTATGGTGGGAGAAAGCAGCAAATTTCTGGTTCCACATCCTGTTGGTCAGTGTTGATGCATAGCAGAAAAAAACAACTAGCATGCTAGTAACACTTTTACTTCTGTGTATCCAGGTTTTTATCGTTACAAGATCCAAACACAAAAAGGTTAAAATGAGTGCTGTTTATTATGACAAAACACACAAATTTTCAAGGTAGGCCCCCTTTTCTAGTTACAAAACAACACTTAAACGACAGATAAACGGCAAAAAATGAAATGTAGGATACTTGTAGATCTGCTTGTGGTTGAGCTGTTTGGTTATGAACTTACGTTGTTTTGGTGTCCAGTGTTTGGAAAAAAAATTGTACAGCTAGAAAATGGGGCTTACCTTGAAAATATGTATGTTGTGTGCTGCCATAATAAACAGCATTCTTTTTAACTTTTTATTTGTTTGGACTCTGTTTTACTTTTACACTAGCAGTAATTCTTGTTTCAGACTTAAAAAGAGAAAAAAAACAATCGTTATAGGGCAGTGACATTCTCTCATCACGCTGAGTCCAACACTGGTACTGTGACTACGTTGTCCATAATTGTTTCTTTCTTCCCCATTGCAACAGGTTGAAGCAGCGTGCTGCCACCTGTACGACCCAAAGTTCACAGACACGGAAAAGCGGATGCTTGCGGACTTCGACTGTATGCTGATACAGCAGAATGAGGCAAGTGGTTGATGGGGATAGCATGGTTGGTAGTTGATGAGAAAGTGAGGTCAGTTGCTGATGGAATAGTGAGGTCAGTGGTTGGAATAGTGAGGTCGGTGGTTGATGAGAAAGTGAGGTCAGTCGCTGATGGAATAGTGAGGTCAGTGGTTGGAATAGTGAGGTTGGTGGTTGATGAGAAAGTGAGGTCAGTCGCTGATGGAATAGTGAGGTCAGTGGTTGGAATAGTGAGGTTGGTGGTTGATGAGAAAGTGAGGTCAGTCGCTGATGGAATAGTGAGGTCAGTGGTTGGAATAGTGAGGTTGGTGGTTGATGAGAAAGTGAGTTCAGTCACTGATGGAACAGTGAGGTCAGTGGTTGGAATAGTGAGGTTGGTGGTTGATGAGAAAGTGAGGTCAGTCACTGATGGAATAGTGAGGTCAGTCACATGGAATAGTGTACGAACGAACCTCTAACATAAAAATAGAGCTCTGCACACTGTACAAAATTCAAATATATAAAGATTTAAATACACCAATGTTGAAACACCACCAGCAAAAAAAAACTTGCACCTCTTCAACCTGAAACTTTAATACTCAAGGCTAGTAGCATTAGGTCCATTGAACCTATATATATTCTAAGAGCCAGTCCTTGCTATACTACAAACACAGATAAGCATGACTGTACTGCAAACACATCATGAATAACCAGTAGATTAATGGATGGAGTGAATGGTGGATTGGTGGACTAAAGGGTTCACTGGTTTACACAGGAAGGCAAGCGGCGTGTGGAGGGACCGACTGTGGTGTTGATGCCTCATTGCGGCAAAGCCTTGTTCAACAACCTCCTATGGGCCAACTGGTCACCGCAGCAACTGCAGCATTTGGTTGTCATTGGCAACAGCTTCTCCACCATGTTGGAAAGGTAATTATCAAATTCAAAGGTGCTTTGACAAGGAGGGGGGGGGGGGGGGGGGGGGGAGGAACAATTTGTTGTAACATTTTTAGCTCTTGTAGAAGTTTTGGGGTTCATAAACTTTGGGTGATAGTGCAACATGTGACATTTGTGTGTAAAGCTGAAAGGGTTTAATATCTCAGTTGTGTAATATTGATGATATAAGTGGACCATAACAAAAGCAGGTGTTACGTAAACAGTTGGGTCAGCAGCTGTTTCTGGTGTGACTGTGTACAGGGTTTTTTCTTTTTTTCTTCTGGTGTGAGTGTTTGACTTTGAGTGGTTGGTTGAGCAGTTGAGATGTCTTAGTTTTTTTGTTTTGTTTGTTTGTTTGTTTGTTTGTTTTTTTGTGACTGTTTAGGCATCCCCCAGAGTTGGTTTGACTGTTTGGGTGGTGTGACTGAGTAGTGAGAGCTCTTTCTGATGTGTTTGGGCGTCTTTTCTGCTGTAACTGTTGTGACATTTTTTTAGTTTTTTGTTCTTTGTCATTTGGTGTAGCTATTTGAGCAGCTCTTTCTGATGTAGCGTGTGTTTTTTTTTGTGTTTTTTTTGGGGGGGGTCTGTTTAGTTTTCAGTTGTGGGTTTTTTCTGGTGTGACTGAGCATCTCCCAGAGTTGGGTGTGACTGTGTGAGTGAGAGCTCTTTCTGATGTGTTTGGGCATCTTTTCTGGTGTAACAGTTGCAGCAGCTTTTGCAGGGGGGGGGGGGGGGGGGGACTTTTTGAGAAGCGCTTTCTGATGTGACTGTGTCAGCATCCCGCAGAGTTGGTGTGACTGTTTGAGGGGTGAGACTGAGTAGCTGAGAGCTCTTTCTGATAGTTCTGCACACTCTTTCTGGTTTCTGATGTTTCCGAGCATTTGCTCTGGTGTAAGTTAAGTGTTGCAGCTAGTCTTTCCGGTGCAACTGTTTCAGCATCCCCCAGCGCCTCTGGGCCAGTCACATTGGCTACGTCGCCATGGTATCCTTGTCAAGTCTTGACCTCCGTGCAGCATGGCGGCTGAGCGCCGTGGGCTCAGTAGTTGGAGACATTCCTTCGGTGAACAGGGAAGGGTTCTACTCAGCGTTCTTTCTTTCTCTCTTTGCCCTCTTCTTCTTCCTTTCGTGCATTCATCCGACTTTTTTAACGACATGTTCTCTCCAGAGAGGTACTGGTGGGGACTGAGATGCCAGGAGGTGAGGAGAGTGGAGCTATACCTAACACTAAGACTGTCAGCAAGGGTAGGTTAGTGTCGGTAATGATTAATAGTAATAGTATTAATAGGGGAACGTTTTTAGATTGTTCATCCCTGAACCTTATCACATGCGCGTATGCACGCATGCATGCAGACACAGATGTGCATGCACACACACACACACACATATCACTTAACACATACCATACCCAGCACACACTCACATTCACTCAACATCCAACACACCACATCCAACACACCCAATGCGTACACACACCCAGTGCGTACACACACACATGCACACACACACACCATACCCAACACAAACACACACACACACCATACCCAATGCTCACACACACACACACCTTTCACATACACAAACACAACATCCCCCTCCCCTCCCTACTCCCCACACACACACACACCACAGCAGTTCCAACACAGATGCCATGACACTGTCAGCATTGCATGAGATTGTGAGTGATCAGGCGTTTTCCTGAGCTTGCCCCAGATCCAGCCCCACACCGTGGAGGAACATGTGACCAACAACTTCACCCACACTGACATCTTCAACGACCTCAGCGTCCACTGGTTCCCCACCGACCGCTTAGAGCAGCTGCCGCACGACGAGTACTGGTCTCACGCCGAGGAACCTGCCTATGACTCGGATGTTGAAATCATCCTGCAGCCCAACAGATGAACAGGTGCTGAACCGTGAAAGCTGGCCAAGAAGAGAAGTGTGTTTTGTGTGTGAGAACCCCAAATGTGCATGGAGAATGGATGAGAAAATGGATGTCTTACAAGGAACCAGTGTGTGGTGTCGGAATCTGGCATGTTCGAGGATTGACTGAAAGTTTGGGTGTGGTGTAACTGTAAAAATCCAGTCTGTTGGGAGAATCTAGCGTGTTTGAAGACTAACTGAAAATATGAGTGTGGTGTAACTGTAAAAATCCAGTGTCTGTTGGGAGAATCTAGCGTGTTTGAAGACTAACTGAAAATATGAGTGTGGTGTAACTGTAGAAATCCAGTGTCTGTTGGGAGAATCTAGCGTGTTTGAAGACTAACTGAAAATATGAGTGTGGTGTAACTGTAAAAATCCAGTGTCTGTTGGGAGAATCTAGCGTGTTTGAAGACTAACTGAAAATATGAGTGTGGTGTAACTGTAAAAATCCAGTGTCTGTTGGGAGAATCTAGCGTGTTTGAAGACTAACTGAAAATATGAGTGTGGTGTAACTGTAAAAATCCAGTGTCTGTTGGAAGAATTTAGCGTGTTTGAAGACTAACTGAAAATATGAGTTTGGTGTAACTGTAAGAATCCAGCACGTGCCTGATGTCTAGGGTCCATGGGTTTGTGTAATGTTTGAATAAAAGTTAACTTGCAATGATCAACTGCTGATGATCATTCTCTCGATGAGAGTCGTTGGAAACCATCACCGAAGCACTAGAATGTGCCGGTCCATCAGCTGTAGCAAAATGTTCGACAGCTTCGCCAGTTGTCGAACTACTTTCCTTAGCCTTCGTTCTTTTATCGGCCAGTCCTTGCATATGCTGCTTCCTTTTCCTGGTTGATTTACCAACATTTGCTTCAGCAATAGTCTTACGCTTCTTTGAAGGCATAATTATCACATAGAAATCAGTTTTTGCAAACGTATGTTCGATTTGTTGTCTGCAACAAACAGGAAGTGGCTAGTTTGATAGGAAGTAGCTTGTTCGGGAATGTCCGTGAACCCTCATTTGCGAACTACGCATGCGCAGTAGCACCAATGACTATATAATGAGGTCACTCTCTGAAATCCGACCAATGAGAAACGACTCAATCCAAATTAGGAAGTTTCCGTTGGAATACCCTTCCCGCCTTTTCAAACCCTTTGTGCCTTCATCAGTGGAAGTTCCCACTGGGTCATGACGTCATTTTGAAGGTCAGAAGCTACTGAATATTTTGATAGGCGACATGTGCTGAGTTTTGGGTAGAAAGTCCCCGTAACCAAGGGATGAAATGGAGTGTTTTTCAGTGAAATGATCGGTCACAGGAGAAAAACAAACACACTAAGGTTCAAAGAATGTTTTCATTTGCATAAAAATCAAACATATATCATAAAAATATTGACTTAGATGAAAAGTAGGCATGTTTAGGAACCTAAACCTGGAAAAAAATAAAAACATGTTATGGAACATTTTGGGACCAAATTTGACTGGCCAGTCTCCCCTTAAACACACAAAGGCAGTTTAGTAACAGTCACATTTCACAGTAAAACCTCAAACCTGTCAGACTGACTAAGAAAATGAATGTAGAAGTGTAAGACCCCAGAGTGTGTTTGATGAAGACTGGCTAAGAAAATGAGTGTACAGCAACTAGCGTCATCAGACCCCAATGTGTGTCTGGAGACTAGCCGAGAACTGAGTACTGAAAGACGTCGGTGTTTTGGGAGACTGCTAAGACCACGACTGTACTGCAAGTTTTGAGCGTATGTCTGGAGCCTGAGAGAATGAGTCTACTCTCTGGACAGTTTTCATGCACAGAAAGCATCAGCCTGCGTGTCACACCTAAAATGCTGGAGAACAAAAGAAAAGAAAAAAGGATGCTCACTGTTGTGTCTCAATAAAACAAATATAAAATATAAAAAAATCGTTCAGTTTTAAGCTTATTTGTGTCTTGATGTGCAGATACTCAAAGTTCACAAGTTAAAGCACAGCTGGGAACTGTTTCCTTGGTGTTGTGTTGCATCTGTGTTCTTCTTCCTTTTTTTGTCACTCTTGTTGTCTTTCTTGCTTCTGGAGTTGGTTACACATCAGAGTTACACACTCTCTCACACACACACACACACACAGAGAAAGATTAAACACATAAAAGCAATTTATTAACAGTAGTATTTCACATAAAAACATCAAACCTTTCACAACATTTGTTCTTGCATGCTTATAAAAACTTGAAGGATTTCTGTCACAGTGCCAAATGGGTAACGACCTTCCCGCTACACTTTTCATGCAGCCCTGCAACGAAGACGGCACACGGCACTCTTTACAATAATTAAAAAAACGAGCGGGGTTGGGAAAAGCTCAAGTGACTCACACTGCATGGAAACTTTAAAAAGACAAATTTGAGGAGACTAAAATCTAAACAAAGCAGGCATAGTTCATGAAAGCACCAGTACTATCAACATCATGGATTCAAAGTGTTTTTTGAAAACCCCCCCCCCCCCCCCTTCCCCCATCCCCCCAAACAAAAACCCACACACATCCAAAAACAACCACCAATGAGGCCTTGACGCAAGCTCATTGAATTTTCTAGGCAGAGGTGGACATTCATTCCAGTTGCAAGATCATGCAAAGTTTTAAGATTCACAAAAATAGTTTATTTGGCTAAATCGTTCACTTTTGAACTGCACGGCTTGCCCCAAAACCTGGTTGCAGCGCAGACTCACTACGTATCCCAAAACTGTCAGTCAAAGAACATACAGTGCAGAGACACGGTGCTTACCAGGAAATGAAACATGAACATGTATTCTTCAAGTATTTACCATGAACAGACATGTGAAAAAATTAAATATGGGCTCTAAACTGTTTACTGTGAACAAGTGCTCTTCAACCATTTTACAATGAACACCTGTGTGAACAAGTGCTGTTCACCAATTTACCATAAATGAATAATTGCTCTTCCACAGTTGACCATGAAAAAACATGCAAAGGAGTGCTCATTAATCATTTACCGTGTGCAGACGTGTGAACAAGTGTTTCAATCATTAACCATGAACAAAAATGTGAACAAGTACTCTTCAGTTCAACCACTTCCCATGAACAGACATATATATATATATGTGAACAAGTGCTCTTCAACCATTTACCATGAACAGATATGAGAACAAATGCTCTGCTACCATTTACCATGAACAGACACATCAGCATGCACTCTTCAGGTCAACCATTTACCATGAACAGACACATCAGCATGCACTCTTCAGGTCAACCATTCACCATGAACAGACACATCAGCATGCACTCTTCAGGTCAACCATTTACCATGAACAGACACATCGGCATGTACTCTTCAGGTCAACCATTTACCATGAACAGACACATCGGCATGTACTCTTCAGGTCAACCATTTACCATGAACAGACACATCGGCATGTACTCTTCAGGTCAACCATTTACCATGAACAGACACATCAGCATGTACTCTTCAGGTCAACCATTTACCATGAACAGACACATCAGCATGTACTCTTCAGGTCAACCATTTACCATGAACAGACACATCAGCAAGTACTCTTCAGGTCAACCATTTACCATGAACAGACACATCAGCATGTACTCTTCAGGTCAACCATTTACCATGAACAGACAAAAATCAGCATGTACTCTTCAGGTCAACCATTTACCATGAACAGACACATCAGCATGTACTCTTCAGGTCAACCATTTACCATGAACAGACACATCAGCATGTACTCTTCAGGTCAACCATTTACCATGAACAGACACATCAGCATGTACTCTTCAGGTCAACCATTTACCATGAACAGATATGAGAACAAGTCCTCTGCTACCATTTACCATGAACAGACACATCAACATGCACTCTTCATGTCAACTATTTACCATGAACACACATGTGAACAAGTGCTCTACAACCATTTACCATAAACATATGCGAACAAGTGCTCATGCAACCATTTACCATGAACAGACACGTCAACAAGTGATCTGCAACCATTTAAAATCAACAGACATGTGAACAAATGCTCTTCAGTTCAAACATTCACCATGAACACACATGAACACCACTCTTCAGTCCATAATATTCCATGAAAACACACACACACACGCATTTACATCAATGTGCTGATGTGCATGCCGCTGCAGATTGTCCAGCTATACATACTCTACATGCGCATAGCTGAGTGTCCAGGAGTGAGCAACAGGGATGAATGTACAATTGCATGATCGATCAACACCAAGACATAAATATTATACACTGTACTTGTTACTTGGAGGAGAAAAATGCTGTGTTTGACCAGACATTCTATGTACAGAGAAAGGGATGGACTAGGGTTGGGGTGACAAATCTCTGAAACAGGCCATACTTCCAGTTTTGTGTCTGACCAGACATTCTATGTACAGGGATGGGAATAGACTTGGGGTGGGGCGAGAAATCTCTGAAACAGGCCGTACTTCCAGTTCCATGTCTGGTTAAAGTTATTTTTTACCGTGCCTCGGAAATCTCCTGCCAATAGTCTGTAAATCTGACTTCAGACTTCTCTTTGATGTTGAGACTGAGATTGTCAAAGCCCCTCAAATTAAACCTGATTATCACTGTGCTATTTAGGAAAAGGGAATCATCTATTTTATAGCAATAAGAAGAATGGAGATTTTTCAACTGCATACCCTGCAGCTCAAAGCACTGGACAATGCAAAGCATAACACACACACTGTGCATCAACATAAAAACTGTTATCAATTTAAATATATAATGTACATGTCAACACAGGTTCAAACATAGCTGACCACACACACACACACACAAACACACACACTGTACAGACTAACTGGGGTGAAGGACGGTGTCAGTGAATTGAAACATTTGGAGAAGAGAAACATCATTGCACTCCCACATCTGATCGAACATGCAGGGACAAGATGAACAAAGGAAGGGAGGAGGGGCGGAGGAGGAATGGCTGAAAATGGGACCACATTTGCACTGGGAATGTGTGCACCAAAGGACAAGAATGGATGCTTCCAGACTGGGCACAAGACATTGTTAACACATGCTAACCCAAGACAGACAGGTCACCTGTGTCTCACTGATTCACTCTGCTCAGGATTACACCTGACTGCAGCTCACGTTCCATTGTGCATTATTCTTGACATGTCAGCTGTGATTCGATCCATTCCGCTCAGGATTATGGCTGAGCCCAGCTCACATTCCGTTGTGTGTTATTCTTGAAGTTTGAATACTCTGAGAGCTAAAAATGTGTAAGCATCACGGAGGACTGTGTAAATACGTTTAGAGCAACGCTGACAATGATGACACTCAGCATTCACTGTACAAGTCATGCTCACAGTGCGGCACTGTCGTCAAATTGACGCAGCAAAAAGAAGCAAGGCCCAACAGAGAGAGAAAAATAAAATGTGAAAACCCCTTTAGGTTACTGCAGCAATTCTGCACTCGGCTGAAAACAGGTGAGTTTTCAGGTGTCTGATTCTGTGAAAGACTGCATGGAGAGGACGAACATGTATTCATTCTCTCGCAGTCTGTGGGACAGTGTTCCCGAGCCTAGACTGATGATGTTGGGCTTCTGGTTCAAATCCAGCCAGGAGCAGGATGGCCCTGGGTCACTGTGTACATGGCCCCCACATGAGAACACACATACACACACCCCATCAGACTACACACATCCCATCAAACTACACTAACGTACATACTGTGTCACATATTCTAATTCAACATGTCACACAGCCTAATTTAACACATTATGTACATATTACATACATATTCTAATTCAACACATTACATATATATTCTGATTCAACTCATCACATACTCAAATTCAACATGCCCGGGGGGGGGGGAGGGGAAGAATACATTAAAATGATTTTTTTGCAAGCAAAGACAGACAACGGATAAACATAATCACAGGGTTTGTTATTCCTGCCCTCATGAACTCCAACTTTCTGCGCTGAAAATGAAAGAAAACCTAGCTGACTAAAAGCAACTGTGATGAAGACAGTACCAGTGATGGTAATTGTGATGAAGACAGTACCAATGATGGTAACTGTGATGAAGACAGTACCAATGATGGTAATCATGATGAAGACAGTACCAATGATGGTAACTGTGATGAAGACAGTACCAATGATGGTAATCGTGATGAAGACAGTACCAATGATGGTAATTGTGATGAAGACAGGACCAATGATGGTAATCGTGATGAAGACAGTACCAATGATGGTAATCATGATGAAGACAGTACCAATGATGGTGATCATGATAAAGACAGTACCAATGATGGTGATCATGATGAAGACAGTACCAATGATGGTAATCGTGATGAAGACAGTACCAATGATGGTAAAATCATGATAAAAACTACCAATGATGGTAATTGTGATGAAGACAGTAATCATGATGGTAATCATGATGAAGACAGTACCAATGATGGTAATCGTGATGAAGAAAGTACCAATGATGGTAATCATGATGAAGACAGTATCAATGATGGTAATCATGATGAAGACAGTACCAATGATGGTAATCATGATGAAGACAGTACCAATGATGGTAATCGTGATGAAGACAGTACCAATGATGGTAAAATGGTGATAAAAACTACCAATGATGGTAATCGTAACAATCATCAAATTTTATAAAACCCATAAATCTCAAAACAAAATTATTTGAAAATAAGAGAATAAACAAATCTGTGTAGCACATATGAGGCAATGTGAACATAGTTTGGGGTTTCGTTGTTATTGTCTTTATTTTCAAATACCCCTCATCGTTATTTGAAAAAAAGAAAAGAAAAAAATGTAAACTGAAGGGACTTATTAAAAAGACTTTAGTTAAATTTAACCATACACAGTTCCAGTTTAGATGAGGAGAACCTTTTATACAGGAGAACATTTTATACTAACTTAAAAACAAAACAAAAATAAAAGAAACAGACTTCAAAAAATATATAATTCTCAGCCCAGTGACATGCTTCTAGCCCAAAATATGTCATGAAGTTGTTTTCTTGTAAGCATCCAATGTGCCATCATTGCTGACGCACAGACAGAGCTATGAAAACTCTGGCCAAAAAGTGTGATATTGTCTGCAAGATGCTGTTCATCTTGATCCAGTTAGAGATGCATCTGGTAAGTTGGAGTTTACTATATCTTTTTCTGCCCCCTTTTTAAGGAAAATTTTACATGAACCATGAAAAAACGAAAAAGAAAAAACGAAAAGAAATCAAAACACATAGAAAATGGAAACCGAACCGAACTCAGAACTTTTTTAAAAGTAAATTTTACCTGCCCCAAGATTTTAAAAAAACACTAAACAAAACAAAAACACATAGAAAATGAAACTGAACTGAGATCAGCACATCATTCCTGGTCAGTCATACTTCTATTGAACTGATGGCCAGAAATTCACTTGCTTCTCTTTTTGTTGACCAAAGTCCTTGTTGATGCCACCTCAAATGACCAATAGCAGTGAGACCCCCTCTGCCCCAATGTGCACAACAGGGACTGGGTGTCACTACACCTAAACCACTAACAAACTGTTCTATAAACAGCCAACATACGCAGTGTCACACTGTAGTCCGTTTGCAACAACAAAAAACTTCCAACGGAAAGTAAATACTAAATAAGCATAAAAAAACACACAAAAACTGTTTGAGATTTTAAAAATATATACAACAAACAGAAAGATGGGAGGGCCTAAACTTTAAAACAGGAAAAGCAGGCCAGTCAGAATCAATTCAACTGCAAAATGTAAAAACCATGAAACCTGGATTACCAGAAATCAAACAAAAGAACAAAAAAATGAGAGAAAAAACAACAACATTTTTCCATCAGAAGAACGTCCAGCAAATTTTCTTAAGAACAAGATCACACCAATTTTCTCCTCTGTGGAACACATCTTACCCAAAACATCAATAAACAAAATAATCCCAACCACCACCCCCCGCCTTTTTTCTTTTTCTTTTTTTTGGCCGAGTGCCTTATTGTTTCTAATGCAATAAAAATCAACAACACACATTTACATCACAAATCCAGGAGGTGGGGGAAAAGGGAGGTGGGGACAAAATCACACATAACAGTTTCTGAAAACTTTCATTTCAGGAACATAGCCACACAAGAGATCTGGCTGTTTAGTACAGTAATCAGGTTTGTACTCACATGCACGTACTTTAAATTTCTCCATGATTCTGCAACAGCCTCCTTGTTCTCGTTTATTTACAAAGAAAACATGAACACAACTAAGTGTGGAGGGTGGGCGACAATAAAAATGAGCTTGCACACGAAATGGACAGGCAATAAAAGGATTTGTGCAAAAACCGGGATGTTTGCATACAGTCAAACTTTTATTCCAAAGCAATCTTTCACACAGTGCCAAATGTCCACACAGTGCCAAAGAAATGTTCACAAAGTGCCAAACTGTCAAACATTCACACAGTGCCAAAATGTCAAACAGTGCCAAAATGTCACACATTCACACAGTGCCAAATGTTTACACAGTGCCAAATGTTACCACAGTGCCGAGGTGTCAAATGTTCACACTGCCAAATTGTCAAACATTCACACAGTGCCAAATGTTTACACAGTGCCAAAGTGTTAAACATTCACACCGTGCCAAAGTGTAAAATGTTTGCACAGTGCCAAACGTTCACACCGTGCCAAAGTGTAAACTGTTTGCACAGCGCCAAATGTTCACATCGTGCCAAAGTGTTGAACATTCACACAGGGCATCAGTGCCAAACGTTCCAAAAGTGCCGAATGTTTGCACAGCGCCAAACATTCACCTAGTGAACAAACACGCTGACCGACGCTAAGAGAATCTGACACTGGAATACAATTATGGTGTTATATACCATGGATCCTGTAGTTGTGGTTTGGGTTTGTTATTTGAACTGAGATTCTGGTGAAACTTCCTCTACTGCAACACCGCACACCGCTACTATATCTAACACACAATATAAAAAAATTCAAAGAACAACAAAGAAAACAAATTGGCACCAAGATGCAGTTCCTGGCAAGATGATGAAGGGCAGACCAACACAGGTAGGCGCTCTGTGTAGGAGACACAAATGAACCCCAAGCGCAAAATGTTTCTGTCCTGCACACACCCTCTCAGGACAGCTGTTGGGTCAGCCGACGCATCGCCTGGCACGTACCTCAAACACGGTGACGTCCAACCTGGTCGACTCCTTTTTCCTTTATTGGTGGCTGACGAAAGATGCTGAGACACGCACTGTTGCCCTGTCGCCTGAATGACAAGAATTCAGTCAACAGCCCCCTTCCACCCACCCCTCCCCCACGACAGCTATCAGATCAGCAGACGCATCGCCCGGCACGTACCTCACGCACAGTGGCATCCCCTCCTGGGAGATTTCTCTTCCTTTATTGCTGGCTGACGGGAGATGCTGAGACATACACTGTGACTCACCCTCTTGCCTGAAGGGATGCTGAGGAAGCTTTCGGCAGTCGGACGATGAGCTGCAGCTGCAGAACCATCGCCTTCAAACACCTCCCATTCCACCTTTCCTGGCCACCAATCCCTCGCCAGCTGGGCGTTCTGCCCGAGTCGGTCATGGGACATGACAGAGCCTGGACTGCTTCGAGGGAACGCCAAGTAAAAGCAGTAACCCCAACCACCCACACCCACCCTTCATTCCCAATGACACTATTTCATACTCATACACAGAAAAGAATTTGTTCCTTTTTCTGTATTAACTGTTTTTTGGGTGTGTTTTTTCACCAGTGAGCTATTTACAGGCAAACGAAGAAAGACACCAGTAGCCACTGACCTCTACCCAGACTGCAGACACACACTGAGTAACGTGTTACTTCCTGCCACATCACAGTAACCCACAAGGAAGAAAAAGAAAAAAAAGAGATAAATATCAGAAACAGACGACAAAAATGAGTGAGGCATGACTCACGCCCCCCCCCCCCCCCCCCCACCCCCCCGCGTTGAATGGTCATGGACCAGGGGTTGATACATTGTCATCACAACAAAGTGGGTTGGGTTTGGGGACTGTCATCACAGCAAAGGCCGGGGTGGAGGGAGGGGGGGGGGGGAGGAAGTGTCATCACAACAATGGGGGTGGGGGTGGGTGGGGGCGCGGGTCATCACAACAATGGAGGTGGGTGGGGGCGCGCAGCATTCACTGTTATTAGATGAAAAAAGCTGATACAACAAAACTGTGCAACAATATCTGAGTCTCAGACATATAATTATATCTATGTATTTGTCCTGGGAAGGGGGTGGTGGTGGTGGTGGTGGTAGGGACTGACACACCCTTTATGAAGAGTAGGATTTTCTTCTCTCTCTCTCTCTCTCTCTCTCTCTCTCTCTTCTCTCTTCTCCTGTATTACTCTGTTTAAGGTCTTTCCGATCTAAATATACTGCCTAGAACAATCAATTACTTGCTTCTTCTTTTTGCTTTTTCTTCTTCTTCTACACTTTGATAGATCTGGTCAAATACATATATGCATCTGCTTTGGAAAATGAAACAAACAAACTATGTACATGGCACTGGGACAAATTGATCAACGTCTTCCTCTTGCTCGCTGTTCAGCAACCGTCTCGCTTGTTGTTTATTAGCTGTTTGCCTCCATTTCTTCTGCATATTCATGGAAAGTCTTTGCTTGATTTAACCCCTTTGCTTGATTTAACCAATTAAGGGCAAAAAACAACAACAACAACAACAAAAAACAAGGTCTTTCTAACTTTGCAGAAGTCCTCAGTTTTCCACACAGGGGATGAAGACAACTGAGGAACAGACCTGAGGACGTACCATTGGTGAAGTTTACGTTCCTTGTGTTTACTCTTATGCCTGGTGAGAGCTGCCATAGGCAGTTCAGGTCTTTATTGTTGTGGTCATGTGACATCTTTAATGCACTTATACTAGTTATAGTGAATTCCCTTCATTTGTTGACTAAATATACAGTTTCTTTTTCTTTTGCTTTCTGTTCTTTTTGAGGGCTTTCTTCTAATCAACCAGACAAGTTGGAGTGAGAAATCAATCTACTGGAACCAGCTTCATCATAGTTACGTTTATCAATTAATGAATGCATAACATTTTTCATTACCATCCTTACAGAACACCTGGCTGTCTACTATCCTTACAGAACACATGGCTGTCTACTATCCTTACAGAACACCTGGCTGTCTACTATCCTTATAGAACACATGCTTGTCTACTATCCTTACAAAACACATGCTTGTCTACTATTCTTACACAGCTTAACCTTATGCAAGCTTTGCTCCACCCCCACCCCCCACCCCCACCCTCCCACCTGCCCCCTCCCTTCCCAGACAAAGATATTTCTCAGTCTTATGGAAGTTTGGCTTACTGATTGCCAATTTTTTGTCTGTATATATATATAGTTTTTACATATTTTTTATTTTACACAGCTCTGGCTTGCTCACCCAGAGGTATTAACACTCTCGGTGTTCAAGCCATCGTGGATCTACTGGAGAAAAAAACAGCACCACCACTTCACGAAGAACCAGGGTACACTTAATGATGAAGCTATGTACAAGATTAATTATGCATTCATTCAGTTCAATATCAATCTTCCGTTGAGTGTTGCGAGGCCTCCATCGGAAAGCCAACCCCTTGAGATTTATCAGAGTTACGTATCACCAAGTGTGATATACCTTTCACAAAAAGTCCAGCAGCAGCTTTGATTTGTTTCCTATTGGGTGGGAGGGTAGGCAGGGTATTGGGGGTGGGGGGGGGGGGGGAATCCATTTCTACTTTTGTGGAGAGGCAAACTTTTAAAATGGCGGCTGATTACAACAGGGCTCTTCAGAAAGGTTCTTTATTCAAGCTCTGCATTTAAAGAATAGCCAAAGGTTTGTTATTCAAGCTCTGCATTTAAAGAATAGCCAAAGGTTCTTTATTCAAGCTCTGCATTTAAAGAATAGCCAAAGGTTCTTTATTCAAGCCCTGCTTTTAAAGAATAGCCAAAGGTTCTTTATTCAAGATCTCCATTTAAAAAGCTGCCACTCAACACATTGCATTTTATGGCATGCCAAACACAGGACAGCAAGGTTTGAACTTTAAGTATATTGTTTGTGGGTTGATTGCCACAACCAAATATTACTAAAAGGAAACAAGAAGGGGCGACACTGGGTTCTTGTCATCATTTTTTTTTTTTAAATATATAACACGCAAAAAAATCAAAACAAACAAAGCTTGCTGCTCAACCTTCTGTCTACCCCACCCTTCCTCATCCACCCTCCCTTCCACAAACGTAACCATCAATCAGCCAAAACATCCCTGACTGCCTGCCTAAATTGCTACCATCATCAATTGACCACCCTAATTTCCTGGGCATTTCCATCAGCGACAGGATTCTGCTTCCAGTCATCGCGCAGCGTGTGCTCAAACATGGCCGCCCGGTTCTGGTTCTCCCCGCGCTTGACCCAGTGCGAGTACATGCCGAAGGCGCAGCCGTCGATCAGCTTGCGGTACAGCTTCACCTTGTAGGGGTTCTCCAGAAGCGTCTCCATGGAGACCGGTGGGGGGTGGAGGTGAAAGTGCCGCAGTCGGAAGAAGAAACGGATAGCAAAGGCAGCAGCCTGGGAAACGGAGGAGAGGAAGATAAACATACAGCTAGTTACAGATTAGCCGCTTCAGAAGGTGGAAAGGGGTAGTGTGTGTGTGTGTGGGGGGGGGGGGGGGGGGGGGGTGCGCGTGCTTGCGTGCATGCGTGTGTGCTTGCATGCATGCGTGTGTGTGTGTGTGTGTGTGTGTGCTGAGAGTTGACAAACATGCCAGGGAGTATCCGTGAGTTTATACAGGGCTTACATGAAGAAAGAAAGATGTGTGTGCATGCTTGTGTGCACATGTGCATGTCCACACACGCATGTGTGCATGTATGTGTGCATATGCATGTGTTCTGTTTGCTTGTTTTTAATTATTATAGCACAAAAACAGGTACAATTAACATTGTATGCAATAAGATAAATGGGCAAATAGGTAGAAACAGTTTATATAATACAGCTATACAAATGAAAACATTTACAGTGATACATTGACACCTGAGCAAACACAGAAAAGATCTGTACATGTCCTATACTTGGAGAAAGCAATGGGGGACACAGACACAGAGAGAGACAGACAGACAGACACAGACAGAGAGACTGAGGAGAGGGAGACTGATAAAGACAGACAGACAGAGAGGTAGGATGGGGTGGGGTGGGGGTGGAAGTCAGCTGACTTACTCCACAGTGTGTACACAGGTATGCAAAACTGCCTACAGCTAATAATTATTCTGTTTGTCCTTGTTCTTACTTACCCTAAACACCTTTTTGGCATCAAATGTCTTCTGAGATTGCATCTGAAAATGCAGAAGAAGAAAAACAGCCACCTGAACACTGAACGCAAACTCACACAAAGCAAAATGTCAAGTACATCAGAAAAGACTATGATGACGTTTATAGGGCAAGCTACTTTGGCTTTCACTAAAGAAAGCAATTATTTCACATACTAGTTACTGTCAGGGTTTTTGCCTCTAACACTGACCGACAATCTGAAACAGAATGAGGCCCAAAATGCCTGTGTAGAATCAAGAAAGGGAGTTAATCAGCAACTGAAAGATGCCAGTCACATAAACACAACAACAAAGACCTAAATCACCTATGACAACCTTGAGGATGTACCTTGTTTATGTACCTTGTATTTACTCTATGGTAACCTTGAGGATGTACCTTGTTTATGTACCTTATATTTACTTTATGGTAACCTTGAGGATGTACCTTGTTTATGTACCTTATATTTACTTTATGGTAACCTTGAGGATGTGCCTTGTTTATGTACCTTATATTTACTTTATGGTAACCTTGAGGATGTACCTTGTTTATGTACCTTGTATTTATTTTATGGTAACCTTGAGGATGTACCTTGTTTATGTACCTTGTATTTACTCACAGGCCTACTGCTGGTGAGTCAGGGCATTCTTCCAAACACTCAAAGCATCTTCCAAACACTCCAGGCATTCAACACACCACAGCCGCAACCGGATAACTGCATTTTCATTTATCACCATTTATCTGTTGTTTTGTCACTTTGATTTTTGAAAAAGGGGCTTACATCCAAAATCTGCACCTATTTCGTATTATTACATTAAATTAGCATTCGCTTCTTTAACTGTTTATGCGTTTGGATCTTGTTTTAGAATGCTAGCAGTCATCCTTGTTTCTGATTTTTTCTTCTTCTTCGGGTCTTACTTTCTTGCTGGAGTGACTGTGACAGTAGAAGACTGAGACAGCCTTGCACAATAGGAGGACTGCCATAAGCACAAATTATAAGTCAAGTTCTTATCTATATGTAGAGGCTACATATCTATATAATGTACAACAGCTATTAGCTGCATAAATTTGTTTATTCTTTCACAAGTTCTGCATCGTTGTCAGCAGACAGATTACATGAACAATAAACACCTGGTAGTCTTTGGTGACCTTTTTCATTATTAAACTATCAGTATATGCACAGCCTCACTGTTCAATGACCACCTGACACACATTCACACACGCGTGCACACACACACACACACACACACATCCCCCCCAATGGGTCTCCATAGCTAAAATTATATAAGCTCTAATACCAGCAACAACAACAAAAAATCCCAGTACAACACAATTCAGTATTCAACAGTCCAACAATACCAATTTCAGCATGAATCATGAACAGCCTTTGCTCATGCATGCAATAAATAAACAACACAAGCAAAACTAAAACTAAAACAAAAATACAGTCAAAACTAAAACCAAAGAGGGGCAATGTCAAACATACCACTGGATTCCTCACAAGACAAAGCAGTATTGTTCAGAAAGAGGTTAAAGGAGAACCAGAGGAAGGAAGCAGTGAAGGTTCTACTGCTAGGGCTGGAATGGAAATTACTCTTGCAGCCGTTTTCCACTTCATTTCCGGTCCTGTTAGCTAAAAATTGGCGTTTTTTGAAAGTTGTGAAAATATGACCGTGAACGTTGCCATTTTGTGCCCAGCAGTCTGTGCCAGTGACATCATGATCAAAGTCACGATAGTATCAAATGTATCTTGAGCCAGCCTTTTTCTGCTCTTCATTGGTAAAGAGTAAAACCAACATGGCTGCACCCTGAGAAGCTCAAATTCCAAGTAAAAATGAACTTCTTTTGTCCAAATATCCACCAAAATCAATGGTGGCTAAATGTGAAATATTTGCACATTTCTGCATTTTCAGGCCAACTTGCATCTTGGCTTCATTTCCCCTTTAAAGGAGTTTGTCTTGAGTGGGTTCTATGTGCATCCTCTCATCAAAATCAACAGGTAAACAAAGCAAACTGCGGCAACAAAAACGCACACGTGGATGTGGGAAAAATCATCAAAGAGACAGCCAACTGTCACTTAATTCACTACTGACTTACAATTTTACATGCTCCAGAAATTACATCAAAAAGTAAAAGAAGGAGTGACTACCACTTTTCCAGGGTTCCTACAATTTTTTTTCATAAACTTTAAAGCCTTTTTGGGGTGGGGGGGGGGTCATTTTTCTTCTTCTCTCTACCAAATTCAAAAAATAAATTTGACATATTACCAATCTAGAGACCTTTAATCTGCCATACGTGAAGCACGTACCCGGCACACCCTCTACTTCACTCTCACAGTTCAGATGCCAGCATGCTGTTGTTTCATGATGACAATGTTGAATGTACATGCATGTAATATGAACAGCCAAAGTATAGTACTCTGTAGCTATAGCTATTCTCCTAGTAAGGGAATCATTGGCCTTCCAGTTTAGCTATTCTCCTAGTAAGGGAATCATTGGCCTTCCAGTTTAGCTATTCTCCTAGTAAGAGAATCATTGGCCTTCCAGTTTATCTATTCTCCTAGTAAGGGAATCATTGGCCTTCCAGTTTAGTTATTTTCCTAGTAAGGGAATCATTGGCCTTCCACTTTAGCTATTCTCCTAGTAAGGGAATCATTGGCCTTCCATTTTAGCTATTCTCCAAGTCAGGGAATCATTGGCCTTCCAGTTTCACTATTCTCATAGTAAGGGAATCATTGGCCTTCCAGTTTCACTATTCTCCTAATAAAGGAATCATTGGCTTTCCACTTTAGCTACTCTCTTAATAAGGGAATCATTGGCCTTCCAGTTTTGCTATTCTCCCAGTAAGGTAATCATTGGCCTTCCAATTTCACTATTCTCCTAGTAAAGGAATCATTGGCCTTCCAGTTTAGCTATTCTCTTAGTAAGGGAATCATTGGCCTTCCACTTTAGCTATTCTCTTAGTAAGGGAATCATTGGCCTTCCACTTAAGCTATTCTCTTAGTAAGGGAATCATTGGCCTTCCATTTTAGCTATTCTCTTAGTAGGGGAATCTTTGGCCTTCCACTTCAGCTATTCTCTTAGTAAGGGAATCATTGGCCTTTCACTTTAGCTATTCTCCTAGTAATGGAATCATTGGCCTTCCACTTTAGCTATTTTCCTAGTAAGGGAATCATTGTCCTTCCAGTTTCGCTATTCTCCTAGTAAGGGAATCATTGGCCTTCCAGTTTCACTATTTTCCTAGTAAAGGAATCATTGGCCTTCCACTTTAGCTATTCTCTTAGTAACGGAATCATTGGCCTTCCACTTTAGCTATTCTCTTAGTAAGGAAATCATTGGCCTTCCAGTTCCAAAAGAGAAGTCAAAATCCATTAAATACCTGAAGAGCTCAACTGACCTCTTTTTTTTTTAACCCCCCCCCCCCTCTCCCCAACTTTCCATACCCTGAAAATGGCAGATCATTTTCCCCGACCTTTTTCAAAGACTGTAGGAACCCTGCTAACTGAAGCTCCCACTCCCATTGGGCGGACCAGAAAGAGAATGAAACTGTCAATGTTAACTGAGTACCTTCTGGCTGAGCAAAAGCCTATTCTGTTGTATCACAATAAATCCAACCTCTGAAAACCTTGGTCGGATCTGAGAGAAAACCAACAACAGAAATCACAGTTACAGTTTTTTTTAAAGTACACTGCTAGTGTGTTCCTCTTTTCTCTTCTTTTTTCATGGCGCCTGTACATCTGTTTATCAGAAGACTGGTGTATGTGATGGCTTTCAGTTCCGTTCCCCCTGCTGCATTGGCAGCCACGCGAAGTCATCTTCCAGGGCTGACCTAGAATGCACTTCATTTTCACATCCACAGGAAAGTACACAGCAAGGCAAGACTACTGTAAGTCAAAATACTACACACTGAGTGTCCACCAAGTGACTTGCATCTCCATGAAAGCACACAGCACAGCAAGACTCATGTAGGTCAAAATACTACACACTAAGCGTCCACCAAGTGCCTGCATCTCCATGAAAGTACACAGCAGACCAAGACTCGTGTCAGTCAAAATACTACAGACTGAGTGTCCACCAAGTGACTTGCATCTTCATAAAATTACACAGCACAGCAAGACTCGTGTAAGTCAAAATACTACACACTGAGAGTCCACCAAGTGCGTCACATCACCATGAAAGTACACAGCACAGCACGACTCATGTAGGTCAAAATACTACACATTGAGCGTCCACCAAGAGCCTGCATTACCATGAAAGTACACAGCACAGTAAGACTTGTGTAATTCAAAATACTACACATTGAGCATCCACCAAGTGACTTGCATCCCCATGAAAGTACACAGCACAGCAAGACTCATGTAGGTCAAAATACTACACACTGAGTGTCCACCAAATGACTTGCATCCCCATGAAAGTACACAGCACAGCAAGACTCATGTAGGTCAAAATGCTATACACATTAAATGTCCACCATATGAGTTGCATCCCCATGAAAGTACACAGCACAGCAAGACTCATGTAGGTCAAAATACTACATGCTGTGCATCCACCAAGTGACACTACATCACTGGCACAGCAAGACATCTCATTACCAGAAAATTTCAATAGTACACACTGTGTCCACCAAGCGACTTACAATACACCCAGAAGCAGGAAAACTGCAATACTACACATTGTGTGTCCACCAAGCAACTTACAATACACCCCAAAGCAGGAAAATCTCAATGCTACACACTCTGCATCCACCAATCAACTTACAATACACCCCAAAGCAAGAAAACCTCAATACTACACACTGTGTGTCCATCAAGCGACTTACAATAGTATTAATACACCCCAAAGCAGGAAAACCACAATGCTACACACGGTATGTCCACCCAGCAACTTACATCACGTTGGAAGAAGGGGTGAAGCAAAGCTTGCTTGGCTGTGTAGCGTTCGTTGGGGTCCACCACCAGCAGATGGCGAATCTGTCCACACACAAACAACTCATATAATCTGTCCACACACAAACAACTCATAGAATCTGTCCACACACAAACAACTCATAGAATCTGTCTACATCAGTACATGCAAACAACTCACAGAATCTTTCTACACACAAACTCACACAATCTGTCCACACACAAACAACTCACAGAATCTGTCTACACACAAACAGCTCACAGAATCTGTCTACACACAAACAACTCACAGAATCTGTCCACACACAAACAACTCACAGAATCTGTCCACACACAAACAACTCACAGAATCTTTCCACACACAAAAAAACTCATAGAATCTGTCTACACACAAACAACTCACAGAATCTTTCCACACACAAAAAAAACCTCATAGAATCTGTCTACACACAAACAATTCATAGAATCTGTCTACACACAAACAACTCACACAATCTGTTGACACACAAACAACTCATAGAATCTGTCTACATCAGTACATGCAAACAACTCACAGAATCTTTCTACACACAAACTCACACAATCTGTCCACACACAAACAACTCACAGAATCTGTCTACACACAAACAACTCACAGAATCTTTCTACACACAAACTCACAGAATCTGTCCACACACAAACAACTCACAGAATCTGTCTACACACAAACAACTCACAGAATCTGTCCACACACAAACAGCTCACAGAATCTGCCTACACAAACTCACAGAATTTGTCTACACACAAACAACTCACAGAATCTGTCCACACACAAACAACTCACAGAACCTGTCCACAAACAAAAAAACTCATAGACTCTGTCTACACACAAACAACTCACAGAATCTGTCCACACACAAACAACTCACAGAATATGTCCACACACAAAAAAAACTCATAGAATCTGTCCACACACAAACAACTCACAGAACCTGTCTACACACAAACAACTCACAGAACCTGTCCACACACAAACAGCTCACAGAATCCATCCACACACAAACAGCTCACACAATCTGTCCACACACAAACAGCTCACACATGGAATCTCTCCATACACAGACAACTCACACAATCTGCCCACAAACAACAAACAACTCACAGAATCTGTCCACATACAACAGACAGGTCACAGAATCTACAACTCATACTGTGTGTGTGGTGGGGTGGTGGGTGGTGGGTGCAGTAAATCTACATCCACATATTTCGCATAATACATCTTCACTTCTTTCAAGAGGCTGTTTCCAACCCATCTCTTCCGGCAAGCACTGTCACATACACGCAAGTCAAACACTCTTCCACTTGGTTGTGAGCCGGACACAATAACAGAACAGAAACAGGAACTGATCGATCCCAGGAGAACGTACCAGGTCTTTGGGAGTGTCCGACACATCGTTCCAGATGGGGGAGCTGAAGGCGTAGTTGCCGGCCATGATGTCCCGCAGCATGTACATCTGCTTCCGGTGCCAGAAAGGGGGTGACCCGCAGAGCCTGGAGCACACAAATGCTCAGTGTTTAGTGTTTACCACTGGTACAGCTCTGCAGAAGCAGTGTTGCTGCTGGGTTTTCAGAAAAAAAGAAAAGGGGGAGGGGAGGGAGGAAGGGAGAGAAAAAAACAATGTACTTGTCTTGACAAAACCAGCAAGTGAAGCTGTTGTTGATCACTTTTATATATTAGCACTAGTCTCCCGCTCTTGAGCAGACTCACTGTGATTCTACATGAGTGACTTGCTTTTTATAGCGCATTTCTGAATATCCACCATTTACATGTTTAAACATGGTCAGTACCTGAGAGCAATCCTTACAATGTGAATGTGGTGATTATTTGTGAGGAATAATACTAGATGCATTTCTAAAGCACTGATTCCCTGCATGTGTGAGGCTCAAAAGCACTGTTCATAAAACATCTTTACTATGGTGTAACTGTCACTCACACATCAAGATAACTACAGTGCACTTAAACCATCTTTACTACAGTGTAAATGTCACTCACACAACATGATGACTAGAGTGTATTTGTGAGGAATACTTACTTTGCGAATATGATGACCGTCACTGAAGAAGACCTACAGCACAAGCATAATGACTATTTGTGAGGAATATTTACTGCATATAATGACCAGCTCTGAGGAATGCACACAGCACAAACATGATGACTATTAGACTAGAGAAATTATGCTGTTTATACTGTTATGGTACAAATAGGATGGTTATCTGTGTTCATACTTACAACATGAATGCGACGGCTCTCTGAGAGGAATACTTACAGTGTGAACATGATGACACCACAAGCCCACCTGTAGACAGAGAGATAGAAATATGGGCACAAATCAAAGTACATGGGCTATAGGCCAACCCAGAGGCCAACATTCATTTAAAGTACTAATCCCCCCTCTCCCCACCCCAACTTCTTGCAATTTGGTGTCTCGCATTTTGTTTGGAACTGATGTAGAATTTGGAGTGGATGAACTGTCCTGAGGGGACCCAGTGCAGTTGACGGGGGACTAAAATCCAAATATTGACTAAATATCTAGCACACACACACCTCCTGCTCCCCCCCCCTCTCTCTCTCTCACACGTATGCACGCACGCACACACACTCACAAACTCACACACACAAACTCTCTCTCCCTCACACACACACACACACAGCAAGTAACTGGTTTTCACACCCACTTACTCACATCACAGCTCTCACAGCAAACGAGCAGGAGGTAACTCACAGGGACTAAGGAAGGTCACAACTCACACAGGTCCACTTCTTTTCCATACCCCATGATGTCTGTCTCCCCCATCTCCCAGCAAGTTATTGGTTCTCACACTAGTGATTTACCACAGGGACTAAGGTCACAACTCACAAGTCCACTGTTTTTTTCTCTCTCTCTGTAGCCCACAGAGTCTGTCTCCCCCAATCTCCCAGCCCAGCAAGTTGCCTGTTCTTGCGCCCACTTACTCCGGCTCTAATCTCACAGCAAGTGAGCAGGAGGTATAATCTGACTGGGACAAAGGCAGGAAGGTCACAACTCACAGGTCCACTTTTTTCCCATAGCCTAAGGTGTCAGTCTCCCCAATCTCCCAGCAAGTTACCTGTTCTCACACCCATTTACTCTGGCTCTCATCTCACAGAAGCAAGCAGGAGGTATAAACTGACTGGCACTACGGAAGGAAGGTCACAGCTCACAGGTGCACTTCTTTTCTGTAGCCCACGGTGTCTGTGACCCCCCCCCCCAGTCTCCCAGCCCAGCAAGTTACTGGTTCTCACATTCACAGCGAGTGAGCAGGAGGTATAATCTGACTGGGATTAAGGCAGAAAGGTCACAACTCGCAGGTGCACTACTTTTCTGTAGCCCACTGTGTTTGTGACCCCCCCCCACCCCCCAGCCCAGCAAGTTACTGGTTCTCACACTCACAGCGAGTGAGCAGGAGGTATAATCTGACTGGGATTAAGGAAGGACAGTCACAACTCACAGGTCCACTTCTTTTTCACAGCCCAAGGTGTCAGTCTTCCCCATCTCCCAGCAAGTTACTGGTTCTCTCACCCATTTACTCATGTCTCTAGTCTCACAGCAAGCGAGCAGTAGGTATAAACCGACTGGGACAAAGGCAGGAAGGTCACAACTCACAGGTCCACTTCTTTTCCGTAGCCCATGGTGTTGGTCTCATCCATGGCTGCATTCAGCGTCTCTGGCGCCAAGTAGCCTGGAGTGCCCAGCAGCTCTGCAAAGCACGAACACAGAAAGAAAAAACAACAGTAAGTTGTGTCAAAAGATTTGATCAAATCAGATGTGGCCCTCAACTCTGCACACACACTGCATGCCAAAATCTGTGGTGTCTGGCAGCTCTGCAAAGCACACAAACAAACAATTTATTGAGAGACAGGAGTTTATCAATATGTGTGTGTGTGTGTGTGCGTGCATGTATGTGTGCATGTGCAGCAAGTCTGCAAAGTACACACAAAGAAACAGTTTATTGAGAGACAGGGGTGCGTGCGTGTGTGTGTGTGTGTGTGTGCAGACGTGTGCATGTATGTTTGCATGTGTGTGTGTGTGTGTGTGTGTGTGTGTGTGTGTGTGTGTGTGTGTGTGTGTGTGTGTGTGTGTGCATGCATGCATGTGTGAATGTGATGAAGTCGAATTATTAATATATGATTTAAATTCAATTTTTTGGCTGTAAAAAGGAAGGTAGGAAGGGAAAACACATGAACGACCAAATTTGCAGCTTACTATTCACCAGTTTCTATCATGCACAGGGTGGACCTGAGCTTCACTGGAGGTTCAGTCCTAGCTCAAAGTTGAACTTTGTCATTTTAGTTCAGCAGAAAGATGACAGGAGATTTGAATGCGTGTTCCTGACAAAATGGCAGCAACGCCGATGTTGATTCATCCACACTTACCCGTCAGCTTCTCTCCATCCTGCAGTATGGTGGCAAAGCCAAAATCCGACACCTTGATGTTGTGATTGTCGTCCAGCAAGATATTTTCAGGCTGATGAGCAGCAAGAAACAGATAGAAAATCAATAAAATGCAGAACTGCAAAACTATAAGACATGTATGGTAAATCACACAGCAAACAAGAACATACAGTATACAGAACAGCAAAACTGTAAAACATGTATGGCAAATCGCACAACAAGAACACACAGTATTAAGTTGACTCCCAAGTCACATTCACAATTAGCAAATTCAATTCAATTCAAAAAACTTTAATCATCCCACAAGGGGCAATTTTGTAAAATGACTTGCATTCATTTTTTATTAGATTTCCATGTGGCCTTCAACTGGGTCAAGGCGGTGGATTAAAACTGGCCGGACCATGTAATATTCAACTGAGCTTCTTCACCTTATGGGTTTCAAAAGTCCTGCCATAAAACAAAAAGTGAAACAAATTCTAAGAAACAAAATAACTGGCTACATTTAAGAGAACTGGACATTTATATGTGGAAGTAACAATGTTACAAACTAGCTACTAGCATTGCTCACTACAACTTATTCCAAGAATACTGTCATTGTTTTCTACACATGACAATTCAGTAATGAACTTATATTAACAACAACAACAACAACAACACACACACACACACACACACACACACACACACACACACACACACACACACACACACACACACACACACACACACACACACACACACCTGTACACTCACAAACACACATACATGCACATACCCACATGTACTCACACACACACACACACACACACACACACACACACACACACACACACACACACACACACCACACACCTTGAGATCTCTGTGAACAATGTCGCGATTGTGCAGGTACCAAACCACTTGGAACAGCTGGTGCATAAATAACCTGTCATGGGAGAAAATACACAAATAATTATAAATTTTGACAATACAAACAAATCCGAAGATACATGTAAACTCTGAATTTTTTTAAGTAAACCCTCAAATTTATAAACTCCACTGGCATGTGTAAACCACAACATGTTTACAAATAAATCCACCATCAATACATGTAAACTGACAGGGGTGTAGATAGCTATTCTAACATGGGAGTAAAGAATTAAACTTAAACTGCTTTGGAAGTAAATAGTATTGTGAAATGGGAGTAATGAGTTAAACTGAACTGGTGGTAAACAGCTGTTCTGAAATGGGAGGAAAAAGTCAAAGTGACATGAAAGTAAATAGCTAAACTCAAAGGGGAGTAAAGAGTCAAACTGATGTGGAAGCAAAGAGTTAATCTCACAGGGGATTAACAATTAAGTTAAAGTGTTATGGGAGTAAGGAGTTCACTGATATGGGAGTAAAGAATTAAGCTCACAAGTCACATGTGAGTAAACAGTAAAGAGTTAAACTAACTCACAAGTCGCACGTGAGTAAAGAGTAAAGAGTTAAAACTAACACTAGCAAAAAAAAACCCACCAAAGTCTGGAAGCACGAGGTAGATAGTAGTGATAATGAAATGGGAGTAAAAGTATTACGCTGCATGGCATGGGAGCAAAGAGTTAAAGTGACATGGGCGTTACCAGTTCACCTGACAATGTGCTCATCCCTTTCATCTCACCTTGTGCGCTTCTCTGAATACTGGACCTCCCTGGTGAGGTCATCAAACAGCTCTCCTTTCCTGCATCTATCCACAAGCAAAGTAAAACAAAACATTGTCAGCTGAAAGAGCAAACCTTTAGTCAACTTAGGTGTATTTAAAGCTGTGTGTGTGTGTGTGTGTGTGTGTGTGTGTGTGTGTGTGTGTTGTATAGTCTATGGTGTGTGTGTGTGTGTATAGTCTGTGGTGTGTGTGTGTGTGTGTGTTGTGTGTGTGTTGTTAGTTATGGTATTGTGTGTGTGTGTGTGTGTGTGTGTGTGTGTGTGTGTGTGTGTTGGTGTGTGTTGTTATGTGTGTGTGTGTGTGTGTGTGTGTGTGTGTGTGTGTGTGTGTGCGCGTGTGTGTGTGTTGCACAGTCAGTTGTGTGTGACCAGTAACCTGGAAATGTTACTGGTAACAACAACAAAAATCCTGACCAGTGGCCTAGGGAACCTGAACAATAACCTAGGAAGCCTGGCCAGTACCTTGGAAAGCCTGACCAATAACCAAGGAAGCTTGATGGCTAACCAAGGAAGCGTAACCAGTAAACCAAGGAACCTGACCAGTAACCTACAAAGCCTGACCAGGCTGGAACTGGTCAGGGAAGACTGACTACTTACCTAGGAAGGCTGACCAGTAAGCAACAAACACTGCAAACCAAATAACCTTTCACCAGTACCCCCAAGGAACCCTGACCGGTACCCCAAGGAACCCTGACCAGTAACCAAGGAACCCTGACCAGTACCCCAAGGAACCCTCACCTGTACCCTAAGGAACCTAACTGGTAACCAAGGAACCCTGACCAGTACCCCAAGAAACCCTGACCTGTACCCCAAGAAAACTCTGACCAGTAACCAAAGAACCCTGCGCAGTACCCCAAGGAACCCTGACCAGTAACCAAGGAACCCTGACTAGTACCCCAAGGAACCCTGACCGGTAACCAAGGAATCATAATCAGTACAAGGAACTCTGACCAGTACCACAAGGAACCCTAACCAGTAACCAAGGAACCCTGACCAGTAACCAAGGAACCCCAACCAGTTCCCCAAGGAACCCTGACCTGTACCCTAAGAAACCCTGACCGGTAACCAAGGAACCCTGACCAGTACCACAAGGAACCATGACCAATAACCAAGGAACCATGACCAGTACCCTAAGAAAACCCTGACCAGTACCCTAAGAAAACCTGACCAGTAACCAAGGAACCCTCGCCATAACTGCCCTGGAGGCCTCCTGCCCTTGGGACTGACCACACCCAATGTGTTGAGGTAACTGTGGTTGGGTTCAGCCCTTCACGGCTCCCACTCCCTTGCCCTACCATGAAGTTCCAGCCTTTACAGGATAACTTTCTCTTCTTTTTTTTTAACCCACCTCTTATCGTCTTAACACACCCTAATAAATCAGGTGAAATTCGACACGGCCTCAAACGGCCCAATAACAAGGACTCATGCACCCCAAAGCCCAAACTAGGGTGGTACCCCTGCCAGTGTCACAGGCCATGGTGACATCACCCGTGGAGAGAGAGAGAGAGAGAGAGAGAGAGAGAGAGAGAGAGAGAGAGAGAGAGAGAGAGAGAGAGAGAGAGTGTGTTTGTGTGTGTGTGTCCAAGGCTGACGTAGTGTCGACATCGGGCTCGATGTGGTAATGAAACCAGTGCTCGGAGTTCGAAGCGTGTCAAGCCAACCCACTTAGCCAGTGAGGTAAGGGGTACACTACCTGGACTTCGACCCCTCTGCCCGCTTTTAACTTCTGGTCCCCCCCTCCCCTCCCCACCCCATCGCTCTCCCCAACTGTCTCAGGCACGTCGGACAAAGCAGAGTGATTCGTGGGGTGTGGTGGTGGGGGGGGGGAGGGGGGGGGGGGCTTTGTTATTTCTGTCGCACCTGTCAGCGTCGGCTTGACTCTTAACTAGTGCAGTTTACCTGTGATTACCACGTTATCAAATTATGAATTAGGACGAGGTTATACTTTGCGCCGCGCTGTACGCATTCCTAGCTCAAAAAGGGTACGCTGACAGCTAATCCGACGTACCAGTGAATTACTGTTACTCAGCTGACAACTCGAACACCAGCACTCGGAGAGAGAGAGAGAGAGAGAGAGAGAGAGAGAGAGAGAGAGAGAGAGAGAGAGAGAGAGAGAGAGAGAGAGAGAGACCCGCGCACGCACACACGCACACACACACACACACACACACACAACACACACACACACACACACACACACACACAGAAACTGACAGACAAAGAGAGAGAGAGAAGTGCTGGGTCCCCATTCCTGCTTCTTCACACACACACACACACACACACACACACACACACACACACACACACACACACACACACACAGAGCCAGACAGAAAGCCACAGAAACAGACAGGCAGACAGACACAGAGAGAGGTGCTGGGTCCCCATTCCCACTTCTTCACACAGGTTGACAACACTCCAGCTGGAGTTGGAATGGACTATACCCGCCCCGAGGAGACTGTAGCTGTACGGTTTGGCTGCCAGGACCTTCAAATGCAACAATTATACCTACCTAAACACTTAGCAATAAACTCGCGTATTTATGAGTTTGTGAGCAATGATCTCAAGTATTTCTGTGTTTGTAAGCAATGACTCGAACTCAAGCAGTTCTGTGTTTGTGAACGATGAACTAGAGTATTTCTGTGATTGTGAGCAATGAACTCGAGTACTTCCGAGTTTGTAAGCGATGAACTCGAGCATTTCTGAGTTTACGAGTGATGAACTCAAGTATTTCTGTGTTTGTGAGCAATGAACTCAAGTATTTCTAAGATAGTTTGTGAGCAATGTACTCAAGTATTTGAGTTTCTGAGCGATGAACTCAAGTATTTCTGAGTTTCTGAGCGACGGGGTCAAGTATTTCTGAGTTTGTGAGCAATCAATTCAATAATGTCTTTGATTGTGAGAGGGAGAGAGAGAAAATAAATCACGCTAAATTAACGAACTAACTTTAAGTTGAAAAGAAACTCCTTCGACTCATAAACTACTCCACGGAGTGATCTTGATCCTGTATTTAGCAAGACTCCATGGTACTGCCAGTACGGTATCGAAAGGTGTTGCATTAAAAACCGGGAGGGTGGAGGGGGGTTGGGAGGGTGGGGTGGGTGGTCTTGCACATCCTGACGGTTTGTTAGTTAGTTCTTGTATTTTAACGTCCTGTCAACCGTATCAGGTTACTGACCTCCAGACGAATCACACATTCAAAATTCTTTCACACCAGTTCAAAACACGAGTCACTAAAAACTCACAAGTTTGTCTTATTCACTGTTACAACGTCAAAAACAAACCATATATCTGTCAATGTACAGTAACACATGTTTTGGTAGCTGTTTGTATTCTGTATTACATAGGCACTCACCACGGGATCTGCTTAAATCACCTGTGACTATGGGCAGGGTGACCTACTTTTAATATTTATTCCGCGAGTCCACAAAAGAAACTACCGCGACTAGCCAGAACCACCACAGTTAAACAGTAGGGAGAGAATTGGGGGGGGGGAGGGGAGTGGTGTCTGGACCGGGAAGGTAGAAATCCGGACAGGGAGTAAGAAGTAATTAACTTGGTGTTTTACGCCCAGTCAACCATTACGGTCATATCGGGGGGAACAGGACAGGGAAAGGAAGGCATCCCTGGCAGTGGGTGAAGCATGCGTGGCTATATTTTCTGACCAGCTCCTGGTTTTTAAGGGAGAACAAATTTAAATTTGTCAGCTCTGCGTTCTCGACAGATGGATCCTCAATTTCTGCGTCCGCAGTACCCCACTGCTTGTACGGGTTTCCGGGCCTCCTTCTTCCTGAGACTGTTTCCTCTACCGGTGCCACTGTGTTGACCACTGACATAATATATATATATATATATATATATATATATATATATATATATATATATATATATATATTTGTGAGTCGGTGTGGCCTAGCGGTAAGGCGTTAGGTTGGCAAGCAGAGGGACTTCGGTTTGAATCTGCTTCGGCTCTCCTTTCTCTTCAAACGTTGTGGTCTGTGGACTCTGTCTCGTGACTTTGTCCCGCACAATTATGAAACATTAAAATGGCCTCATCGCTGCCCACCTTAATGCAGTCATTCTGGTGGTGATAGTGTAGGATAGGTATATAATCTCCTCTCCCCACCTCCATACCCCACTTCTCCCCCTCTCTATAAGCCTTATGGTTTCTGTGGACGTTACTATGTTTAATATATATATATATATATATATATATATATATATATATATATATATATATATCAGTGGTGTGCACACAGACAGTGCTGACCTGGCTACAGTTCATCTGTCAATCAGAAGGTGGCGCGATGTCAGTTGGCTCTGTTCGGCCAGTGCACATGACACGATGCGGCCTTGGTTCGTTACATCAGTTTAACGTCCACTGCCACTTCGATGACGGTCACCTTAAATTTGTGATCCCAGGACTGAGGTCTGCTTATGTGCAGAACGGGGGAGGGGGGAGAGAGAGGATGGGGAGGGGGGCTATACCCACCATTCCTAGAACTCTACACAGTCAACACCACCACCGACAGTCACCACCACCACCACCACCACCACCACCGCCACTGATACCGATCAGTTCTTCAAATCTGGCATTGTATATATAATATGAACATGACTCGAGCAGCTATTGAACGGAAACCATTTCAGTGCCGCCGTCCCCTTGTAGGGCCAAGTCAGGCACACAGTGTAGCCACAAACCACGAATCCGAGGAGAAATTCACCTCGCCATAAACCACAAATCCGAGGAGAAATTCACCTCGCCATAAACCACAAATCCGAGGAGAAATTCACCTCGCCATAAACACAAATCCGAGGAGAAATTCACCTCGTCATAAACCACGAATCCTAGGAGAAAATTAATCTCGCCATAAACCACGAATCCTACGAGAAAATTAATCTCGCCATAAACAATGAATCAAAGTAGAAAATTAATCTCGCCATAAACCACAAATCCTAGGAGAAACTTCACCTCGCCATAAACCACAAATCCTAATATAAAATAATTGAATCTCGCCATAAACCACGAATCCAAAGGAGAAAATTAATCTGGCCAAAAACAAAGGATCAGTCCTAGGAAAACATTAATCTATTTTCAGGGAAGGACGCGGGGGCCAAAGCTGCAAGTCACGCGATGAATCTGGGTTAGTCTCACTGAGCCAGAAAAAGCTCAGTATCTTGTCTCAGTGCCCAGTCCAGGCAGAGGCAATAAACGTACTACCGTCTCTGTTAGTGTCACGGAACCCAGGAGAGGTCAAGAGCAGGGAGGTGGAGCTGGGCTCTCACAGCAGGATGGATTAATTGTCTTGCTGCCGGCAAAGTTGTTCCCAACAGTTGTTTCAGCCTCGGTCTACACTGTCTTTGTGGCTTTGTTCCGCACAGCTGTTGAAACAGCAATTAGCGAAACTGCCAAGAACAAGTCTGCCGGCAGCAAGACAATCCATCCTGCTAAGAGAGCCCAAGTTGCTTTGCGCTGGTGGGGTCCGCATGCACCTCCGTAACCACAATATATTGTTATTCTGGCGGTGGCTGGCGGTCTCTTCGGTCTTTACGGGTCGGAGTGAACGGACGAGCACATCATCTACCCGAGCTCCCCCCCCCCCCCCCCCCCCCCCCGACCGTGGCGGGTGACTAAATGGGCCTCTCGCGGTCCCACCATCATGACCTGGCGGCAAGGTCAGGTGTCAGAATTGACTGACAGTTCCCAGATGAGCCAAGCCCACGGCCCTTTCTGGCTGACTGTGGCAGTGGGAATGAACTTGAGACGCCCCTGCCGGTCACAGTACTTCCTTTCACAGTTACCGATTTCCTGTATGCACCCTTTTTCGGCTTCGGTAGCCTAGCTACTACAGACGCAGAAAATAACTTCTCTTTAAGCTTTCACAGCATTTTAACCATGGACCTATGCATCTACTCCATGATTTTAACCATCTTTCTATCGCCCTGATATAACCGTACCGGTTGACTGGGCGTAAAACACCAACTTACTTACCATCTCTCTAGCTCAGTGGCCCCAACCGCCCCCCCCCCCCCCCCCCCCACCCCCTGTGGCCTTTCCTTCTCAGTAGTAGTTCTCAGGCACAAGGCCATTGGTGCAGCTGGCCCTCAAGTCAACAATTCGGTCATGGCCTTTGCCGCGCGCCGCCCGGACCGGGGAGGGTAACGGATGGTCTACATGCAGCCTCAACCACTGAGCTAGACAGACCCGACTCCCACGTGGTTTACAGCCACGTGCCGACTGGAGATAGTCGAAAATAGACGGGCTTTGCTACCATGGACCTATATATCGGTCCATGGTCAGTCGCAGGTAGGTAGGTAGGTAGGTAGGTAGGTAGGTAGGTAGGTAGTGTTGCTTAGCGAGCGAGAAGAGAGAGAGAGAGAGAGAGAGAGAGAGAGAGAGAGAGAGAGAGAGAGAGAGACTAGAACTCTCGAACTCGAAAACTTTATTTTACAAGGAACCAGAGACAGAGACAGACAGAGAGAGAGAGACCGTACAGAGAGAGAGAAAGAGACACACAGAGAGACAGAGACAGAGAGACACAGACAGACTAGAACTCTCGAACTTGAAAACTTTATTTTACAAGGAGCCAGAGAGACAGAGACAGAGAGAGCTCTCGAACTCGAAAACTTTATTTTACAAGGAGACAAGGACTAGGAGAGAGAAGAGGGGAGAGCGAGCGAGAGAGAGAGAGAGAGAGAGAGAGAGAGAGAGAGAGAGAGAGAGAGAGAGAGAGAGAGAGAGAGAGAGAGAACTCGAACTCGAACACTTTATTTTACAAGGAGGCAGACAAACAGACAGAGATAGAGAAACATATTCTGAGCCGGTATGGACAAAAAAAATCCCCTCTTTGGTATGGATCACTAAAGCCGGCAAGCACTGAAACTGGGTACCGACCACTAAGCCAAGAAGGACTCGAGTCTGGGTTAGGACAATACTTACAATTCAAAGACCAGGAACAGGAATGTTGGAGTCTCGAAGTAGTCGTGGAGTTCAACTGAAACAAAGCGAAGTAAAGCAGTGAGACTACACTGAAGCATTGTCAAAACGTGGAAGCATAATCATTCAGACAGACTGATGATGAGGAGGAGGCTGATGAATGGTGGCTATGGAGTGTCAGAAGTATGCGTGCATTATGCTTGCCGAGGGCGCCGGGAGACATTATGAATGACGGCATTGTGAGAAGTGGTTTCTGGAGTTGGCATCTTCCGGCCTCTGACATCATGGTCGCCAGCCCAACTCGACCTACTGCCGTATACAACACGACACTTTCCCTGGTTTAGCTGTCGTGTAATGCAATGCCAATGTTCGCCAATTTCACTGCTTCTGTCCAGTAACACAACGCAATGCTACAGCCTTCGGCGATCGACATTGAGTACCTTTGGTTCAGCTGTCGTGTAATACAATGCAGTATCCCACTGTTTGTCTCTGAGTTCCCCTATGATTGTGTCCTGTCACACAATGCAATGAGACAGCCTACCCTGTTCAGCTGTCATGTAATACAATGCAATATCCCGCTGTGTTCGCCAGTTTCCCTGGTTCTCCTGTCCAGTCACACAATGCAATGGAACAGCTTGCACCGTTCGACATTGAATATCCCTGGTTCAGCTGTCATGTAATCCAATGCAATACCCCACCGTGTTCGCCAGTTTCACTGCTTCTGTCCAGTCACACACTGCAATGCGACCGCCTTCGGCGTTCGGCACTAAGTCGATGCTGTTCAGCTCAACTGTCGTGTAATACAATGCAATATCCCACTAAGTTCGCCAGTTTCCCTGGTTCAGCTGTCGTGTAATACAATGCAATATCTCACTAAGTTCGCCAGTTTCCCTGGTTCAGCTGTCGTGTAATACAATGCAATATCTCACTAAGTTCGCCAGTTTCCCTGGTTCAGCTGTCGTGTAATACAATGCAATATCCCACTAAGTTCGCCAGTTTCCCTGGTTCAGCTGTCGTGTAATACAATGCAATATCCCACTAAGTTCGCCAGTTTCCCTGGTTCAGCTGTCGTGTAATACAATGCAATATCCCACTAAGTTCGCCAGTTTCCCTGGTTCAGCTGTCGTGTAATACAATGCAATATCCCACTAAGTTCGCCAGTTTCCCTGGTTCAGCTGTCGTGTAATACAATGCAATATCCCAATTCCCCTTTTTGGCCGGTTTTAATCCCCCTTGGTTTTCCTATCCCTGGTTCTCCTATCAAAGTACCATACAAATTACAAATGCAATATCCGGTCGGTGTCCCAGGTTCTCCTAACACAAATTCCAATGAAATACCACAGGCGGTTCAGTTTTGCATTACTGGATGACTTATGGAACTCGCTTCTTTGCGACCAATGCCAGTACAATGTACAGCCAGAATGATGTACACAAGTTAGTGACCACCACACGACCT
>JABMCL010003669.1:7500-32500 GCA_018857735.1 Alviniconcha marisindica | reverse complement strand
TATTAGTATTACCCCAGCCGTTTCTCACAAAAGTCCAAGAGTTCGGGAGCTGTGTGAGAGTCGAGGTGGACGTCCTGGGCTCCCCGTCCTTAATACTGTAACAGTCCGTAACAACAGCGTTGAAGAAGAAGACAACAGTCTCCAACAGTTCGTTAGACTTGCTTGACGCCGAGTTGGCTGCGGAGGAGAGGTACTGGCGGGGACCGAGATCCCAGGAGGTGGGGGAAAGAAGGGGACTACGCTGAACACTACGCTGTCACCAGATGAATGATCACTGCATTAACGTGAGCCGGTTTGGCCTAGCGGTAAGGCGTTAGACTGGTAAACAGAGGGACCTCTGTTCGAATCCGCTTCGGCTCTCCTTTCTCTTCAAAAGTTGTAGTCTGTGGACACTGTCTTGCGACTTTGTCCATCACAATTGAAACATTCTCTTCAAAAGTTGTAGTCTGTGGACACTGTCTTGCGACTTTGTCCATCACAATTATGAAACATTCAAATGGCTCTCATCGCTGCCCAGTATATAATCTCCCTCTCTCCCCACCTCCATACCCCCTCCCCACCCCCTTCTCCCCGTCCCTAATAAGCCTTATGGTTTCTGTGGACGTTAAGCACCATGTTTACTTACTTACTGCGTTAACACGGGTAGCCATTTTCAATGTTGCATTCACTGTGAGGGGCAAAGTCACGGGACACTGCCCATAAACCACAACTTTCGGAGAGAAAAAAAAAAAGTAGAACCGAAGCGGAGAATCAAACCCGACGTCGTCCGCTTACGCCTTACCGCTGGGCCAAACCGGCTCCCGGACTCGGGTGCTTCGACAGTTTGGTGGCTGGGTGAGCTAGGCCACCTCCCAGAGCGGTCTTGTCGACCTCCACTTGTGTTGACTTAGAAGTTAGATGCCTCTGCGAGTTAAGGAAGAGATTAATGGCACTGGCAGGACTTTGACTCGGAGTTAACTCCTTTACTTATCACACAACAGGCCGGTGTTAGTCATCGCTCCTGCCGCGTCTGACAAACGGTCCGCAACTATTGGTTACATTTGTTTAACGCCGAGCTGTCTCCTGGGAGGTACTGGCAGGAACTGAGCTCCCAGGAGATGTCGATCGGGGGGGGGGGGGGGGGGGGGGGGGGGGGGGCATTGTCACCACCAGAATGCTTTTTGCATTACGATGGGCAGCGATGAGAGCCGGAACGGGGAACCGAACCGACGTTCACTGTTTACCACTATATATATATATATTATAATAATACCAGCCTAGCGCCTTATGTGAGCCGGTTTGGCCTAGCGGTAAGGCGTTAGGCTGGTAAGCAGAGGGACCTCGGTTCGAATCCGCTTCGGCTCTCCTCTCTCTTCAAAAGTTGTGGTCTGCGGACACTGTCTTGTGACCCTGTGCCTCACAATTATGAAACATTAAAATGGCTCTCATCGCTGCGCATTAAGATACTGGAATCATTCTGGTGGTAACAGTGTATATTATATATATTATAATCTCCCTCCCCCCCCCCCCCCACCCCCGTCCCCGTCCCCGTCCCAAATAAGCCTTATGATTTCTATGGACGTTAAGCACCAGGTTGACTTACTAGCGCCTTACCGTCAGGTCAAAACCGGCTCGTGATTGTGCTTGGACCGTGGACCTACATCATGTACATGTAGATCCATGACTGGGGCCGTTTATTGGCTGCGTGACGCCACCGCCGAGAGAGGTCCTGTCGACCCCCACCTGTCAGTGTCACTGTGTTGACTGTGCCTGCACTGCGGAGGCGCCAATCGAGGAAGAGATTGGCCCTGCCGCTGGCATGACGCTGACTTTCAAGAGCTTGGGGAGACCTCTCTTAATCACACCACAGGCCGACATTATGACCCCTGCCGCCTATGACCAAAGTCCGCACGCTCGAGTTCAACGTTGCTTTACGTCCAAGTGACGTCCACATAAGGACTGTTACAGCGTTAGGGGACGGGGGGGCCCAGGACGGCCACCTCCAGTTTCACACAGCTCCTACGCTCAAAAAGTCCGCACGTCTAGCTGCGTGTCAAAATGAACATTCAGTCTGTTCGTGTCGCACTGCTGCCTCTTAAAGCTGTGACGTTCTCCTCTACTTGTTGCAGTACAGACAGGTCTCTGCTTGAACTTGAAGTGTAACTGCCTTGGTGTCCACCCAACAGCCTAACTTAATGTAACTGCCTTGGTGTCCACCCAACAGCCTAACTTAATGTAACTGCCTTGGTGTCCACCCAACAGCCTAACTAACTCACAGCTGGGTCTAGAGTGTTCCACTTCCGCAAAACTGCTGATGCTGAGCTAACTTGTACTAGTACTGTAGTAACAGTTTCTTTAAAATCTTATGAAATGTTCTTTTGCGGAGGCAGTTTTGATTAATAAGCCAGAAGGCACACGCACACACAATTTCTCTCTCTCTCTCTCTCTCTCTCTCTCTCTCTCTCTCTCTCTCTCTCTCTCTCTCTACACAAATACACCGACAGACTCTCGGACACTTAGACAAACACCAAAGTCACACAAAGTAACCAACAGCTGCTAAGACGGACAGTAAGACAGTGAGACACGCATACGGACACTCAGGAAGACGTTGATAAAGACACTTGAAAGACAGACTCTACAACGATCGATATAGTATTATATTACACTGCCATTGCGAGTGAGACAGGTAGCCCAACAACAGACAGAAGCCCACACATAAAATAATTATGTATGATACAGGTCTGTAAGACACACTGGTCCTGAGCAAAGACTACAAATTACACACGCTTTTAAGATAAATATTATATTCAGTTTATAGTATTTCCAAAGAGTTCTCAAGCACGCTCGTCCTGAGGTGACCCTGTGCGGTTGACATAACGTTAATATCCGAATATTAACTAATCTCAACCACGCAAGGAAAAAGAGAGAGAGAGGGAGAGAGAGTGTGTGTGGGTGAGAGAGAGACAGACAGACAGAGAGAGACAGAGAGACAGAGAGCTCACACACAGAGACAGAGTGGGAGACAGAGAGCTCGGAGAGACGGAGGGAGAGAGAGAGAGGAAGAGGGAGAGAGAGAGAGAGAGGGGGGGGGGAGAAAGACAGACAGACAGACAGACAGACAGAGAGAAGAGAAGAGAGAGAGAACGAAAGAAAGAAAGAGAGAGAGAGAGAGACGGTTGCCGGGCCACTCACTGATGTTGGGGTGTCCAGCGCACATCCGCAGAATGTTGACCTCCCGAATGGTGTCCGACTTGGTCTGCTCGATGGCGGCAGCGTCCGACGTCTTCTCGCCGCTGATGTCGATGATCTTCACCGCGTACTCCTTGTGCGTGGCCTTCTCCACCACACGTCGCACCGTGCTGCTGATGCCCCTGCCACACACAACGTCACACACCGGTCACACCATGTTTCAACTGCTCACACTAAGCAACACCAGTCTGATGATGCCCCTGCCACACACAACGTCACACACCGGTCACACCATGTTTCAACTGCTCACACTAAGCAACACCAGTCTGATGATGCCCCTGCCACACACAACGTCACACACCGGTCACACCATGTTTCAACTGCTCACACTAAGCAACACCAGCCTGATATGCCCCTGCCACACACAACGTCACACACCGGTCACACCATGTTTCAACTGCTCACTCTAAGCAACACCAATCTGATGATGCCCCTGCCACACACGTCACACACCGGTCACACCATGTTTCAACTGCTCACACTAAGCAACACCAGTCTGATGATGCCCCTGCCACACACAACGTCACACACCGGTCACACCATGTTTCAACTGCTCACACTAAGCAACACCAGTCTGATGATGCCCCTGCCACACACAACGTCACACACCGGTCACACCATGTTTCAACTGCTCACACTAAGCAACACCAGCCTGATGATGCCCCTGCCACACACCGGTCACACCATGTTTCAACTGCTCACACTAAGCAACACCAGTCTGATGATGGTCCTGCCACACACAACGTCACACACCGGTCACACCATGTTTCAACTGCTCACACTAAGCAACACCAGTCTGATGATGCCCCTGCCACACACAACGTCACACACCGGTCACACCATGTTTCAACTGCTCACACTAAGCAACACCAGTCTGATGATGCCCCTGCCACACACAACGTCACACACCGGTCACACCATGTTTCAACTGCTCACACTAAGCAACACCAGTCTGATGATGCCCCTGCCACACACAACGTCACACACCGGTCACACCATGTTTCAACTGCTCACACTAAGCAACACCAGTCTGATGATGCCCCTGCCACACACAACGTCACACACCGGTCACACCATGTTTCAACTGCTCACTCTAAGCAACACCAATCTGATGATGCCCCTGCCACACACGTCACACATCCGGTCACACCATGTTTCAACTGCTCACACTAAGCAACACCAGTCTGATGATGCCCCTGCCACACACAACGTCACACACAGGTCACACCATGTTTCAACTGCTCACACTAAGCAACACCAGCAAGATGATGCCCCTGCCACACACAACGTCACACACCGGTCACACCATGTTTCAACTGCTCACTCTAAGCAACACCAATCTGATGATGCCCCTGCCACACACGTCACACACCGGTCACACCATGTTTCAACTGCTCCCACTAAGCAACACCAGTCTGATGATGCCCCTGCCAGTGCCACACAGCAATGCCACACACAGGTCACCACAGGTTTCAACTGTTCACACTCACTTCAAGCAACACCAGTCTGCTCATGCCCCTACCACACAGCAATGTTTACCACACACAGGTCACCCCACGTTTCAACTGCTCACACTAACTTACGTCAAGCAACACCAGTCTGCTCATGCCCCTACCACACAGCAATGTTCACCACACACAGGTCACCCCATGTTTCAGCTGCTCACACTGACTCGCTTCAAGCAACACCAGTCTGCTTATGCCCCTACCAGTACCACACAGCAAGGTCACACACAGGTCACCCCATGTTTCAACTGCTCACACTGACTGACGTCAAGCAACACCAGTCTGCTCATGCCCTGCCACACAGTAATGTTCACCACACACAGGTCATCCCATGTTTCAACTGCTCACACTGACTCGCTTCAAGCAACACCAGTCTGCTTATGCCCCTACCAGTAACACACAGCAATGTTTATCACACACAGGCTGGTGACTCACTTCAACTGCTCACAGTCACACTCTCTTCATCTGCTCACACTCACTTCATTTGCTCACACTCAATGACTCACTGCAACTCGTGACATTTGCTTCAACTGGTGACACTCACTTCAACTGATCACAGACTCGAACTCGCTTCCACTGGTCAAACACTCGCTTCCACTGGTCACACTCACTTCAACTGGTGAAAGTTGAAACTCACTTCAAGTTCAACTGATACTGATGACACCCACTTCAACTGGTCACTCACTTTAAACCAGTGATACTCACTTCAACTTCAAGGTCAACTGGTGACACTCACTTCAGACAACAACAGTCAACCACCACCACAACACAGACTGCTACTGTATTAGTCATACACTGTATACTAAGTAGTGCTGTAGTGAAGAGGGTAATTAATCCGCCACGTCACACAGATTACTACTGCTGCTGTGAAAGGAATCTGCCACATCACAGAGATTTTAATTACTGTATTGCTGTACATAGTGAAACTGAAAGTAATAAACTACATCACACAGATTACCAGAGGTAATCTGCCACATTACCAGTGCATAGATTACTTTAAATAGTTTAATATAACTATTGCTGAAGGGAAAGTAATCCCTCACAGTAAAATCCCACAGATCACTAAACTGCAAAACCATTAAGCAAGTAAGTTGGTGTTTTACGCCCAGTTCACAATTACAGTTATAAAATATCAGAACCAGGAGTAGTGCACCTTTCTATTTAAGTGAAAGTTCCCCTCAACCTGGTTAAGTAGTGTAGAGTGAAGGGCACAATAAACCTGACCCAGCCTAACCCCTGACTTGCAGCCAAGGGCAATGCCATGCCAGTGACATAATACTGACAACCATCCCACTGGGGAGTTCATGAACTGTTGAACTGGGAAGTAATTATCATAATAAATCCAGCCAGCAAGAAGGAACAATGAGAGAGCATGCAAGACCTTCTGCCCTTCATATCAACTGGTTAAGATCCCTTGTTCCTCTGGTTGCATTTCATCATTGCTGGCAATAGTATTACAATTTATAGTGAATTATATACACATTTACTTCACCTCATCATCTGAGATGCTGACCCCACTGCTGGCAACAGTATTATACTTCATTATGTTCATACTGAATAATAATTATGCACACATTTAACTCACCTAATCTGTGACTCTGACCAGATATGGTGGTTAAATCTGGCCTAAACTTACAGTTACAGTGATTACTGTTTTTGGTTCAGATTCTTGCCAGATCAGTGCCACTCAATGGAGGGGACCCTTCTAAACTTCAAAAGTTTAGTTCCGTTATTTCAGAATCAACACATAAGGGAGTTAATCAATGTTCAAAATATATAAGTTTTATAACACAAGTACATAACACAAGTATGATAACAAAGTCAAAGACCTGAGTTGCCTACGGTAACTCCCACTTGGCATGTGTGCAAATACAACATACATAAACTCCACTAGAGCCAGCAGAGGTACATCCTCTAAGAAGGATGCCCTCCAGTGGCATATATATATATATAATGATATGTATACCCTACATTTCAGGCACACTCAGCGACAGAGGTGTGCCACTATTTCAGACCGACGCCCATCAAAATTCAAGAAAGGAAAACATACTTAAATACTGAATAGAAATCATTTTCAACTGATCATGAAATATGAAATATGAAAGGGTGACTGAGCACAAATGATAGATAGATCTACAAAAGTAGAAGTGTATGAGACTACATACTGCCCAAGTTTGTCATGCAGATGATAACGTTCCTGACAGGCGGTGTCAAAGGTGGCTGTCTCCTCCTTGGAAGGTTCATCACAGTCGTCATCACTACAGAGGGGTGCTTCATTAATCCCCATTCTGGTAGTGGTTCACTCAAAAACAAATCCTCACTTATTCCTCACAGCTTCAGTGTTGCAGATAATGCCAGCCACAGAAAGTGAACACTGAGTAAATTACTCATCAGAAATGAACTCAAAACAAACTAAATAGAGGGTTGGCAGGGGGAGGGTGGGGCAGAGGAAGAGATTGAAGCTCTGGCAAAAACCGACATTTTTAGGGCCACATGGACCCATCAGCCGTGAACAAGCTGATTTATAAGTACCACAGTCTGACAAACAGTTTGTGCTTTTTCTTTTCTTTTTCCTCCCTCTCTCTCTTCTTCTTCTTTTCAATAACTATAAGTTATATTACACAAGCAGCCATCGTCCTGAATCCAAACCGCACGGAAAATTATATTCATACACAGTTCCGTTCAAGCCATGACTTAAATACTGTCTGCGGTCACACACACACACACACAGGTCCAGATAAGGTACAAAACGCGATGAGGGAGAAAAACACACACGTTCTCCTTCCCCTCTACACTCTTTCCCCACGCAAAAGAGGCCAGCTGCTGAAGCCAGTCTGTTGTTGTCCAGCGTACGGTCCAGCGAGCGCGAGGCACTGCAGGGCCGCTCCTTCTGCACGACGGGCAAGTGTGTACAACTTGATAAGCATCTGTCTCGCTCGCTCGCTCGCCTCGCCCTCCTCCTCTTTGTCTCCCACAGCAAGGCTTCTCCGGTCGAACGCGTGCACTAAAATAAAGATGACTGCACCTGCACTTTTCACTGACAAACTCCCGAGTCAGGCACGAGTACCGCAACAACGTGACTGACCAACAAAGTGGCACGGCCCTCTCTGTCTCTCCCCCTCCCTCTCTCTCTCTCTGTCTCTCTGCGAGGCTCGCCACGCCGTCCACCACACGTGTGTTTACACACCACGCAACCCCGGCCTTCACTTTTGACCCAGTGACCAATGGGCCCCGATTGGACGGAAAGTAGGGGGCCGTGCTTCCAAAGGCCAATCAAAATCAAGATGACGGCATGCTGTCGCCAGGTCCGTATTACATTTTAATACCACCCGCGATGGCTGACCGCATCACGGAGTTATCGTCATGTGCGTTCGTGTTAATAAGTATCACATTTTGAGGCTTTATTCTCCGGGTATCTTGAAGGTTGAATCTTAAACATGAGAAGTCGTGCAGTCTGACCGGACATTGAAACTACCTCAGTGGGTGTATCATACATGATATTATGCTATTTTGAGGTTCAAGTTTGTTCTCGGCCGGGCCCAGTCAGTGCATATGTTAGTGTGTGCTGCCATATGACTATGGCATAACTGTCACGTTCAGTGTATGTTGCCATAATTATGACTATGATAATTATAACCGTCACGTTCAGTGTATGTTGCCATATGACTATGATATAACTGTCACGTTCAGTGTATGTGGTCATAATTATGACTATGGTAATTATAACCGTCACGTTCAGTGTATGTTGCCATAATTATGACTATGATATAACCGTCACGTTCAGTGTATGTCGCCATAATTATGACTATGATATAACCGTCACGTTCAGTGTATGTTGACATAATTATGACTATGATATAACCGTCACGTTCAGTGTATATTGCCATGATTATGATTATGATATAACCGTCACGTTCAGTGTATATTGCCATGATTATGACTATGATATAACCGTCACGTTCAGTGGTTGACTCAGTGCGGCGCAATTTTTTAATCTTATTTTTTTAATGATAATCTGTCCAATGCGAATGTCAGAATAATTAATTTCAGTTTGCCCCGGTGTAGGCTACATGTCGGTGCAAGCGCCGGGGTCACGGAGAACGTTATCGGCGCGCCAAGTCATCACGCCAAGTCACGCCAAGTCATCACGCCGGCGCCGGCCGGGGTCAAAATGTGTAGTCTTAGTCATACTGACTTTTCTTTCTTTGCTTGGGTTTGACGTACACGGGGAACACTGTCTGTTACTGTGCAGATCGAGGCGGCCGATATATTATACATATATTATTATACTGTGACACCCGTGCAATCCAGCCGTGAGACACGCCTTGACTGGCCAACGAAGTCTTCTCCGGCGGCGTGGCCTTGCACTTACTGAAGTAAGTAAACACGGTGCTTTACGTCCACAGAAATCCATAAGGCTTATTAGGGACGGGGGGGGGGGGGGGGGGGGGAGGGGGAAGAGAGAGAGACACAGAGAGACAGAGAGACAGAGACACAGACAGTGAGAGAGACAGAGACACAGAGAGAGACACAGAGAGAGACACAGAGAGAGAGAGAGCGATGAACATCTCCTCCGCCACGCTCCGAGTCCGACTGACCCGTAAAGACCATGGAGGATATATATATATATATATATATATATATATATATATATATATATATATATATATATATATATATACTATAGGTCCATGTAAAGACCGAAAGTCACCGCCAGAACAACAATGTTACGAGGTGAGGACCCCGCCAGTGCCGAGCCTGAACTTGTGTACTTCGCTAATTGCTGTCACATTCAACAGCTGCGCTGAGCAAAGTCGCAAAAGACAGTGTCCGAGAAGCAACTTTCGAGAAACAACTTTGCGGCAGTGCCAAGACAAACCATCCAGCTAAGAGAGCCCAGCTCCGGCCACCCCCCAGCTCTTGATCTCTCCTGGGCTCTGGCAAGTTGCACTGAAGGGCATTTTAGGCCTTGTAAGGAGGACAACCGCTTGAAATCTTTTCCCTCGACGTATGCTACAGATAGTTAGTTAGGCCTAGTTCTTGGAGTTTAACATCCTGTCAACCGCACTGGGTTACCTCAGGACGAATCACGCATACATTACAACTGAAATCAAGTTCTTTTACACCAGTTCAAAACAGACGAACATTGGAAAGGCTGTTTCAAGGGCAGCATTGGGCAAATTTCTGATGGACGGGAAGGAGCGCATAATTATGGGCTTTCTCGAGCGCATAGATCTATCTATACCACCTGCAACTGAACTGAACGAAACATAATTCCCTGAATCACAAATCTGTCTAATTCACTGTTACAACCGACGCAAAACCGGCCAGGAACAACATCGGCAATGCACAATGACCTGTTCTGGTACCTATTTGATCATTTCCGTAGGCACTCACCCCAGGAACCTGCTTAAATTGCTTGTGACTATGAGCAGAAAGACCTATTTTATTCGGCGGGTCCACACGGGAAACTGTAGAAAGTACATAAAGTAGAAGGGACATGACGGATTTGAAAGAAATGAAGGTGAATGAGCCGGGAAGGTAGGCATTAGGACAAGCCATCCTGGCAGTGGGCGAAGCATGCGTGGCTATATTCTGACCTATTACAGGCTAAGGGAGAACATTTGTCAGCTCTGGGTTCTCAAAACTGGAGGGGACCTCAATTTCTACGTCCGCAGTACTTCACTGTGGGTGTATGCCACAGCGGAAAGGAAAAAGAAAAAAGAAACAAACAAAAAAAGAAACAGGTAATCGCGAGTACTAATCAACCTAGCGAATGCAGACGTCCAACCACTGAGCGACCACTGTACCAGCTATTAACATTTTCTGGTCCGGCAAACGATAAGCTGCATAATCTTCAGTTTCAACGATAATGCATTGCCGAATAGATGTGCACGGAGATGACAGACCTGACTTTAAAGAAAGAGAGACAGACAGACAGAGACAGAGACAGAGAGTGAATTAATGGATAAACTGTATTTTACGAGGGTAGTGGAGAGCGAGAGAGAGAGAGAGCGAGAGAGAGAGAGAGAGCGAGATAGAGAGAGAACCCTCTCTCTTTCTCTCTCTTTAGATCTATGACCGCGATATACAGAAGCGATATCGATTTTTCGTGCAAGCTGACTCCAGTAAACCGTTATCGCTTTTTCCTGTACGTGTGGTCTTGTTTTCTTCTTCTTCTGTTTCTGTAGCATACGTGGCTAGCATCCAGGGATCTGGCATTGGTGCGACAGGTGGGGATGCGCAGCGGTCGTGGTGGTCTGTCAGTGGTCTAGGCGTTTGGCCGATCGAACACGGAATTGATCTGAGTGCACTGTGATGCTGGTCTAGGCGTTTGACCGATCGAACACGGAACTAATCTGGGTGGACTGTGTTGTTGTCTAAGTGGTCTAGGCGTTTGGCCGATCGAACACGGAATAAATCTGGGTGGACTGTGTTGTTGTCTAAGTGGTCCCAGGCTCTGATAGTTCCTGAAGTTGAAGTGTTGCTTTACGTCCAAAGAAACCGTAGGTTTATTAGGGACGGGAGTCCAGGACGTCCACCTCGACTTTCACACAGCTCCCGAGCTCTGATAGTTATTGGGTAGAAAGGTGATTGTATTGTTCGGTGTTACAGTGTGGCGCTGTACGAGTAACGTCTGTCGTTGTTTCGGATTGTAGTTTTTCATCGGGTTTTCTGGACACATGTTATCTGTTGATCTGGATCTGATCCAACGTCCTTGTTTTTCTGGGCAGTCAAAAATGTATCTGCTGGCACTGCCGGCCCCCCCCCCCCCCCTTCCCCCGCCACCCTCACATCTCCCAGCTCCCGACCATCTTGTGCATGAAGGTGAGAGAGATGCAGTTGTTCGCGCCGCTCCTGTAGATCTGGGGAATTCCTGCTTATGAAGGGGACTGGCCCATCACGAAGCCAGGTGTTTTGGACCAGTATAGTCATGCATGAACCTACATACCCGTATAATATATAGGTCCACGTACTAGCATAGCCCCTGACCACGAAGCGTGATGCGTTTCGCTGGATTCACTCCAACTTGTCGATGTCTTGTTTGAGGTCATTCATAGGGCCCCAGACGACGCTTCCGCACTCCAGTACGGAAAAGTGTCTTGTCGATATCTTGCTTGAGGTAATTTACAGGGTTCCAGATGATGGCTCCGTACTTCAGGAACGCTGCGCGGGACGGAAGAGTGTGTTGTCGATGTATTGCTGGAGGTCATTCAGAGGGTCCCAGATCATGGCTCCGTACTCCAGGACGGAAAAGTGTGTTGTCGATGTCTTGCTGGAGGTCATTCATAGGGTCCCAGATGATGGCGCCGTACTCCAGGAGCGCCGGTCGGAAGAGTGAGTTGTCGATGTCTTTGTTGAAGTCAGTAATTCATAGGGTCCCAGATCATGGCTATGCACTCTGGAGCGGGCGGAAGATTGTGTTGTCGATGTCTTGCTTGAGGTCATTCATAGGGTCCCAGATGATGGCCCCGCACTCCAGGACGGAAGAGTGTGCTGTCGATGTCGTGCCTGAGGTCATTCATAGGGTCCCAGATGATGGCTCCGCACTCCAGGACGGAAGAGTGTGTTGTCGATGTCTTGCTTGAGGTCATTCACAGGGTCAATGTGTTGTCGATGTCTTCCTTGAGGTCATTCATAGGGTCCCAGATAACGGCTCCGTACTCCAAGAGCGCCGGGACGGAAGAGTATGTTGTCGATGTCTTGCTTGGGGGCATTCATAGGGTCCCAGATAATGGTTCCACACTCCAGAATCGGACGGAAGAGCGCTGGGCAGGCATTTCTTTTGCAGGCTGTGGAGCAGCGCCTGAGGCATGGACCTACATGCATACTACACGCAGGTCCATAGCCTGAGGCACACTTCAAGTCCAAGCCTCGCTTTCCTGCACCCTTCCTTCTTGGAGGAAAGATGATGTCGTATTTATAAAACCAGTGCTTGGAGTTTGTGCCTGAGGTTCCGACGAAGGAATCCTAGGGTGTGTCTGCGTTTGCAGCACGATTTTCGCCAAGCTCCTCGCACTGGTTTACGACATCCTTCCTCGGAAAGTACCGGAAAGCGATGTTCGCAATGTGGGTTTTCGCGTCCACAGTTTCTCGCCTTATCATCCACATCTTTTCTTTCGGGTGGGTGGTGGGGGAATGGAGGAGGGGAGGGGGGGGGGGGGGGGGGGTGCGGGGAGCTCACAGGTTCGTGCTCCCTCCTTTGTTGGTCTATGTGGCAGTTGTAATCAACTGCCGAGTAAGTGCAGAAACCACTCACCGTATGGGGAATTTCCGGCTATGTGAGGTCAACGCAACACCTATTTTCGTATCACGGCAGTCAATAGTACAGCAGTAGCAGTGACGTGCGGTGTAGTGTTTCTCGGTGAAATACTACGGGGACATTTGACACTGATAACGGTGTGATTGAACAAGGTGAGTTCATCTGATAATTAATTTTTTTAGACGCAGAGTTGTCTCCTGACCACTAGTACCGGCGGGGATCGAGATCCCGGCAGGGGGGGGGGGGGGGGGGGAGGGGGGGAGGGGGAAGAGACGATGGAGAGCGGGGGAACGTGGGTGGGTGGGGGGAGTCATTACCTAACGCCACACCGGCTGTCGTCGCCAGAATGATTTCTGCATTAGCATGGGCAGCGATGAGAGCCGTGTTAATGTTTCATCCGGAGCCCGGGCAAAGTCCACAAGACAGTGTCCACAACTGAACCACAACTCCGGATGAGAAAAGACAGCCGAACCGGGGAATCAAACTCAGCGACGCCCTCCGCTTAACAACCTTACCGCGGGGCCAGACTGACTCACACTGCTGCTGTGGCCACAAAAACAGCAATCTCCCAGAATCTCCCAGACCCTGCAGGGCTGGAGCGGAGTCACAACAGCATTGGAATAGTCTCTCCGGACAAGATTTTGCGCTATACAAATACTGCTACTACTACTACTACTACTACTACTACTACTGCTAGTGCAAGGTGCTTTACGTGGGACTATTTGTTCATCGTGCATATAATGGTCCCTGGACCTAATGCTACGGTAACAGCGTCCACTCCATTCCGGCATTCGCCCGACCAGCTGGCCACGGGACGCCGTGGTAAACAACACACTCGCTCCATGGAAGGCACCCGGTACCCCGCAACACCCGCTGCTTGCTTCACACGCCTAACGCCACAGCGGGTTAGTGCGGTGGTGTGGCACAACTTTTTACGTCAAAATAAGGCACCCTCGTACCGGTACCCTCGTCTATTATAAACAACCCAACTGCACTCCCGACCTCCTGTGAGCCGGTTTGGCCTAGCGGTAAGGCGTTAGGCCGGTGGTAAGCGGAGGGACCTCAGTTTGAATCCGCTTCCGCTCTCCTTTCTCTTCAAAAGCTGCGGTCTGTGGACACTGTCTTGTGACTTCGTCCTTCACAATTAATGAAACATTAAAATGGCTCTCATCGCTGCCCATCTTAATGCAGGAATCATTCTGGTGGTGACAGTGTAGGGATAGGTATAATTATTATCTCCCTCTTCCCACACCTCCATACCCCCTCCTCTTCTCCCCGTCCCTAATAAGCCTTGTTGTTTCTGTGGACGTTAAGTACCATGTTTACTTACACCCGTCCTCCACAGCCCAGGAGCTGTGTGATAGTCGAGGTGGCCGTCCCGGGCTGCCCGTCCCTAATAAGCCTGGTGGTTTCTGTGGACGTAAAGTAACACTGAACTCCCGTCCTCAGAACTCTCAAGAGCTGTGTGATAGTCGAGGTGGCCGTCCTGGGCTCCCTGTCCCCAATACAGTGTTCTGTTAGTCCGTACGGTCTCTGTGGACGTAAAACAACACTGAACTCGAACTCCCGTGCCTAATAGGCTGTGTACATGTGTTCTCTGGGGACGTTAAACCCTGCCATTCATTCCCTCGGGTAAGCATGAGGACGTCGGTCCGATCCTGCTTCGACGCTCTTCCCTCTTCAACGGTTGTACTTTAGACGCTGTCTTGGACTTTGCCCCTCACAATTAATGAAACATTAAAATGGCTCTCATCGCTGCCCATCTTAATGCAGGTGTCATTCAGATTCTAGTGGTGACAGTGATATGGATAGCCTCTCTCTTCTCCCACCTCCTGGGATCTCGTTCCCCGCTGCACCTCGTCGGAGACAACTCAGCATTTAACCCAAAACTCGGGTTCCTGTGATGTTAATTAGGCACCATATATTCGGGTTTCACTTTTGAAAAGATGAGAGAACCGAAGCGGAACCGAACCAAGTCCCTTCTGCTGTGGACACTGTAGTCTTGTGTCTTTGTCCCTCACACTTATATATATTAGTGAAACATTAAAATGGCATCTAGCGGTACTCCTAGCGGTGCGGATCGAGTGAGGCCGGTAAGCAGAAAGACTTCGGTTTGACTCCGCTTCGGCTCTCCCCTGTCTTCCACTTCAAGTCCATATATATATATATATATATATATATATATATAATATATATATATATATATATATATATATATATATATATATATCTCCAAAAGACAGGAGTTCAGGCAAAGGCTAAAACTGCATCAATAAGGGCTCAAGTTTCACAAGGGCTACGAGTCTAGACGGAGTAAAAAGCTAAAAAGGGGGCTATCAATTCCGAAGGGGAAAGACCAAGTTGAGGAGGGGCTAAGTATAGTTGAGGATGTACCTCTGGTGGAGTTTATGTACCTTGTATTATTTTACTCCGCATGCCAGGTGAGTTACCACAGGTGACTCAGGTCTTTGCTGTTGCGTTTGATGTGACGTCTTTCGAGCACTAATTAACTCCCTTGTGTGTTGTTCCCAGAAAGGGCATGTGTGTGTGTGTGTGTGTGTGTGTGTGTGTGTGTGTGTGTGTGTGTGTGCGTGTGCGTGCGTGCGTGCGTGTGTGTGTTTATAAGCTCAGAAGGGCTGACTTCGGAAGGGCCAAGGGCGAAGACTTCAGAGGGGCGAAGACATCTGAAGGGCCAATGGCTAAGACTTCTGAAGGACAAGAGATGAGATGAGAAGGGCTAAGCGTAGTAGTAACTGGAGGAAGGGCTGAAACTAGGAAGTTCAGACAGACACCAAAGTCAAAGAGCGACTCACTTGCCCAGGATGTCGCGTGGCTCGTACAATGCGTAGAACTCCTTGGCCTGCACCTGGCAAGGCAGGTCCGCGTCGGGCTCGTCCTTGGTCATCGTGGACTCAGTGGCGTCCCCTCGACCCGTCAAAGGGGCTGGCGTGTTGGGCTGGTTGCGGTTAACGTCTGGAGTTCCTTCGTCTACACTACTTGTCGGGTTGCCATTCACATCCATATACTGCGCTGTTCCCAGACGGTGTTGCTACAGGTCTGGACTGCACCGTCAGTTTTCCCAAGCTGCACACCGCTCTCGTAGTTCTCTTCCACTGAGACTGCACTGTGCCGAGGCTGCACTGTTTCCAGACTGCGCCGTTCCTGGACTGCGCCGTTTCAAGACAGATGACGGAGGAGGGCCGGATCAAAGCCCATACCTGTTCAAAAACGAGAGGGGAGAGAAATAAATACAAACTAAACAAATAAAGGCTTGTGAAAATCGATATACCATTAATACACTAATAGGCGGTAACATCAGAAGCTTCCCCCAGTGTCACTGACCCCATCTTTTGCCTCAATGCCCCCTCCTGCAGGGCTTGGGAAACACGTTGGTCTTCACACAGAGGTACACTGACTGCCTCGCCTGCAGTAAACAGCAGAACAACCTGGCTGTCAACCACAGTGCAACCCCTCTTTGACAACCATCCTACAAATCAATCAAAATGCCCTCTTTGCCTCTCATGAAGATGGTCTTTGTCTTTCATTCGTGAGTTCTTAACCTTTCAGCAGACTTGTCTTTCATGGGAGTGGCCTTCACCTTTTATTTAGGAGATCCTTCATGAAGGTGTTCTGCATCTTTCATCAGACGGTTTTTGACTTTGTCTGATTCCAAGTGGTCTTAATGTCTTTTATCAAGGTGGTCCCGGTCTTTCGGCGTGAGGGTTGTCTCAACCTTTCATGAGAGTGCACTCTGTCTATCATCAAAGTGGTCTTTCTCTTTCATCAGGGTGGTCTTTACCTATCATCAAGGTGGTCTTTACCTTTCACCAATGTGGTCTTTCTCTTTCATAAAAGTGGACCGGTCCTGGTCTTCCATGAGTGGTTTCTCTTTCATCAGGGATCTAATTTAATCGCAGTCTTGCTCTTTCGTTATAATTTTCTATGAAGTGTGATCTTTTACTAGAGGTCCCACAGTTGCCCTATCAGTATCACATTCCTCAACATGGCATCATGGCCCATACAAAAAGGGGGGTAGAAAAGAATTTGAAGAATAAAAGAAAAGAAAAGAACTGGTGGGTTGCCACTGCTCGGCATGAGCAAAACTGTACCAGTGACCTGTTAATGAGGGGTCTTATCTGTCGTGCCCCACTGCCCTCGTGATCGACACAGGCCGCCCGTAACACCCTCATGAACATATCATGTGTTGACTGGTAGCGCCTGCTGTGTTGGCTGAAATTGTCATTCAACTGTCATTGCACATTCACCTGTGATTAAATTTTGGGGTGGGTGGGTGGGTGGGGGGTAGGGGTGGAGGGGGGATGGACGAGACAGAGCAACATGTAGGTGTGTGTGTGTGTGTGGGGGGGGGGGGTATGTGTGTGGTGGAGGGGGGGGGGGGTTGTATGTGTGTGTGCATGTGTGTGTGCGTGCATGTGTGTGTGTGTGTATGTGTGTGTGACAGAGAGAGAGAGAGAGAGAGAGAGAGAGAGAGAGAGAGTGCGTGCGTGCGTGTGTGTGACACAGTGAGAGAGAGAGAGAGAGAGAGAGAGAGAGAGAGAGAGAGAGAGAGAGAAGAAAGAAAGTGTAACACTCTCTCTCTCTCTCTCTCTCTCTCTCTCTCTCTCTCTCTCTCTCTCTCTCACACACACACACACACACACACACACACCAACACACACACACACAAAGAGTGACAACAAGAACACAGAGAGAGGAGAGAGAGAGAGAGAGAGAGAGAGAGAGAGAGAGAGAGAGAGAGAGAGAGAGAGAGAGAAAACTAAGCCACAACCCAGCACAACAACCAGTGAACCGCACAGAACAGTGGGCACAGGAGCATGTGCCAGGCTGTGGAATCCAGGGCAAGACACCAATAACCACAGCCGACTACCGTACGCCTCAAGAAGAGTGCACAAGGGGCGTCAAAACGACCTTGCCCGAGTTCCGCGGGTGCAAGGCCCTGACTGACTTGCCCGTCTGCCACCGAGTGCTGTGTTACTGTGCCAGTGCTGCCTCCTGTTCCCCCCGCCATGCCTTACAATTACATTTCCCACACAACGTTATCCACACCACGCCACAGCAGTCACTTCCCCACCTACCACCACCCGGGTGAAGATTACATCACTCACATTGCATCACTCACTAGTAATAGTGACGGTGGGAAGCTCTCGAAAGGCGGCGTACACGGTCAACATCACAACAGCTACTGCGCGTGTGATTAAACTCAGGAGACGGACAATTAAAACCTAGGTTGAGCAACAGGCCGGTGAGGCCTCTGAACAATGGTTACTGCATTTGAAAAGACCTAGGTTCAGCAAAAGCCCGGTGAGGTTTCTTGAACATTGGTTACTGCATTTGAAAAGACCTAGGTTCAGCAAAAGCCCGGTGAGGTTTCTTGAACATTGGTTACTGCATTTGAAAAGACCTAGGTTCAGCAAAAGCCCGGTGAGGTTTCTGAACATTGGTTACTGCATTTGAAAAGACCTAGGTTCAGCAAAAGCCCAGTGAGGTTTATGAACATTTGTTACTGCATTTGAAAAGACCTAGGTTCTGCAACAGGCCAGTGAGGATTCAGAATCAGAGGCCTCTAAATATTGGTTAGTGCATTTTAAAAGACCTATGCTGCTTAGCAACTGACAGGCCAGTGAGGATTCTGAATCAGAGGCCTCTGAAAACAACAGTTACTACATTTTAATAGGCCTATGTTCAGCAACTGGCCGGTGAGGACAAGAGGCTTCTGCACAATGGTTACTGCATTAAGAGGCCTGTGCAAAACTGTTACTCCATTAAGAGGCCTGTGCCAAACAGTTACTGCATTAAGAAAAGAGGCCTGTGCAGAACGGTAACTGCATTAAGAGGCCTGTGCAAAACGGTTACTCCATTAAGAGGCCTGTGCCAAACGGTTACTGCATTAAGAGAAGAGGCCTGTGCAGAACATTATTGCATTAAGAGGCCTGTGCAAAATGGTTACTGCATTAAGAGGCCTGTGCAAAACGGTTACTCCATTAAGAGGCCTGTGCAAAACAGTTACTGCATTAAGAGAAGAGGCCTGTGCAAAACGGTTACTGCATTAAGAGGCCTGTGCAAAACGGTTACTCCATGAGGCCTGTGCCAAATGGTTACTCCATTAAGAGGCCTGTGCCAAACGGTTACTGCATTAAGAGAAGAGGCCTGTGCCAAATGGTTACTCCATTAAGAGGCCTGTGCCAAACGGTTACTGCATTAAGAGAAGAGGCCTGTGCAAAATGGTTACTGCATTAAGAGGCCTGTGCAAAATGGTTACTCCATGAGGCCTGTGCCAAATGGTTACTGCATTAAGAGGCCTGTGCAAAACGGTTACTGCATTAAGAGAAGAGGCCTGTGCAGAACGGTTACTGCATTAAGAGAAGAGGCCTGTGCAGAACAGTTATTGCATTAAGAGGCCTGTGCAGAACGGTTATTGCATTAAGAGAAGAGGCCTGTGCAGAACGGTTATTGCATTAAGAGGCCTGTGCAAAATGGTTTTACTGCATTGTGACCTAAACTAGTGGCAGCAATGACAGGCCAGTGAGGATGAGGCCTGTGCAAAATGGTTATTGCATTGACATGATTTGTGGCCTTGCATGGCAAATTATTCCCCCCCCCCCCCCCACACACACTGTGTGCCTTGATAGTGTAAGTCACAATGTTGGTGTTACTGTCATGCCCACCTTGTGCACACTTGTTCTGATTATTAGCAATAATAAACCAACACACCTAGTTTGGTTGCAAAGAGTGAAAGAGATCACTGGTACAGAAAATACAGGACGGACAAACATTATTAAATGAAGTTCTGAGCCTTCACAGTGACCCTGACTTTTACCGCTTTAACACAGCAAAGTAACCTTTTTACAAAACCCTTGGACTTATAATGATGCACCATCAAACTAAATGAGCATGGTGCAAAAGCATCAGCAGTTCAGGAGACAGAAAGTCCCTCTTCTATTTTATTATTTATATAATCAGTGTTTTTAATATTATATTATATCAGAGAGTCAGTGGCACAGAGCAAGAACACTCCTTCTCAAAAACCAAAGCAGCAATGGAGCGTGGTCACCAAATGGATGGGTGACTGTTATGTGCCTGGCTTTCTGCCCACCCTGAGATTTCTCTGGAGTCAAATTCTGTGCAGACTCTACAAAAGTCCTTCGGACGAGACTGTAAACCAAGGTCCACTGTGTGTATAGGCATGCAAAAAGATCATATATATATATATACACGTTAAAGATCCTGTAGTCCATGTCTGAGTTCGGTGGACCATGGAAGCAACAAAATAACCCAGCATGCACTAAAGATGTCGGAGTCTTCACCAAGTTGAAGTTGGACACTATAGGAAAGAAGAAAAAGAAGCCCTCACCATGAGCTTAACCTTAAAAACAGCAGAGCAATCTTTTTATATGACATCCCAACTCCTGATGTTGCATCACTAACTGGTCCAGGTTTGGTTACAAAAGGTTGAAGCGTTCAGAAGATACTGCCCTGACAAACATTAACTGAAATTTTAAACCTTTTCACTGACCTCGACTTTGAACACAGGAATCCAATCTTTTCACAAGACACTCTGGCCTATAATGATGTGCCATCAAAGTTTGGTGGCACAAGGATTGGCAGTTCAAAAGATATAATGCAAACAGTCATATTTCAGCTACATCAGCCCTCACTGGGTGACCTTGACTTTGAAGCTAGCAAACTTTTTTTCTCTACTCCCCCGGCACATTTATGACACTCTGACCAATGGGTGATGCATCACCATACCAAGTTTGGTAACTAAAGGTTTGGCAGTTTAGAAGTCATTGCCTGGAGAGAGAGAGAGAGAGAGAGAGAGAGAGAGAGAGAGAAAAGAAGGTTGAACCTTGACTGTGACCTTGAGTTCAACACAGCAATCAAATATTTTCACAGGACACTCTGCTTTATGATGATATACCATCAAACTACATTTGGTTGCAAAAGAATCATGAGTTCAGATGACAGACAGACAGAGAAAGCCATATTTTATGTAACATAGTATTACATATCAGCCTTCACTATAGCGATCTTCTGGTCAGCCAAAAAACGACGCAAAGACACTTTTTTTTTCCACCCTCCATCCCCTTTCCATGGTAAATTTTGCAACTGCAACAGTATTGCCATTTGTACTGCTTTGCAATTCTAGGTTTAACTTCCACTGTTATACACAGCGTGAAGCAACGCCTACTCAGAAATCGACCCGGAAGTGCGCTGCGACCTCTCGCGACTTCTTGCACGAAAGATTACAAAGCGCATTCACTCTAGCAAACCAGCTTCGCTGAATCACCCAATACAGAAATCCATTTTTTCTGCATGGCACTTCAGCTCATGATGATGCACGACCATAGCAATTAATAAGCTTGGTAACAAAAGCAGATACATCATCTGAACAAAGCCCAGACACATGGACACAGTGACTGTCTGGCCGAATGAGCAAGTCTACTAAATGGGTGTGCGACACAGACACATGGACAGAGTGAGATTGATGGAATCACTGCAGAGACTGAGTTAATCACTGTGCAGCCTAACACCTTCACATCCCTGCCACAGTTGCCACACAATACTCACAGCCGGTCTCGGCTTTTATTCCCTTTGTGCACCAATGGACAACCCAGTCAGTTTCTAGCAGCAATAATCATTAAAGAAAACCTATTATAAGGTGCAAAATCTTGTCCGGCAGTACAAGTCTAAGTGTGTGCGCTACATACACGCATGCACAGTACACGCATGCACCCATACACATATGCACACACACACACACACACACACATGCACGCACGCACACACACACACACACACGCATGCACACACACACACACACACATGAGCAGACAATACACAATTTACAAACCTAACAATAATGAGACAGCCATACACTAACACTGGAAAAAATGCGATGTCATACTCATAGTGATATTTTTTCGTTACTACTAGTTCTGATCTTTGCTTTTAAGACTTTTATTAGTTTTAACAAGATGTTGTTTTTGTTTTGTGTGTGTGTGTGTGTGCGTGCACGCACGCATGCGTGTGCTCACACACATGTGGCTGTGCGTGTGTGACTAATTGTGTGTGTGTGTGTGTGTGAATAATTGTAATATGAGTGTGGTCAGGTTGCTTACATAAATGTTTAATTGGTGAGACTAATCTTGAGTAGTTCTAACACAATTCATGATTTTGTGGGTTCCTAGTTTTGGCCATCTACTGTTGTTTCATTCTGACATAATATGTTAACATTAAGGCCTATGCACTCGTTGGTTGGTGGTAACACTAACACAGTAACAGCATCAACAGAGTCAGAGAGGAAGAGGAAATAGTTTGCAATCTGTGCAAATGTGTAGACTTCAGAATTGTAAGTTCAAGTTCAACATACATTATGATTATGATCAGGACTGAAATATAATTCTATAAATCGATTTACCTGGAGAAGCAAAGGAACCACATGATTCTAACATCATTAAGACAGTAGTTCTGCCAGCTACCTAAGACTGGTCCCAAATCTCCCCAAAAGAAGCAAAGTAACTAAATTCATCTAGTATGATACTGAGGAGGCAGTGGTTCTGCTACATTGCAATGTCATTTTTAATTTATCCACTACTATGAGAGTCAGAGGTAAAAAACACCAACACACAAACAAAACTACTCAGCAACACTACAGTCTGCAGTACTTGCAGTACTTACTGCAGTATGGAAAGTAGCCTACAGATTCTACTGTATACTCATCAGAGTACGCTCTTACTGTATTGCATACATGTACATAATACAATATGTACAGTGGCCAATGAGATGCTGTATTGCACTGGACAGAGGAGCCTATTCTACTCTACAACTACTACTACTACTACTACTACTGTTCTACTACTACTACCTTTTAAAGACATTTCTTTTTCCATAACAATAGACCAGTCAAGTGTCATGTTTTCCCTTCTCACCCAGCTGTTTTCCTTGCTGTAACTTAGTTAGACATAAGCCCCTGTTCATTACCTGTGTCAGTTAAACATTTGTAAATTGTGCATATCGCACTCATGTGTGAGGGCCTGTGTACACGTACAATGTGTGTGTACAGTTAGAATGCTCTTCCCAGACAAGACTTTGCACTTTATAAATATTTTTATTATTAAATGTTATCATTATTACTAATACTAGTCAGAACAGTGTACTCTACATGCTGCTGTAGTGTACTGGTCACTGCTGGTTTACAGCACTGTGCTGGTCAAAATAGCTTTTTCTACAGTACCAGTCAAAGTAGTGTACCTTACATTCTACTGTACTGTACTAGTCATTGGAGATTTACTGTGCTGTACTGTGCTGTATTGGTCAGAGCAGCCTGTTCTATTGTACCAGTCAGCATGGTGTGCTCTACATTCTAATGTGTACTGTATTGGTCACTGGTGGTTTACTGTACTGTACTGGTCAGAATAAGTAGCCTATTCTACTGTACTAGTCTGAGTAGTGTATTGTTCTGGTCAGAGTAGATCTATTATACACAATTTTTTTAATGGACACAAAATACCACAGCCACAAGCAGCTAAGTAGGCTATATTTTCTTCTTCCACTGTTTAACTGTTGTTTCAATGTGGTTCTGTCATTTGACAAAGTGGCTTACCCTGAAAATGTGCATGTTTTGTTGTGTCATATTAAATTATAAGTGTTTCTTTTAACTGCTCATGTGTTTGGACAGAGTAGCCTATATATTATATTCTACTGTACTGGTCAGAGCAGTGTAGTATACAGCAGTCTACAGTACTGAACTGTCATTGGAGGTTTACTGTACTGTTTATGCTGGTCAGAGTAGTCTAGACACTGGTCACCCTTCTGTAGTGGTCAGAGTAGTCTACATGCTGGTCACCTACCCTACTGCTGTGGTCCGAGTGTGAGAGTAGTCTACAATAGTGAGTCAGAGAGGTCTACTCAAACACTATCTTCTTACTATCTGACCCTCAGCTGACCTCAGCTTGTCCTGAGAGTATCGATGGATGTGTTGTTGTTGTTCCTAGCTTACCCGGCTAGTCTACTTCTGCTCGGAACTCGATGCAGTCGAGCGCTGTGCGATGATACACACCGTACAGACATCGCCATAGAACACCCATTGTTCTATTTTCAAACACTTCCATCATTTTAAGTTAAAACTCCTGCCCGATGCGAAACGGAGTATCGATGGCCGTCCAAACATTATGACCAAATACAGGCTCACCCGATACAGTGGTAACACTGCAATTTAGCAGAGAATGTGTAAGTTGGCATCGGTAGACAACTTCGCTCTTCTCAACAAACGGCAAAAATCTGGGCGAAAATCCGCATCCGCATACAGCAGAATGATTCTGTAGTAATTAAACCTTCCAAAAATCTGAACTTACCGTACTAAGGTTGTAGAAATAGGACGTAATATAAAAAGTAGCGACTCATCGTCTAGCCGATGTCAGAACTGTGGCACCAACGTATCAGGGGAAGTTACTCCAAATAATGACTCTTCTAAGATCTGCAGAGTTATGTCTAAAAAAAAAAAAACTATACATGATGCAGTCAGATTGTGTGTGTGTTGTGTGTGTGTGTGTGTGTGTGTTGTGTGTTGGTGTGTGAGAGGAGAGAGAGAGAAGAGAGGAGAGAGAAGAAGACAAAAGAAGACAGACAGACAGACAGACAGAGACAGAGACGACAGACAGACAGACAGACAAGGGGCAGGGGAAAAGGTGGGGGGTTGGTTTTGTGGTTTTTGGGGGGGGTGTGTGTGTGTGTGTGTGTTGGTGTGGTGTGTGTGTGTGTGCGTAAATGCGTTAGAATAGTCTCTACGGAAAGATTTTGTCTTTATAAATACTTTAATTATACTATTATGTTATTATTCAAAGTTTCCGCCTCTGTTGAACTACAAGCAAATTTTTTGGGGCTTTGGGGGGAAAATGTAATTTTGTGGGTTTTTTGGAGGTTTTCCCTTCGGTCTGCTGTTGGGTGTGTTGTGTTCCGAACTGTGTACCAGTTTTTGACTGAC
>JABMCL010003669.1:0-2500 GCA_018857735.1 Alviniconcha marisindica | reverse complement strand
AGACACACACAACACACAACACACACACACACACACCACAAACTATCACAGCCAAACACACACCACACACACACAGCACACACCACAGCACACACACACACACACACACGCACGCACGCGCGCAAACGCACACACACACAACCACACAAACACTACACACACACACACACACACACACACACACACCCCACACACCACAACACACCACAACACAGACATAACACACACACCACACACACCCACACACGCACGCACATAAACACACACACCACACACACAAACACCCACACACACACACACACATCCCCACACACACACACACACACCCACACACACACAACACACACACACACACCACACACGCACATACAGACACACAACACACCACACACACAGCACAACACACAACACACCAAAACACACACACCACACACACACACGCTCTCAAAGACAAAGCCTCCCCCCACCTCCGCACTCTCTCCCACCCTACATACACACTCTCTCTCCTCTCTCTCTCTCTCTCTCTCTCTCCCCCCCCACACACAAAACACACACAAAACACACACACACACACACACACACACAACACACACACACACCCCACACACACACTAATAATACCCCAGCATGCTATGTTATAAGCACTACGTCTGTATGACAGTTACCGTCTTTGCACTGGCAGCTTGGACATCCGTTGATTATCTTGTAGCCATAGGGACAAGGGGCACACTTGAGAAGGGGCAGACAGGCCCTGTGAAAGAACACAGTGACCACAGTGAAAAACAAACACACACAAAAACCACAAAAACACCACCCCAACACACACCCCCAACACACACACACACACACACACACACACACACACACACCACACAACCACACAAACACACAAAATTTACTCTCCCCACAAACACACAACACCACACACACCCAAAAACACACACACACACACACACCCTCTCTCTCTCTCCTCTCCCTCCTTCTTTTCACAAAAAACACACACCCACACACACAACACACACACACACAAACCCACAAAACAACCCACACACACACACACACACACGCCTCAAAGACAAAAGCCTCCCCCCCCTCCGCACTTTCCCCCCTACAACACACGTTCCCTTTCCCCCTCTCTCTCTCTCTCTCTCTTTTCTCTCCCCCCCCCACCCCCCCCCCCCCCCCCAACACACACACACACACACACAAAAACAAAACACACACACACACACACACACACACAACCCACACACACAACACACACACCACACACACACACACACACACACACACACCCCACACACACCACACAATAATACACCAGCAGTATGTGTAAAAGCCTACGTCTGTATACAGTTCCCGTCTTTGCCTGGAGCTTGGACTCCGTTGATTATCTTGTAGCCATAGGGAAAGGGGCACACTTGGAAGTGGGCAGACAGGCCCTGTGAAAGAACACAGTGACCAATGTTTAAAACCACCACACCACACAAAACAAACAACACAACACAACACACACCACACACACCACAACAACCACACACCACACAACACACACACACACACACACACACAAACAACCACACAACACACACAAACACACAATTACTCTCACACACACACAAACACACACACACAACACACACAAACCACACACACACACACACACACAACACCCCACACACACCCCTTCTCCCCTCTTTTTCTCTCTTTCTTCTCTCTCTCTCTCTCTCCTCTCTCTTTTCTTTCCCTCTCCCCCCCCCCCCAACACACACAAACACACACACACACACACACACCACACGCACACACACACACACACACACACTACTGTAAAGGGGACACTTGAAAGGTGGGACACCCCCAGCGGTCAAGACGTTTCCCAAAGGGGACAGAATATTTGCACACGGGCCGCACTTCGGTTCAATGGGCTCGTTCCGTCTGTAAGGACAAAGCAACACTACTGTGGGGTGTTTGGGTGAGTGAGTGGTGATGAGTGTGTGGTGGGGTGTGTGTGTGTGTGTGGTGTGTGTGTGTGTGGGGGGTGTGTGTGTGTGTGTGGTGTGTGTGGTGTGTGTGTGTGTTGTGTTGTGTGTGGGTGTGTGTGGTGTGAGTTGGGGAGTGTGGGGTGTTGTTGTGTTTTTGTGCGTGTGGTGTTGGGTGTGTGTGTGTGGGGGGGTGTGTGTGTGTGTGTGTGTGTGTAGTGTGTGTGTGGGGTTTGTGTGGTGTTTGTGTGTTGTGTGTGTGTGGGGGGGAAGAGAGGAGAGAGAGAGAGAGACGAGAGAGAGAGAGAGAGAGAAGGAGAGAAGAGAGAGAGAGAGAGAGAGAGTGGGGGGGGGGTGTGTGTGTGTGTGTGTGTGTTGGTGTGTGCGGCGTCAGTGTGTGTGGTGTTGTGTATGTGTGGGGGTGTGGTGTGTTTGTGTGTGTGTGTGTGTGGTGTGGTGCGGGTGGTATGTGTGGGTGTGTGTGTGTGTGGGGAAGGAGAGGAGGAAAAAGGGGGAAA
>JABMCL010000116.1:1090000-1094024 GCA_018857735.1 Alviniconcha marisindica | reverse complement strand
GAAATCGGTAAAAATCACCCCAAACCCTTTGGACTTGTCTTTAACCTTGTTACTGCGTACTCTTAAACTTTGTGAATCTTTTATACATGTAGATTTTGTTTCTTTGTTTGTTTGTCATTCATGTGTGGCAGCCACGTTTTCCTTTGGGAATAAAGAAGCACACTCTTACTTGACTTGACGTGACTTGGCTTGAAGGCGAGTCAGCTCTCGGTTGTTGTGTCCCTTGGTATACATGTGACGTAAGTTGATCGCTATAAACTTCCTTGGTCTATGGCTTGCAGAGAACACTTACCTGAATTTCAAAACAGTCCAGTGAAGGAAAGAAAAATCCTAATGCTTTGGCACAGATATGTTTTACCTTGCTCACAGTCACAAGCGATTTAAGACAGACAGAGAGAAAGACAGAGACAAACAGACAGACAGAAACAGAGAGACAGAGACAAAGAGACAGAGACAGAGAGAGAGAAATACAAAGAGGAAGAGAGAGACAAACGAAAAAAAAAGACAGAGAGAAAAAAGAAAGAGAAATGGGGGGGTTCAGTTTTAACGTTGTAACAGTGAATTAGACAAATGCGATTAATTATAGTTACCTGTGCTTTGAACTGGTGTAAAATAATTTTCAATATGTGATTCGTCCTGGGGTAGCTTTATGCGCTGACGGGATGTTAATAATCAAGAACTAACTTAATTTCTTACCTCCTGATATTGCGGTTGTGATTTCACAACGTGCGATCGGACGAGAGGCTACCAGTCAACGTATCGTCTCGCCAGTTCAGTAACATATCGCCGAGACACAGACACGACTAGCCAATCGGCAGGCTCAGACGAGACAAAAATAAGCTTCTCTTTCGACCTCCGAAATCCTACAGTTACTGCTTTTGTCGTAAAACAAATAAATCAACAACAACAACAACAACAACAACAAAACTTACGCGGTAGACCAAGTGCGTCATGTTTCTTGTTATACTTGTTTGTTTTGTTTTATAACACCACCAAAAAGAAAGAGGGAAAATGTCCGGTTGCCGGTAAGCAATTTTAGCAGCCCCTTTTCTGAACACTGACACAACACACAACTCTTTTTAACCAAAACTTTTAACTCAGGGGGTTGTGAAAGGGAGGGGGACGTCCTGGGCTCCCTCCCTAACAAACCTACGGTTTCTGTGGACGTAAGTAACACTTTAACCCTCAACAAAAACATTTTAAAACCGTCTTTTTTGAAGTGGATAAATTTTTTTGTGGCAGGGCAGTGTTTTTGCCTAATTTTTAAAAAAAGGGGCCCTTTTGGGCCCCCGAAAAAACAAAAAAATTTTGCATTGTGTGATGAAGTAGGTAAACAACAAGCGGTCAAAATATTAAGGGAGTAAACAGTTTTGAAAATGGCGCACAGGGCGCTATTGCCGGTCGGCTGTGAAAGGCCATGTGACGTTACGCAACACGCAGCGCTTCAAAAAAAAAAGCGTCGCTGCTCCGGTTCCCGGGTTACTAACAGTACAGTAAGAAATGCATGGATCTGTAACCGGGGCGGATTATTAAAACGTACAAAGAACTTGCTCACATATATATAAATTTCTCCTTCGATTCTGTTTTTAAACCATAGCCTAAATATATATATATATATATATATATATATATATATTATATATATTATATTAAAATCAATCTTGATTCTGATTTTGCGTCATTTTTTTATATTTATTTTTTAAATGAGAATCTACCCCTCGTGGAATTTATGTAGCTTGCATTTACACGCATGCCAGGTAAATTACCGTAGGCGACTCAGGTCTTCGTTTTTGTACTTGTGTCACGCATTTCGAGCGCTGATTAACTCCCTTGTGTGTTAAGTTTTCGTTATTATTATTTATCTTTTTTTATTATATAATAATCATAATACAACGAATAACCGGTAAGCAATTATTGTTGCCCTTTTGCAGAATCAGCGACACAACTTGCCCTCATTTGCTAAGGGGGAGGGGGGGGGGGGGGGGGGAAGGGGAGCATCAAACTAGCCTTTTTTCTTGGAGTCGATCACGATTTTGGTTGTGGAAGCTGGCAGTCTTGCTTTGGCGGATTTCCGAGGGGACTCGCGGAAAGGTTACCAGCGATTTAAATAGGTTCGCGTGTTGTTGTTGTTGGGTGTTTTTTTCTTCTTGTGTGTGTGTGTGTGTGTGTGTGTGTGTGTGTGTGTGTGTGTGTGTGTGTGTGTGTGTGTGTGTGTGGGGTGCGGCGTGTGTGCGTGCGTGTGTGCGTGTGTGCGTGTGTGGGGGTTGTGTGGGGGTGTGTGTGTGTGCGTGCGTGCGTGTGTGCGTGTGTGTTTGTGTCATGCCGTGATATCTCCAGGCCCTTTTCCTTCTTTCTCTCTGTTAGACCCCGCTACTAGAAAATCCAAGCTGAATCCATGGTAGCTCAGTGGTTTGATTGACATTTGTTTGTGATAAAGATGGGTGATACTTCAACAAATACAGTATCAGGAGCCCTCCAACCCTGCTGTCCCCCCCGCAGGCGGCGCCGGCTCTTACGCCTGAAGAAAGCCAGCCGCCGGACTGTTTACGTTACCGCACTCCTGCTCACTGGGCAGCGGCACATATCGCAAAGAAGAAAACTCTCCTTAGCGTTGCATTTTTAACTGGCTCTCTGCATAAGGCAGAATAAAACTTCAGTCAGCAAAGACTGAATGCAGTATAAAATGCCCGCTGTTTCTAAGTAGATTTACTGTCAGTTATGTCTAATGAGCATTTGTAATGAGGGTGTATAGCTTGTTTAATGCTCATGCGCTCATTTCGTTTGTACAGTTTTACTTGAACATGAATAAACTTTAGTTAAACCCGAAGGCTGAGTGCAATATGCAAGCACTTCAGTCGGCACCTTCATACGTGTATGCTGTAATCTAACTTTTGTTGTTTTTGTTCGTTTTTTAATGCCTTGCGAAAATACGAATAATTAATTTGAGTCCCATATCAGCAGTTTAGTTTCAGAAATGACTGATTTTACTGAGTCCAAACATTACTTTCAAGTCATCCTTTCTTTCTTCATAAAATAATTTATTGTCTTCCCTTCTTTATAAAAAATATATACCCAACTACACCACATTAGGCCTGTATTAAGAAACAAAAATTTAGTCTTAGTGCAGGATCATCGTATGTGATTCTTCAGTATTCAGTCATTCTGTAGCCATGAGGATGACAGCATCTCACACCAATTTTGATCCTTGTCAAGTAACCCAGACATTCTGAATTGATCTAGCACTGTCAGTTATTAGTACTGACAATTGTTCTCATCCTGGCAATTAATTTTAGTGTTATCTTTATTCTTTTTGGCATGGATGACATGCTTTAATAGACATCGCTTTTACCAGCAACATTTTACAACTATTAGTTTTTATCAGTGTAAGCTGCAATTAAGGGACCACACCTATAGTATGATACGTTTTTCAAAAGCCAATTGTCCAGGTGTGTGCGTTCGTGGGGAGCGGGGGGCGTGTGTGTGTGTGTTGTCTTGTTTATTCTGTTCATTGTGGGTTCTTTGTAAAACGGGAGTAGAGATGGGGCATTACCTCTTAATAACTTTAAACCGTAAAAAAAAATTCCTTCAGTTTTTATTTTGCCCATGCAGAGACCCCTTTTTTTTCTGTGAAACTACCATATTAACTATATTATGCAAGGAAATCTTGATGTGAGTCAGTGAAAGGATAAAAGGATGGATGCATGTTGTTTTTAATAAAATCCCAATGAAACGGCCAAAAAAACCCCCGCCCACGCACGCACGCACGCACCCCCACCCCAACACACACACCCCTTAAAAAAAGTTGCCAAAACCCACAAAAATTGCCTTTTAGGGAACAAGATTGTGTGTGTGTAAAAGGGAAAGGGGGGGGGGGAAAGAGAGAGAGAAAGAAAGAAGAAGAAAGAGAAGACAGCCCAAGACCAGGGCAAAAAAGACAGGGCAAAGAGAGCATTGTTACATAGCATGCCCAAAACACACAGTCGCCAGACTCTCCCTCCCCAGTGGATAAAATACATCTCAGACA
>JABMCL010000116.1:1012500-1082500 GCA_018857735.1 Alviniconcha marisindica | reverse complement strand
GTGTGCAACCCAGGGGCATACAGATGTCAGTGATGTGCAACCCAGGGGCATACAGATGTCAGTGACTGTGCATCCTGGGGACATAAGATGTCAGTGATGGGCAACCCAGGAGCATACAGATGTCAGTGACTGTGCAACCCGGGGACATAAGATGTCAGTGATGGGCAACCCGGGGGCATACAGATGTCAGTGACTGTGCAACCCAGGGACATAAGATGTCAGCAATGTGCAAACCAAAGGCATACACATGATACAGATGTCAGTGATGTGCAACCCAGGGGCATACAGATGTCAGTGATGTGCAACCCAGGGACATAAGATGTCAGTGATGTGCAACCCATGGGCATACAAATGTCAGTGATGTGCAACCCAGGGCATAAGATGTCAGTGATTATGCAACCCAAGGGTGTACACATGATGCAGATGTCAGTGATGTGCAACCCAGGGGCATACAGATGTCAGTGATTGTGCAACCCAAGGGCATACAAATGTCAGTGATGTGCAACCCAGGGGCATAAGATATCAGTGATTATGCAACCCAAGGGCACATGATACAGATGTCAATGATGTGCAACCCAAGGGCACATGATACAGATGTCAGTGATTGTGCAACCCAAGGGCATACAGATGTCAGTGATGTGCAGCCCAGGGGCATACAATTGTCAGTGATGTGCAACCCAGGGGCATAAGATATCAGTGATGATGCAACCCAAGGGCATACACATGATACAGATGTCAGTGATGTGCAACCCAGGGGCATACAGATGTTAGTGATTGTGCAACCCAGGGGCATAGGATGTCAGTGATGGGCAACCCAGGGGCATACACTGTTACAGATGTCAGTGATGATGACTCACTGGTCCAGTACAAAGCCAGATCCACCAGTTATGCATGCCATTTATTTAAAAAAAATTATAACTATATTAGGTATTGATTGGTTGATAGGATCAGAGCTCTGTTGCACAAAACAATCCATCATCAGTTTGCCATGGTTCCCAATTCCAAGCGCTGTGAGCATTGCATTTATGGGACCAACTGATCTGAATAGAGTATACATGTATGTCATGGATTATCATTGTATGTAATGTCATAACATGGTGGTTTGAGGATCATTTCATGTTGTCATTTATTTGCACAAAGGGCAGCATTTAGGTAGGTCCAGCCAAATTTGAAAAGCAAGCAATGCAATCCATTAATATGTGATATTAAAGAGGGTCACAAGGCAAGTACACAAGCCAAATTTCATTAATTTATCTATAATATTTTTTTGAGATATCACCCTTCAAATAGTCACCATTTTAGGCGTTTTGTGCATATTTTACAAAATGCCATTTTTGTATGGCTCTAGCATAAAAACTATTGGTCACACATCCACCCAACTTGTTTTACACAGTGTCTGCACTACATAGACTAAACACATTTTTTCAGTAATCATCCTTACTCAGATATTGGAGATGCAGAGTGCCAAAAATGGACATTGTCCGATCACCAATCTTTGACAGTACCATGACAAGATCAAACATAACATGGGAATGGAAAGAGGTACAATCATAATTCTGGTATCAACTGATTCAGCATAAATTAGACAATACAAATTCACAAGTCTAAAGAAGTGCAAGCTAAATTTTACCTACAGAGGCAAGTTTCCATGAGAAAAAAGGGTGCAAATATCCCGCAAATCTTTGATGGTAATAGCATTAAAGCAAATCAAACTCTGGAATGGAAAGAGATACACCATGGTTCTGGTATCTGCAGATTCAGCATTAATCAGAGAAGGAAAATGCACAGCATAAGAAAATTTAGGCAAATTTTAGATATATGTAGACTTGTTTGAATGAGGAAATGAAGTTAAAAACTGCAGTCCAAGTGTGGCCTTGTGGTAGATGTTGGGGCCTGCCTCGCTTTCTAGGACCAATTCTCTCCTCAAGATGATGAAACTGATCATCCTCTGAAATCATTAACAAAGAAATATATAAACAAACAGGTAAAAAAGATTTATTTCAACATAAACAGCACACTAACACTTATACTCACCAATTAAATACACTTAATACTCACCGATTAAATCATCAAATTCTGAAGTTTAGTTGTAAATAACACTTACTTGACTTTGTGTGAATCATGCAGTAATAACCTGAGAAATAAATTAATCAGACAGGTACAAACAAAAGGAAGCAGACAAGAACTAATTTTCAGGTATTTGACTACTACTACCAGTCTCAGCTACTGAAACAATCCCAGAAGAAAAACCCCCAAAATGGAGTCACTCTAGCCATTATTTGGCAATATTTAAAAACAAAAAACTTCCCTACCTTAGATAAAAGACCTGGATTATTAAGGAAACTAACAAAAATTGGAGTCCCACTTCAATGACTTTTAAAAAATTGACATGCTCAAAACTGTATTTAATGTTGCTCTTGAGTTATTTTATTTCCCCCACCCCCCCCACCCCCACATTTGATGTGGCTCTTGAAGTGGTGTGTGTGTGTTGTGTGTGTGTGTGTGTGTGGTGTGTGTGTGTGTGTGTGTGTGTGTTGATTATTTCTTTCATTTTTTTTCCCTGTTCAGTTTTTCTTATTGACTTAGTTACTTCTGTCTTGTTACCATAGTCTGTCTTGTCAATCATGCTTGTAAAATGTTAAACAAAAAAAAAAACAAAAAACTTATCAATTACTTTTTTTTAAATCCCCCTTGTAATTATTATTATTATACAAATTAAAAATCATGTAATTTTGAGCCAGTGTGCCAGGTCTTCCATGTGCACAAAAGGTGGAAGAGAAAGAAGAGGGGGGGGAAAGAAGAAATTAATTCTTCAGAAGCAAATACAATTCCAAATTCTCAATATACCATTAATTTTGGCTGGTGGCTCGCTTTTATTTTGTTTTGTCTAGATGAGCAGATCTACTGTAAAAAACATATTGGTTCGTGACTGCATCGTCTGCTAGCTAAATCAGAGTTATTGTCCCTGACAAGAAAAACAAATATATTTAAAAAAATCATTGACTTGCTAAATTTCCTTTAAAAAAAATCACTGTTGAGACATACACCATACATCATTTTTTTTTCAATTCGGATTTACGGGGGAAGAAATTACTACTTTTACAGCAGTTTGCATTTCGGAGGAAATAATGAAGGGGATAACTCTGTAATGTTGTTCAAACTACAACCAGACCACAACGAATTTTTCTTCAATTGCATTCAAAGAGATGTAAACAGCGCAAAAATACAGTTTTGGTTGTGTTGGGGAAAATCAGTTATCGCTAAAAAAAAAACTTACCACGGTTTCTTTCCAATTCCTCCAGGGTGAGCATCTTTTGTACCGCTTGCGTAGTCGCAGATTTTAGTGATCGTGCAACTCGAAACAGACGACAAAATCTATGGGGTCTCCACTTTCCGTTGCATGAGAACTCTTACAAGAACTTGCTTCCGGATCAAACGATACACCGTTTTAAAGAGCGAAAATTCGTCTTTCCAGTGATACCAAATTGAATATGGTGCATTCAAACTTTCTTGGTGTAAATTTACGGTAAAAATGAACGTATTTTTCAACTCAATTTTTGCTGCAGTCGAAAACGAAGAATTTTAAGAATTTTATAACGGATAAATCTACGGGAATTCCTCTTTCTAAAAATATTAACTTCATATGTGTACATTTTTCTTGTAAAATTCCCAACGGTTTTCCGAACGCAACCGTTTTCCGACCTCGCTCATCTGACTTTCGACGCAGAACCACGCTCGGTTTCCGACCGCTTGGTGTGTTCATTAAAAATTCTTCCAAACTCACAATACATCATTCACGCACAAAATAATGGCATCAACAGGTCGTAAAAAGATCGTTTTTTGCCTGACAGTAGTTTTTATTGACAAACTGCACAAAACAAGGCAGATACGACAAGTTGAAAATGAGCAATATTTGCCTCGCGACGGCCATGTTACCCAGCGCTAAAGAGAGGCTGGTCCTACCTAATTAGATTGAGCATTTTGTTTAACTTTAAGGTGACTGGCATTTGTGCATGATATTGTCATTAGCTTTTATTTTACTCAGTGTGTGCATGTTCTTTCTTCTGTTTAGCTTTTGTTTGGGATTAATAAATATCAACTGTATCTAAGTACTGTGGTAAGTACTGTACTCCTCCACCCTCCCCAAGAGACCCACCAACCCACCCATACACAACCTCACTCCTATACCCCCCCCCCCCCCCCCCCCCCCCCCACACACACACACACAACTTCTCTCCTTAATCCCTCCATCACCCTCTACACACACATCATAGTTCAGGAGCTGTGTGAGAGTCGAGGTGGCCGTCCTTGGCTGTCCGTCCTAACGAGCCTTCTGGTTTCTGCGGAAGTAAAGCTATATTGAACCATGCTTCGGCATTGGTCTCAGCTTGTCCCTAATATGTCAACTGACATCTGAGGACATTAAGCAACACTACCTACCTACCTACCTACCTACACACACACACACACACACACACACACACACACACACACACACATGCAGGTATGCATGCATACACACACACACACACACGCACACACACACACACACACACACACACACACACTTCACTCCTTACCCCCTCCCTCGCTCCTGCTTCAACACCCACTCATTCCTGCAACCTCCTTCAAATCTGCATATAATTAATACACCCCACCCCACCTGTGTGTGTGTGTGTGTGTGTGTGTGTGTGTGTGTGTGTGTGTGTGTGCAATATCCCGCTGTACATTTTTGTATTTGCAGTATATCTACTTGTATCATACATGTGTGCTAAAATCAGAGTTTGGTCATGTTTGGTAACTCAGGGTACTGACAACTTTGGTTTATTTACTAAAATTGCTGTATGTAAATTCTTGCGTGGTTGGCGGTCTATGGCCTGAAACCTTTTTTATTTTGTCCATTGTTGTGTTCATACATTTTTCTGCAGCTTTTTGTCAGGCATTGTGCCCTAGATCTTGCTAGGATCATGCGCCATAGAAATGTCCATTATTATTATTAATTACAAAGTCCCCCCCCCCCCCCCCCCCCCCAATTTCCTGTTGCATCCTCTTCAATCTTGATGTCTATTATTGGAATCACGGTACTGTGTGCATGTCTGTTCCTGTGTGGTCTCACCTGTGTCATGTATAATGTCTGTCCTGACACAGGTAATTTATTCAGGCATTATGAATATTATTTGTCTTTCTCTCACTGTTTTGACAGCCGACTACCGTCATGGATCCGTGCAATCATTCCAGATATATTTTACATCACAGAAAAAGCCTGGAACTACTTTCCTTACACAATTACAGGTGAAAATCTTTCTGCCAGATGTGCCGTACATATGTATTGTGTCATACATGTGTGTCTGCATCAGGTGTGTGTGTGTGTGTGTGTGTGTGTGTGTGTGTGTGTGTGTGTGTGTGTGTGTGTGTGTGTGTGCTCGCCTGTGGGTGTGGGTGTGTGTGTGGGTGTGTGTGCATGCATACATGCATACACTGACATTATTACTTATTAGCCAATAATCATTGAAAATGTGTGTATTGTCCCTAATTTAAGTGTTGATATTGTAAACTTATATTAGGGATCACTGGCTGTTTTTAGGGCAAGGATGAACATGAACTTTGTGGTCTTACAGAGTCTGAGAGTGTTTGGGTTAAAAAAAGAAAAAAAAAGGGAGGGAGGGGGTAAGGAGTGAAGTTTGCATGTGCACACGCATGCATGCATGCCTGCATGCATGTGTGTGTTTGGGGGGGGTAGGGGGTGATGGAGGGATTAAGGAGTGAAGTTGTGTGTGTGTGGGGGGGGTAAGGAGTGACGTTGTGTGTATGTGTGTGGGTGTCTTGGGGAGGGTGGAGGAGTACAGTACTTACCACAGTAAGGAGATTCTGTTACAGCGTTAGCATGGTTTGTTGATTGTTTGTTTTGTATTATTTGTTAAGATAATGGATGGTAAGTTCCTGGAATACATTGTTGTTCTATCCAAAATCTACAAGAGTGTACAGAGAGTTCAGTTTAGTACAAGACTTTATCTTCTTTTCTGTCTTCTTTTTCATGTACTCCTGGATGCAGAGTATAGTGTGAGTATTGCCATGACAGTTGAAACAGTTTGATATAATGGTCATAAAACTAAAGCATACACACTTTTTCAAACAGAATCAGTTTTAGAACTCCTGTTCTAGTGGTGCCAATTTATAACTTAGGTCAATAAATTGTTGCTTGCACCACAAACAAAAAGGAACCAAGATTTTTCTGATGAATTAAACTTATACATGTAGCATACGTGTCCTGACATTGCTTGTGTAATGCTGTTGGGAGACTGCTGAGATGTAAGCATCAATGGAGCACACATTATTTATTTCTGTCTTGGGGAGGCAGGAGGATGGGGGGGGGGGGTCTGTGACTAAGAATCATCTTGATTTTGATTTTATGATAAACTGAACTGAGAGAAAAAATAGTCTGAAACAGAATGTTTGTTCTGTGTTCTTTGTCAATACATTTTGATTTTAAAAAAAGTCTTGAAAGGGGTATTTCATTTTGATAAATGAGAAATACAATCGGTTTGTGACCATCAAGTTTGAAAGAAGTTTTAGATTTTTTTTCTTCTTGATTTTTTCAGTGTTCTTTCATTCCAAAATTCACCATCCACATAGAAACAAGATACGAGAATAACAACGGATCCTCTGAAAATGTAAGTGATATATAATATTTGTAACAAAGAGACAAATATCATACATGCAGTTAATTGTATTTTTGTAAGCATATTTCAGATTTTGTGTTTGATTCTATGTGTGTGTGTGTGTGAGTGTGTGTGATGGAAGTTTTAGCACAGTTGTTTTACAATGTTTTGTCATTGCTATGTACCACCACAATACCTGCTATATTGCATTGTGTTTATGCCAGATACCTGGATGCTGCAATGTATTCAAGAAATACAGATATTCTGTTTCACATGTTGTGTGTGTGTCCACATGTGTGTGTGCGTGCATGCATGTGGGCATGTGTGTGTGTGCATTCATGTGTCAATGTGTGTGTATGTGTGTGTGCATGTGTGTGTGTACTTGCTTGCTTGCTTGAAAAAAGCATGCATAATCATGATGGTGACATTGTCACCAGAACTGTCCATGTCACTGAAGTTGTGCCCACTTTTTCACTTTTGTGGTGAGCTTCTCCATAACCACAAATGGAGATAATGTTAAGTTGAATTCAGCATATTGTGTGAGGTCAGATGTCATTTTTTTTCATTTACCACTGGGATTATGTGAATGTGGACAATATACCATTTGCTTGTTTTCTATATTATACATCTGATCAATGTTTTTGCAGTGCTTGCAGCTGCCAGAAGACCAGCTTCAACAGAGGGATGTCGATTTTGTGGACATTGCGTATGATGCTGTGCCACCCAAACATTACAAAGAAGAAGAGGTAACAATATCTTACAATACAGTAATTGTAATGCTTTACAACTTAAAGGAACTAGCCTTCTCATCCAAGCGGTAGAAGAGATCAAAACAAAAAACTAAATATCAACAATTTTGTTAAAAAAATAAAAAGTTGCTCCTTTGATTTTATAGTCATTTTCTGAACTTAGTCCTGATAGTGACTGGTAACAGGATTGGTATCACCCTGATATAACCATCATGGTTGACTGGGCATAAAACACCAATTGGCTTACTTTCAGGATTGGCTGTGTGCAACAACATTGGTACCTTGCTCCTAGTTTACCTTTTCCCTTCCCAGCACTAGAAAATGTATACTGTAATGTATACTGTGTAGTCCTGAGAAGAGTGTTACTAAAAGTTCACACAACACACATATATGCAAAATAATTAACCACATTTTTTGTTTTTTTATCTAATTAGTAAAATTACAACTATGATTATCAGACTAGGAGTTGTCCGAGCTTTTCAGCGGCTTACAAGAAATATCAGTGTTGACACTAAAAGAAGGCAAGAATAATCGGAATGTATCTTAGAGAATGTAGGATGGCAACCTCTCATAGGGAGGCACTTTGGCAAGAATATTGTGTGATGCCCTAAGGACAGTATCTTAGAGAGTATCATGTGATGCCCTAAGGAATGTATCTTAGAGAATATCGGATGGCAACCTTTCGGCAGAAGGGAGGCACTTTGGCAAGAATATCGTGTGATGCCCTAAGGACAGTATCTTAGAGAGTATCATGTGATGCCCTAAAGAATGTATCTTAGAGAATATTGGATGGCAACCTTTCGGCAGAAGGGAGGCACTTTGGCAAGAATATTGTGTGATGCCCTAAGGACAGTATCTTAGAGAATATTGTGTGATGCCCTAAGGACAGTATCTTAGAGAATATTGTGTGATGCCCTAAGGACGGTATCTTAGAGAATACTGTTTGATGCCCTGAGGACAATATCTTAGAGAATACTGTGTGATGCCCTAAGGACAGGAGCTTGGGTTAAACTGAAGAAACTATGGAGGCTGAAGAAGCAGGTCTTGACACAAATCATCTTTCCTTGTGCCCTCAGGATCTGAGACTATTCAAGTCTGAGAAGACTGGGCGAGGTCCTCTGCAAGAAGGCTGGAAGGTGAGTATCAGCACATAATTCTCATAGATCCTGCATTTGAGAATGTCTAGACAGGCAGAGTTAACAGCATGAGCTTTCTCTGTGCATGGGTGTACTGAGTACATAATTATGGTACATATGCAGCTTTGGTCTGAAGAGAGCTAAATTGCTTTCTGTTTTGACAAATACTGGAATATCTTTGGGGTTGTGCTTTCTGTTGTTGATGAGCAAAGTTTGTGGACTGACAGAACATTTTGCTGTGAACCAAATGTGTCACATTTCTTAAATGATGCAATGAGTTTTGTGGCCTGAAGAAGGGGATTTCTCGGAAAATTTGCATCATGTTGTCTATGTCATAATGAATAAGCATTCTTTTGAATCTTTTATGTCTGGATCTGATGCAGTGAATATTCTAACGCAATTGATTTGCTGAATCCATTACAAAAACTTACCCTGCTTAAGGGTAAAAATTAACCTTCCAACAGTCTTTTTTTGTAGTGCTGATGTTGATTGTGGCAGCTTTCAGTTTCGCACTGCCTGTGATAAACATGGCCAAAAGTGTTTTTTTTAAACATTTTTTTTTTTAAATCCTTTTTTTTAAATAAATTGTTTTGGAAACACTTCACCTTGTTGACATACTGCTGTTGTTAGAAACTGTTATGATAATGATACTATCACCATTCACTTGGCTGGGGAGTCAGTGCCCTTAGCTTTAGCAGATGACAACACTGCATGGGCATGCACACTAAAGAGCTCATAAAATTACATCTCCCCTGTTAATTAAAGCATGTGGCCCCTTGATCATTGTATGTGGAACACCAGGATGTGCTTGTAATATTAAGTAAATGTGAAGGTCATTGTTTAACCAACAGTGCAGAGACGTGCTCTGTATTTGCTGGTGACAATAGCTGGTTCTGGTTGGGCAAATAAAACTCCAGAATGCTATCCAATAAATCTTAAACATATGGCACTGCCTCACTTTTCGTTGGAATTGTATTTGCCCAACCTGAACCAGCTATTGTCACCAGCAAATACAGAGCACTTTTCTGCACTGTTGGTTAGACAACTACCTTCACATTTACTTAATATTACAACCACATCCTGGTCTGTTGAGGGAACTTTCTCTCTTCTAGTGAAACATTAATGATTGAGAACATCAGCAGTGTTGTTTCGCTTGCCCTTGGCATTATTATGATCATCGTCTTGGGTAAAGTTTTGAATAACAGGACAAAAATGTGTTTTGTTTTCTTAAGTGCGCTGACAAATGAAGAGCTGAGGAGAATGTGTAACCATCAGTGTGTTTGGATCGTTTGCTGACAAATGCCTGACTGAACGAAAGTCACAGTCTGCCAAAAGTTGTGGAAGAGTATAACCTATTTTGAAGAACATTAGTTTTACTGTGTCATGCCTGTCAACCCATACAGTTTACCAGTATAAAATACTTTTTTTTCTCTCATTATTTTGGGGGGATATGGCCATTCTGGAAAATGGATACAGGAAAACATAATTATCCTGAGATTTTGTTGTTGTTTTAAACAGAGCAAAAAGACTGAAAAACTGTTGAACGAGCAGCCAGTGCACGTCATCACCAAATGCACACTGACTGGCCTAGTGCAATAGGTTAAGAAATCTTGTCGGAAGTGAGATTTGAAGTCGTGCATGCGTATTTAGCATGCGCAACATTGCTTCTTCCTTCCACTGCCACACATGCCGGTTGGAATTCAAAATGACACTGCTACCAGTGAAAAACAAAAGACCCCTGGCCTGCATAAGGGAAATACAGGTTCACAGACTCTGGACTAAGGTTTACTCCCCAAGGGGGTTGAGTTTTACTGTGTACATTACAGTTTGTCACACATAGACTTGATTTTCAGGACAACTTTGAGCCCATCATGTGTTCCTACAAGTTGGTGCGCGTGAAGTTTGAGGTGTTTGGTCTGCAGGGTAGAGTGGAGGCTTTCACCCACAAGGTACATCATGCCTCGTCTTCTTCCTCTTCTTCTTCTTCCGTCCAATGCCAAACTTCCACTTTTTGAAGGCTTTAACACTTTCAGCAATTGCTGGGTTATTTTGGTGTTTCTGTAATCCACCAAACCCTGACACAGACTACAGGATCTTTAGCATGCACATTTAATCATTTTGAATGCGTATACACACAGAAAGTATCAAATTTAGACAGAAGAATTATCATGATGTGAGAGGTGTGCCGCAGATTATATAAGGTGGGCTGGTGTTTGGTATGAAAGAAGGATGCTCACAATAGCATTGAGAAATAAAGCTCAGTGGTACATGGCATAAAAATGAAAGGACACATTCTATATTTACCCCATTTAGTTAAATGGTATGCACAAGCGCAGCATGAGATGAATTTATATGAAACTATTCAAACAAGTGCACATTTGAATTTTATTCAGTCTCTGTTTACACACACGTACACGTAGTTTACATAAACATGCATGCTTGCACGCACACACGTGTGCAGACACACACACACACACACGCATGCACGCACGCACACACACACGCATGCATGCATGCACGCATGCACACTCGCACACACATACATACACACACACACACATACATACACACGCACACACACACACACACACACACACACACACACACACACACACACATGCACACACACACACACACACATGCACACACACACATGCGCACACACACACACACACACACACACACACATTGCACACACACACACATACACACATGGATGCCGAAAGAAGTGTTTGGGCTAAAATATTAACAATGAGAGAGGCTGAATTCTGGAGGAAGGCAAAAATCAGGAAGTCGGGATGGGAGACGGCTACTTTGTTAGTTTTTTTATTTTAGCATCCTGTCACCCACACATGGTTGCCTCAGCATTAGAAGGGAGATGGGGGAGGGACAGAATCAAAACAAAAGTGATCTTAAACAGGAATGTATCTTGTGACTGATTTTAATAAGGGGTCCGACTGTTGTTTGCTTTGCTTGCAGTCAGTGCGAGACATACTTTTGGTGGGACACAGACAGGCTGTTGCGTGGATCGATGATTGGTATGGTAAGTAAAAAACAGTGCTGTTTAAGCAGTCATTGTGCTGCATAAAAAGGATAAAATGGGGACTATTCTTTTGTTTGTTTTCTCTCTCTCTCTCTCTCTCTCTCTCTCTCTCTCTCTCTCTCTCTCTCTCTCTCTCTCTCTCTCTCTCATAGCTTACAAAATGTGTACATGTATAATTGGATTTAGAATAGTCCCTTGTTTGGGCGAGGACTTGATGTAAAAAAGCATACATGTAAACAAGTTTATCTTATCTATCTGTATCTGTCTCTGTCTCTCTCTGTCTCTGTCTCTGTCTCTCTATCTCTGTCTCTCTCAGTCTCTGTCTCTCTCTGTGTCTCTCCATCTGTCTGTCTCTCTGTCTGTCTCTCCGTCTCAGTGAAGAAAGTCCTGCCAAGTAATCCAGTGAGTACCCAAATGAGGGATTCTTTGTCTTTATAAAGGAATGTTAAGTAATCTTGTTGTAAGACATACAATTAGATCAACAAAATTCAGATGTGTATAAAACACATTTTAATACAGCTTCAGTGCTTGTATTTGAAGGCTGGTTCATTATCTCTGCAATTAGGTATACTGTGTCTGAATTAACATCACCTGGTGCATTTCTCAGAGAGATTTGCACCACTTGGTGCCTTCAGATTTAGATGTCCACCAGAGCTTACTGCATTTCCACAGATGAATTTCAAGCCTGAAAAGTTGAAGCCAGTAAGGCAGTATTTAGTAAGTAAGTAAACATGATGCTTAATGTCCACAGAAACCATAAGGCTTATTAGACAGGGAGAAGCGGGAGAAAGGGGGTATCGAGGTGGGGGACAGGGGAGATTATAATTTATATATGTATCACTACACTGTCACCACCAGAATGACTCTTGCATTAAGATGGACAGTGATGAGAGCCATTTTAATGTTTCATTAATTGTGAGGGACAAAGTCACAAGACAGTGTCCGCAAACCACAACCTTTTTCAAGAGAAAGGAGAGCCGAAGCGGAATTGATCTGAGGCCCTTCTGCTTACCAGCCTAGTACTTTACCACTAGGCCAAACTGGCTCACTCACAGTATTGAACATCTCAGCATCTTAATCAGTTGGTGAAGTATCAAATTTTGCCATAGTAGCTTGAACATTGTTCTTCTTCAATTTTCAACGCCTCAGGAGTATCTTTGGATGGGACTCTAGCACCGTAACACCCCAGCATGCTTTCTTCTTCTTCCTGTGGAAGAATTTGTCACTTGATCACCTTGTTTTTTAGCTGAGGAGGGACTGGACTGGACACTCAGTTCAGTTAGTACCGACTTGCTGGCTATGAGGTGTGCAGTGCTACCTTTTCATGCAGACAGAAGGCATTCTAAGTAGTGAAAGTTAGAATTGCAAAGTTACAGAGCAGTGTTTTCCTGTTTCTCCAGTATTTGATATAGGCCCTGATATGACCTATGAGGTTGACTAGGCATTAAAAACCAATAACCAGCCAACTTCTCCAGTATCTAGCACAGTTGATAGATTTATTTGATGAGTCTTGTTGTAACTGTCTAGGTTTTAGCATGAAATCTCCCCCCCCCCCCCCCCCCCCCCCCCTGTCCCCCCCCCCCCCCCCCCCCCATTCCCCCTCCCACCCCCATCTCCCAACCCACCCAACCACCGCCACCACTCACTGCAACTTGTTAGGCATGAAGTTATAAATTTTTGCTAGCCTTTTCTAACAACATGTCTGTGGCTTGACTGTGAACGAATACCTTCCACCAGGCATGACACTGGATGATATTCGCGACTACGAGGCAAAGATGAACAAGGAAACCAACGACAAGGTCATGGCAGGGAAGCGTCACTCCAGTTCAGGGTCGAGACACTCCAGCACAGCCTCCAGGCATTCCAGCACAGCTTCCGCCTCGGAGTGAGAACATCTTCAAGTCAAGTCAAGTCAAGTCAAGTTCCTTCTTCCTTTTTATTTAAAGTCTTTTCATATAAGTGAAATTAGACTGATCTTGCAATTATCATGCTAACAACATGTCAGCAAGTTGCACCAGGAGCAATTTATGTAAAAATAAAATTGAAAAAAACTTATTTGCAGTCAACAACCAACCAACACACAAGCCAAGTACTTCTTTATTTCATTCAAAGGAAATTGAGGGTGCCACACATAACAGACAAAGGAATGAAATCTACACATGTAAGAGATTCACAGTCTAAGCGCATGCAACAACATACACAGTTATGCCACAAGCATTAATCAAATTTTCTGTCATCATGAACCCGTTCACTAGCAGTGTCACACTTTGCTTTGATGTGATGTGATGTGATGTGCATGGTGTCAGCTCCCATCCCTTTGAATTCCATAGTAGTCTCAGTGTTGTTTTGATCAGAGTGCTAATTAAGGTATGCCCTGGAAGGAGGATCTGTCTTCTAAACTTGGAGGGGGGGGGGGGGGTGCTCTTTCCCTCCCCAGAAGGTTGAGTACAGCTGTCTAAATGGTGCTGGACACTGCGCATTGCATTGCGTGTTCAAGTAAATACAGAGGAAAACAGCTCCGTAGCCAAATTCTCACCTGTCACTGCATGGCAGTCTGAGTTCTGAGGGAAGAATGAGCACAGCAGAAGGAGTTTCCATGGTGTGTGTGTTGTATAAGTTGATATTGTTGATGAGGTTGAGGAATGAGATGTTCTATGTTCTAAGTGTGCACTTTTTAAGAATTTGCCATGTACAAATGCTGCTTTTTTTTTCTGCTTTTTTGGGGGGGGTTTGGTAGATACATTTATGTACTTTTAAAGTCCTGGACTGCTATTTAAAAAAAGAAAGAAGTATGATCACAAAATTGAAGATTTTAAAGCTCAAGAACAAGGGACTTGATGGGGTCTGTGATCTCTGAGTAGACTGTTTCCCCTTTAACACTTTTCGCATGGTTTTACTCCATGAAGGAAAATATAAACATGTTGAAGGGGGACAGAACTCAAAGTTGGGCTTTGAAGTGTGTAAGGAAATAAATTATTCTTATTTTCAAGTATGTTCTTGAGCAAGGAACTATTTAAAAGATAGATTTTGGGGAGTGAAAGCACATATGTTTGTTGTAATTTTATTTCAGTTGGTCTTCCCTGTAGTCCAAACTGTGTGTATTGCATCAGGTGACTGTGTATGTGTGTGTGTGTGTTGTCATGAGTCATTACATTTTTGTAGATGCCACCCATGTGATCAAAGGGGAGTGTAATGCCATGTCCAGCAATATGTAACTTCCGATTTTTGTGTTTTTTGTTGTTGTCAGCAACAAGTATGAAAACCTGATTATCTCCCTTTGCTTTTGTTTCTATGGGTTTACAGACTTTGACTTTTTCTGCCAACACTCAGTGAAATCATTCTGGTTATCTCTCTTTGGTTGTTTTCCTGGATGTCATTTGTCCATGCAACCTGCAGATGAAGGCCAAATCTAGTCATTTCCCTTCCAGTCATAGCCTTGGGCTTTGCTTTAACCCAGTAAACCTGCCGGATCTCATTCAGAAGTGTTTTGGTTACAGCAGTTGTGGCCAATACAGCCAGCATGCTGCCAGAATCAGGCCGGATCATATATGCCAGATCCAACTTCCTGCATCTAATTCAGTTCCATAAGTTCTTCCAAAGAAAGCCTGGGTAATGTTGTGCAAAACTGGCCCAGATCTGATCTTGATGGCGTGGTCAGGTTTTGGTCAAGTGCACCTGTTCCAGAAGCAAACTGGTGTGCAAGAATCATCAGGTGCCAACAGACTATGTGTTGGCACAGCTTTGTGGCCGTCTCAGAAGAGATGACCAGCACCCAACAGAAACTGGAAACTAAGGTTAGGACAGAGGATGTACACTGCTATGGAGGTCTTCATGGCCTCTGCTGCAGAAGAAGCAGTGAGCCTCAGTAATCAGCTAATATACAATATTTCATGAACATAAAACAGTCAGTGTTTGTAGCTATCCGTTTTTCCTTTTCCTTTTTGATGGTAGATAAGCGTACATAGATTGGCTGGCTCAAGAAATTAAGAGAACATAATTATTATGTCATTGAAAGGGGTTTTGGTCAAAGGAGCTAAAATCTCTGGCTTATTGTCTTTTGTTGACATTGGCAGCTTTGGACGCTTTGAATACACTCCATTGCTTGTTACTTCAAAGAACAGGAAAAGCAAGAATGCAGAGCACACAGCGAATTGTACAAGGACAGTATTCAAACTGGACATTTGTATTAGAATGGTGTTGATGTCTACACTAGCTACAATTTGGTCTGTGTTATATATACATATATATGTACTTCACTTTTTGACAAGTGTTGCATGTTGATGCCATGATAATTGTTCTACCCTGTGATAATGCCAGTATCTCATCAGCTGTGTACTTGCACACATTTGAATTCTGGTGTTTTGGTTCTCATTTTGCTTGTTTGTTTGCTGTTTGTTTAGTGTAGGAGTCTTTACTGTGTCAGTGTGAGAGGGATTTGTGAAGAAGAAATCTGAAACAAAGCTAACTCCTGATGGTCTAAAAATAAAAAATAAAAGTCCAAAAGGTTAAAATGAACTCCTTTTTAAATTAGACAGCACAAAAGAATGTACACATTTTTTGGCAAACACCTTTTTGAAGCAACTAGTGGACAAATAGTTCAGGTACAGTGACAAAGAAAGGGCAAAAAAACTTAGCTTATATAACAAAACTTAGCTTATATCAAGTGTACCTTCCTTTTCACTGCCATTATACATGAAAGAGAAAATTGTACTATTAATAAGAGGTGACAGGCAAAGTTGTGTACAATTAGTGTGTCTGCATTTGCATCATATTTGTTAATCAACATTTTGTTTAACCACCTTCCTGTGTGTGGTTTACGCATCGTCAAACAAATATTCAGACATTTGCGTTTGCCTTTGTTCCATATTACTTTTAGATAATTTTTACTGGCGCTTTTTATTCAGTGAAGAGATTGGTGTCATTGCCAGTGTCACTGACTGTTTGCTAAAATTATATGTTAACAAGAAAAAGGATTCGTTTTAATTCTTTATTCTACATCTTTTAACATTGAGTATGTGTATGTATTTTTATTTTCCAAGCATGTTTGGTATGGAATAAAGGTAAGCAATTCTTGTATGTCAAAAATGATGAAATAGTTTTCCTGTTTCTGATCTCCAGTTCTTTTGTTTCATAATCAAACAACTTGTTTCCTTTTGAAGCACACTAATTTTTCCTGTTTCTGATCTCCAGTTCTTTGTTTGTTTCATAATTAAACAACTTGTTTCCTTTTGAAGCATGGCTACTTTAATACACCTCCTGTCTTGTGACAAACAGTCCCTGCTTTTCTACATAGAGTGACCTTCTCTTTCCCTTCTGAAAAAAGGAACACTCACTGGAATCCTTCAAATCCAACCTAAAGACATTTGCTTTTCCAAAACAATAGACCCGTCATGTTTTCCCCTCTGGTGCTGTTTATAATCTATTTAAGTTAGGGCTGTAAACTGTGTGTAGTGCACTCAAACATCCAGGTGCTCATGTATGCGTGTAGGTGTAGGTTTAGGCTAATCCTACTGCACAAGATTTTACACCGTACAGAGACTCCACTTGTCATTTTGATGGTCTTTTATGTGTTCAACATGGTCAGATGATTATATGCACCTTCTATGTCACAACCGGAAACAGAAAGAGGCCCAGAGCACTTGCGCAGAATCAACAAACAAGGGAGCTAATTAGTGCTCAAAAGACATCAGGATGTACGTCTGGTGGAGGTTATGTACCTGGTATTTACTCACATGCCAGGTGAGAGTTACTGTAGGCAACTCAGGTCTTTGTTGTGTTTTCATGATGACATCTGAGAGCTAATTAATCCTTCATTGTCAGTTTTTGATCATGCTGAGGAATCTTTGAAAAATTAATCGACGTCAGTTTGGTGATGGCAACATGCCTGATTGGCTTTCTGCTTGAAGCTCACATCGGCCTATGGATTGAAAATATGGAATCAGCAGGGGTGTAGTAATCCACTCCTGTTCTATGGTGAAGTGTGGTTTCTCATATGGCTTGGACCTCAGACCTATGTCTACTCTTGTCAGGTGAGAAATGACTCTATGATATATATATATATATATATATATATATATATATATATATATATATATATATATATGCTGCCGGTCAGCTGAACACTTAGCAGGTCCATTATGGTAGATAGACCTGCAGAATAATTCAGGTGGTTCCCCCATACTGCATGCTTTCAGGAAAATGTACATGTCAAATCATCCATCTGCATGTGGAAACCTGCCTTTATTTTACAGCAATCAAGGTTGTTGCTTTTTTGTATGTATTTTTTAAGTGAAGGGGAAAAAAAAGAGTTAAATAGATAAATTAATAAATAGAGAAGCAAAAGGAATGACAAGCACAAAATGTTTTTATACCACTAGAAACTAAACCAGTTGTATTGATCTTTGTCTGATCATGTTTTACAATTTTTGTTTTGTGTATGCTTTTAGTATGAGAAAGTGACAGATGTAGGAAATATGACATGATATGAACAACAAACAAACACTGACTCAAAAGTATTAGTCGTACATGTACAGCACCTTAGTATTACTGAAAGTGCATGTCCAGTGCATGTACATGTAACTCATTTCAAGGAGAGAGAAAAAATCTTTCGAGTCAGTTTTTGTTTGTTTGTTTGTTCATATTGTGTCATTTTTCCAGCAAAATCTTTCACTTTGTTAATGCAGCATTAACATGATCTCAAACAATTTTGAAGCAAGCACAAGGGAAAAAAATATATTAACTATGTCTCTGTCATAAACCAAAGTTTTTGTTACACAAAAACTGCATAAATGTGTTATGCTAAAAAATATGTCTTGCTTATACTAAATAGCTATTGTCTTTGTACTTGGATACTGTACTATTAAACCCACGGAATGAATTTTACTGTGAAATATCTCTGCATAGCTTGACTAACTAAAAGTTGATTTGCAACCTCAATACCATGTAGATCTCTTCCGTGTGCAGAAATGTATTGTATTGTGAAATCTGTCCTGCTTTCACTAAATGATAGCTAATTTTCTGCTTGAATAGCATACTACTGCATGTTCAGCACTGCATTATACTATGAAATTTGCCTGATTTAATGACTCACAGCTGATTCTCTACCTCAGAACAGCACTTGAAATGTATTCAATTAGAAATCTGCCAGGCATAAGTAAATGATAGTTGGTTACCTACCTGTCCACTATACTGTTACATCAGCAGCAGTTAAGATTAAAAGTAGCTTTTATTACATACATATTGCACCTTTTTTTGTCACAAATTTTGATGTAATATTTTCCCATTAATGTATGTCAGCTCAAAAAATGTCACATTTTCCATATTGGATTTAATGATTAGAGGAATGTAGCATATAATCTTATATAACAAAGTTAAAAACTCTGTTGCTTTGTTTTCCGTGATAAGCCAAATATTCCGAACATTCCACTGTATACATTTGTGTTACTGAATTTATGAAAATGTTGAAATTTGCCGTCCTTGTGGGCATCTTTTTTTTACTACTTCTGAAATCTTGTTTTTGCGTTGATGATGTTTTTGTTGGGCATTAACAATTATTTTGGTACTTTTGGTACGGCGTACACTGTCTCTACTTACACCTTTTCTTTTTCCTCTAAATTTGTGCCTTTGGTTCTGTTTCTTGTCATTGTTGTTTGTTTGTTTGTTTTAGTTTGGCTATTTTGTTTGTTCACTGCCATGCAAAAAGGGAATTAGTTACTTATTTTCTGTCCTGTACCCCACTATCATGACTCCTGTCTGCTCTGTTCTGTAGTTTATTTAGGTTCGTTATATTTTGTTGTACGGTACATTTTGTGACAATGATCAACATTAGAAAAGTTATATTGGTGACTAATCAGCAATCCTGTTTGATACATTGGGAGAACATTGTTATTGCTTATTCCTGTTTTATGGTCATTTTAGTATCTCATATCAGAGAAGAAGAAAAATAATGTGCATTTATTAAGACTTGTATTCACCTTTTCAGAATGAGCTGAAAGAAAAACAGTTCTTGATGATGTTTAATTGATAATTTGTATAACTGTTTGCCAATCATGTTCAAATGCATTTGTGCTTGATTTTGCTAATCTATTTCCAGTCTTGTAGTCTTGCATAATTGTTATGCAAACCGTTTCTTTGATATTCAGTTGATTGTCATATTTATAGCATTGTCTTCATTTTTTCTAATCTTGTTTTCCTTTTCTTTTCCCGTCTTTTTTTCTTCTTGCATTCCCTTAATTCTTTCTTCTTTTTTGTTGTTGATGTGTTCCTTGTTCTTTATTTCTCCATATTTTTATAATCTTTTCTGTTTTTAGACATTTCTTTTTTTTGCTTTCCATTCTTCCTTTATTTTCTGCAATTTGATTTTTAATGGAAAATGTTTTGAAATGAGTCCGCTTGACTTTTTTTTTAAATATTAAAAATCAAAAATGATAGCTGTTAATGTGTATGTGTTTAATGATTGAGATTTACACAAAAGCTAACAAAAGACTAAGCAAAAAATCAGACTGCAGGAGCTTATTTGAATGTTTGTGTTGACTGAACCCAACAATTCATGTATTGATCCCTTTTTTTCTAGATCAGTCATTTGAGTGTGTGTATTGTTGGGTGCTAATATTCCATCTCGTTTTGCCGTTTTGGCTGTCCATGGCAAAAAAAATTGTTTGCCGAATAATTGCATGTATTAATTATTGATATCCTGGAACATTGAAGAAGATCTAGCATTTATATATTCAGCAGTACACTTTTGCACCTGTTTGTGTCCCTGACATATTATTTCCAATCGTGTGTGTGTTAGAAGGCAAAGCTAAAGGTTGTGTTTTCAGGGAAAGTTTTTAATGGATCAAGTTAAAAAATGTATGGTTGTTTCTGGCTGTTGAATCGCCCTGATATAACCGTACCGGTTGACTGGGCATAAAACACCACCTTACTTCTGGCTGTTGACAAGACCATGCACAAAATGTGTTAGGTGTTGCGGCTTGAAGCTAAGGGAGGTAACTGATGTCTCCAGACTCAAAAGAATGGCCCCCCTTACCCCCTTTGAAACTATTATTTTCGCTTTGAAACTTTCATTTTCTTTTCTTTTTATGCTAGTTTTGATGATTTTGGTAGATTGCAGCATCAACGTGGTGCCAGATAGGAACTTGATTCCTCCCCCCCCCCCGCCCCCCCCCACCTCCCCCTTGAGTCGAGTTCATACTTTTTGGTATGATTGTTCCATGCCACAATATGGTAACTGGAATCAAGATGGTTACATTATTACGCTTTTATTTAAACACACATTTGATGAGAAAAGTGACTCATTTCCAGGCTGTACAAAAATGGTTTTGCTCTGACCAAAATAATGGTTAAAAAAGAAAAAGAAAGATGAAAATGATGTTGAAGAAGAAGCACATTTACTGTTTTCTCATTTGTTTCGGTAAATGAGTGCCAAAAGTGTCACGGATTAATGGCGCTAGGAAATGTGCACATTCAGAGGAAGAATTATGTGTCATATTTCCATTTTGTGACCATGTAGGTAAGGGCAAATGTCATGGTGATCGCAAGGTTTCTTTTTCTGAGGGGGAAAAAAAGAAGTAAGTGTAGTGTTTGTAGACTTTTTAATGTTTTCCTTTTGTTTTTATTGTAAGTGTGTGTGTGTGTGTGTGTGTGTATTGATATCCAGCAGTATAATAAAAATAAAAATTGAAGCGAGTCTTCCTTTTGTCCGCATCTTTGTGAGGTAGAGTCCGTCTCATTGCTGGTCATTTTATGTCCCTCTGAAAACGTGCAGATCGATCATCATATAATTGTTTCTTATAAAGACATATTTTGGCGTGTATGAGTGTAATCGTATATGACCCCCCCCCCCCCCCCCCACACACACACACACACACACCACACAACCCCCCCACCCCCGCCCCCCAAAAACGGAAACCCCACTCTCTCTCCTTATTAAGTAGTCTGTGAGAGAGCAGCTGAAATCTTCAACATGGCAGACTGCTTAATTGCTTCACTGATCAACAGTCGATTTGCGAGCCGCTATATCCATGTACTTTCAGATCTGGAAATCCCTCTTGGATTTTAAGTCAAATGTAGGTCGGTTGTGCATCACCTTGAGTGTGCGTCCACATGGAGGTTTTTGACTGCGGTACCACATAGGCAGAGCTTATAGGAGCAGTGTGAAGTCGAGGTGGCCGTCCTGGGCTCCCCGTCCCTAATAAGCCTTATGATTTCTGTAGACGTTAAACACCACGAAAGAAGAAAATACCACGTTCAAATCGCGTTATCAAACATGGATACGTGGATTTGACGAACAAGCAGTAGCTAGGTGACTGCATGGTCTAGAGGTTTTCGAAGGCAGTAAAGTGAAGTTCATTAACAATGCTTTATTAACTCATTAAATACAAAAGGTTTAACTTAACAGTCGACAGGAGCAGTCTACACGTGAACGAGGCAACTTCATATCCTTGTTACTTTCATAACCAGTTGGGTGTATTTGGCCTAAATTATGAGTGATAGCCTACTTATCTTGACACACAGAGAGAATGGTCAGCAGGCTATTCTCAAACAGATCCATATACGGATCTCAGACAGACCCATATACATGTTGTGTACACATACACACACACGCACGAGCGCGCGCGCGAGCACACATACACACCCACATATACCATAACTATAATTATAGATCGGTACCTCTTCCCCACTCCCACCCCCCAACCTTCGAATACCGGATGTTACACAAGAGGTCTGGCGTCCTACCAGAAGACACCCACTGCGACAAGAAGAAAGCATTAATAGGCTGCCAGTTGAGCCTCACAGGCCGGGTACGGTCTGCAGTAAGACGCAGAAAAATAAAAAGAAGAAGAAGAAGACTAGCAACCCCAAAATTGGTAACTGATTTACACAGAGGAACCAGACTAGCAAACCAAAAATTGATAACTGATTTACACTGAAGAACCAGACTAGCAAACCAAAAATTGATAACTGATTTACACTGAAGAACCAGACTAGCAAACCAAAAATTTATAACTGATTTTAACGACAGCAGACTTACTGACGGTGACAGACAAAGGGAGCGGTCAGGGAGGGGGTGTATAGTTATACAGAATGAGGCAGATTCTATTCACGCTTTGATTCCCTTTTAGCAGCTTGCACAGTCACACGAACACAATCATCTGGTTAATTTATTTTCCGCCCAATGCCAATCGATTAGAGGCATCTAAAAAAGAATATATATATAAAAATCGGGCATGAAAAGTTACAGAAGGTTCCATATTATGATATGGTGGTCATCCATTGCAGCCCCAAGTTGGGCCTCCAACCAAGAAGATCCTTCGAACGATTGAACCAGCAACACTCCCTGTGAACCCGGTTCTGTACACGGAAGAAGAAGAACTAGCCTCCCGGATCCATGCTTCTGAGGTGTCCGAATGAGTGAGACAAACTCCAAACACTGGTTTACGACAACCCTCCTCCAACCACTGTCATAACTGATTACGCCATAGCTAGGTCTCCGAAGACTGTCAGCTAACTGATAACAGTTTCTCGTTGGTGCTTACATGGCAGTAAGTTTGTAACAGACAGCTGAGATCATTTCAAGCGTGTCTTTTAGGACCACCCACATCGCATACGCCCTCACATATAAAACCGAGATCGTTTGAATCGAGACCCGCCATGGTTCAGGAGCTGTGTGAGAGTCGAGGTGGACGTCCGGGACTGTCCGTCCTAACGAGCCTACTGGTTTCCGTGGACGTAAAGATTTATTGCACCGTGCTTCGGCATTGGTCACAACTTGTCCCTAATATGTCAACTGACATCTGAGGACCTTAAGCATCACTTCATCATCATCATCATCGAGACCCGCCATAGTTTAGGAGCTGTGTGAGTCGAGGTGGCCGTCCTGGACTGTCCGTCCTAATGAGCCTTATGGTTTCCGTTGACGTAAAGCAATCTCTTGTCCCTGATATGTCAACTGACATCCGATGACATTAAGCATCACCCGAAGAAGAAGATCGAGACCCAAACAGAGTTCAGGAGCTGTGTGAAAGTCGAGGTGGCCGTCCCTAATAAGCCTTACGGTTTCTGTGGACGTAAAGCAACATTGAAATGGAACTTGAATCGAGACGGAACTCATTGTTTCTTTCTTTTACCCGGATCAAATGCGCCTCGTGTACGTGTTTCAACGCTATGCTGATGATGATGAAGTGATGCTTAATGTCCTCAGATGTCAGTTGACATATTAGGGACAAGTTGTGACCAATGCCGAAGCACGGTTCAATAATTCTTTACGTCCACAAAAACCAGAAGGCTCGTTAGGACGGACAGCTCAGGACGCCCACCTCGACTCTCACACAGCTCCTGAACTATGGAACGCTATGCTACTTCCAAAGTCTTATTAGTACCCAAACCTATCGGAGGGCGCTGACAGCGTCAGTGGACTGATGCCGCGCTGAAATAAGGAGTGGCCATTCGGTGGCGTAACCAATTTATGGCAGAGTTCGGAGGAATTAAAGGTGCCGGAAAACGTGGTTTTGAATGTAGGGGGTGACACGGACTGCACAGACAGTGATAATTATACATAACCTGTCCCACGGACCTAAAATTAATGCAACGTAACTAATACACAGTAATAGCCTATAGGTCTGAAGGGCTGACCTCAGTTGTGAACTTGAAAAGCTTTTCCCGCATAGGTTCTTTCTAGAACCTCATCTCGTTTCTCGGTCAGTGAAGTAAAAATGCTTCTACATCTATTAGGTTGCCTTAGACTAACTGTTCCTTTTTGTCAGACTTGTGTTGTGGTGACTTGCGTTCCGACCAGGTATGGAGTGACTGTGGATGTGTGATTCTTCTCGGGGTGACTGTGTGCCGTTGACCGGACAGAAAAATCCAAAACTAATTACTTACTAACTAGTTACTTTCGTCAGGGAAAAAAACAAAAAAACAACTAAAACCCGGAGAAAACGTCGGACAGGCAATGCTGAAAATCAGTAGTTTTCTAGCGGGTGAAAATTAAGCTCCGGACTTGACCGGCACATCGTTCTGTGCACGTCGCCACAACTGTACTCATTCGGCTTAATGTGACAAAATGTAATGTGATTCTTTTGTCCTCTTCCGACCCCGTCCTAAGTGTGTTGACGTTCACCAAAAAGGAAGTTAAACTGACAGAGCTACTGCCAATGCGGATGTCTATTTCCGATGTTCGTCAGTCGCACCCAACCGGCAAACGTGACTGTGAATGTGACTGCATCAGGGTTGATTTGTTTCTTTTGTTTCAGGGACCCTCACTATACTGCTTTATTTTTATTTTTTTAAATCTGGTATTTTTGCATTAACATCTTTATCGTATCTGTATTAGTCTGGCGTTTGTATTTGTCGTGTATTTGTTTTATTTTGTTTCATTTTCACGTATAAGTGTAAACCACCACCGCCATTTAAAAACGAATGTTAACGAAATCAAAACATGCAAAAAGGTTAGAAAGAATGTTGTTCTAGTTAGACATCGCAAAACATGCGCAGATATTCAGTGGACACTCCTCTCTCAAGCAACACACACACACACACACACACACACACACACACACACACACACACACAGAGTCAACACAACACACACACACACACACACACCACACACCCCACACACACACACACACACACACAACACAACACACACAACACACACACACACACACACACACACACACACACACACACACACACACACAGAGTCAACACAAGACAACACACACACACACACACACACACACACCCGCGCTGATGCCCTGATGCAGATGAGATTGTGTGCTCTCACGCCGAGTTTCACGAGTCCGTCGACGTTTGTGACAACTCCACGAGTTACGAGGGCGTGTGGCTGGTTTTGTGCTGACGCACCACAGGCGTGTCTATGTGACGCACACGCAACGCACGCTTTGTTCACGAGGAACCATACTATCCTTGTCTGTGCGTACAGCTAGTGCGACGATGATAAACGTTATCTCTAAGTTTGCGTGACTCTGTGTGTGTGTGTGTGTGTGTGTGTGTGTGGTTGTGTGTGTGTGTGTGTATGCCGACCGTCGCGCGTGCGTGTGTGTGTGTGTATCAGTGCCGGCGCGAGCTGTGGTGTTGCGATTGCGAGTGTGTGTGTGTGTGTGTGTGTGTGTGTGTGTGTGTGTGTGTGTGTGTGTGTGTGTGTGCGCGTGTGTTGGCGCGTGAGTGTGTATGTATGTGTGTGAGCGTGCCCATACAATGTGTGCATATGGCACGTGCGGTCGGAAAACTATTCAGAATTACCTTTAACACCTGCGTAGAACTAGAAGTAAGTCCTAACGGAGAAGAGCTCAATTGAAACTTGAAGTTTACTCAGTGACCACTGTTCTCTGATCCACTGCTGACAATTTTGACCTGACTACTGTGCACGGTTAGGCATGAACTACTTTCCCCGACAGTCTATCCCTGTGCCGTCTACCCCGCTTTTCCCGCCTTTTCGCCATTCTTCGCCTTTTCACACGACACCACCGACTCTGACTTGCTGCAGACCCGTTTTACCGTTTTAACGTCGGCTGTTTTAACTCCTCTCAGCGGAGCGTCGCCCCCTCATGCCTCCATGTTCTGTTGTCTTAAATTCTCTAACGGCTGCTGCCGTTTGTGAGCTTTCCCGCCCTTCACTGAGACCCCGAGATTTCAGTCTCTTCTTCGCCATACCACACGACAACCAACTCTGACTTGCTGCAGACCCGTTGGACAGTTTTAACGTCGGCTGTTTGAACTCCTCTCAGAGCGTCGCCTCATGCCTCCATGTTCTGTGTGTCTTAAATTCTCTAACTGCTGCCGTTTGTGGGCTTTCCCGCCCTTCAGACCCCGAGATTTCAGTCTCTTCTTCGCCATACCACACGACAACCAACCCTGACTTGCTGCAGACCTGTTGGACAGTTTTAACGTCGGCTGTTTAACTCCTCCCAGAGCGTCGCCCCCTGCCTCCGTCTTCTGTGTGTCTTCTCTGAAAAGTGATGCCGTTCGTGAGTATTCCCCCCTGTAGTTGTAGCTCTGCCTTCTTCTTCCTCTGTTGAGATTACTGTTGATTGTGCGTATACCTGGGTTTTTTATTTTTATTTTTTATATCACTTCTTAGAACTGAAGATAACTTGGGATTTTTCTGATTCACGTTAAAAACAACAACAACGTGAGTCCATGTAAGGGTCAGCGTAAGTAATGATTTCGGTCGCCGACCAATCGTAGGTATGAATAAGTCCAGCTCTGTGTAAGTGAACTACTTTACTCCTTCACTTTCAGTGACTGATCATCAGTTATTTTATATCTCGGTAAATTTGTTCCCGATTCAGTTCAGGTTTTGTTTTTGCATTTATTTATTTTTATATCACGTCTTAGAACCGAAGGTGACTTTTGATTTTCTGATTCACGTTAACAAGCAAAAAAAAAAAAAGAAAAAAAAAAGAAAAAAAAAGAGTCCATGTAATGGTCATGCAGCATAAGTATAATGATTTGGGTCGCCGTCCAATCGTAGGTATGAATAAGTCCAGCTCTGTGTAAATGCACTGCTGTATTCCTTCACTTTCAGTGACTGATACAGATAGATATAGATTTAGGGACTTGGCAGTAAGCCTCGCGGCCTTTTTACGTCCCTTCTTATTGGTGTAATTTTGGTCTGCTTATGCATGCTTCAATTTTCCTATTGCATTACTCATTATAATAAAACTAAAACAAAAAACGAACTAATAAATTTGGATCTTTGTCAAGAAGACTTTTAAACTGGTTAATATAATTATGGTGTTTTTTTTAGTACATGGTAAAAGTGAATTCCAGGTTGGTGCAAATCTATCGCTAAAGGCAAACTTCCTGGCTTTTGTTTTAGTAAAATGTACATATAGTTTGTGCTCAGAATTTCTAATGCTATCAAGTTTAGTAGTGGTAAAGAAATCTTCAAATTTCAATTCATCAATTTCATTAATTATTTTAAATACTATTGTTCCAAACCTGCTGCAGTACGACCTAGGGCGGTGTTGGTGCACCGTACGACCCACAGTGTCCCACAAAATTGTAATGCTCAACGCAAACAAACATCGGCCACGAACACATCGGATGCACTCTACGCAAGCGTAGAAACGAATGCCACTTTCCATATCACAGTAGATTATATGTCTTACAGCAATTGCCGAATTTATGCCTCTCCGTATATAGCAAAAACAAACGATTCAGTGACATGTTTTCGGTATTAATAAAACTCTAAATGTTCGCTGCAGAGCTGGAAATATTCATACCTATTCTGAAGGACTCGGCTAAATGTTTTTTGTTTTGTTTTGAATCTTTCTTCGAGACTCTGTACTAATATTTATTATTCAGGCGAGATCTTTCAACCTTAGCAAGATGATAACCTCCCTTGAAATTTATTTTTACACCCCTTTTGGTGACCTCAGTCGAATATGGTGTTCATTATCATTTCGGAAGCACTTGATTTTAATGTGTCGTTTCATTAACTATGTGTGAGAGTAAATCATACGGGAAAAAAGCGCGAAAAAGAGGGTAGGTGGGTGAATATTCAGCAAAGAAATCTTCGTGAAAAAATCATAGTTGTCATCCAGTTTTTATTTTTGTTGATCGAATGTTTGTTCCTCTTCGATCGAAAATCACTTTGCAGCTAGAAAAGGTTTAGTAAGCAGACATCGTTTAGGAAGCATCCGATTTTAATGTGTAATTTTACTATGTGTGAGAGTAGACCATAGGCTGAAAAAGCCGGAAGAAAGAGGGTAGCTGGGTGAATCTTCAGCAAAGAAATGTTCATGAAAAAAAACCCGTAGTTGTCTTACAGTTCTAATTTTTATTGATCGAGTTTATGCTCTTCTTTAATCGAGAAACTCTTTGTAGCTAGACATGCTTAGTAAGCAGATATTTTTTAGGAAGCACGTTAGGTAGACCATAGAGAGGGGAAAGCGAATATTCGGGGGTAGGCGGGTCAGTCTTCAGCAAACAAATCTTAATTAAAGAAATCATAGTTGTATCTTTCAGTTTTAACTTTTGTTGAGTGTTTACTCCTCTTTGATCGAAAATCTCTCTGTAGAGAAGAGTTCAGTAAGCAAACATCATTTAGGAAGCACTTTATTTTAATGTGTCGTTTTACTGATTTTGTGAGAGTAGACAATACGGGGAAAACTCCCCAGCAAAGAAATCTTCATGAAAAAAAAATCTTAGTTGTGTCTTTAAATTTTAAATTTTGTTGCTCGAACGTTTGCTCCTCTTTGATCGAAAATCTCTTTGCAGCTAGAAAGGGTTTAGTAAGCAGACGTCATTTAGGAAGCACTTTAATAATGGCGTTTTACTGCCTACGTGTGAGTAGACCATACGAAAAAAGAGGGTAGATGGGTGAATCTTCAGCAAAGAAATCTTCAGGAAAAAGTCATAGTTGTGTCTTCCAGTTTTTATTTTTATTGATCGAATGTTTTCTCCTCTTTAATCGAGAAACTTTTTGCAACTGAAAGTGTTTAGTAAGCGGACATCATTTAGGAAGCACTTTATCTTAATATGTTGTTTTACCGACTATGTGAGAGTAGACCATACAGGAAAAAAAGCGGAAAAAAAGAGGTTAGGTGGGTGAATCTTCAGCAAAGAAATCTGATGAAAATGTCTTCCAGTTTTAATTTTAATTGATCGAGTTTTTGCTCTTCTTTAATCGAGATTGCCTTTGCAGCTGGACACGGTTTAGCAAGCAGGCATTTTTTAGAAAGCGCTATATTTTCAGGTGGTATTTTACTGACTGTGTGAGAGTAGACCATAGACGGGAAAAAAGAGAAGAAACGAGTGTAAGTGGGTGAATTTTCAGCAAAGAAATCTTCAGGAACAAAATCATAGTTGTGTCCTACAGTTTCAATTTTTGTTGATCGGGTGTTTGCTCCTTTTTGATCGATAATCTCTTTGCAGCGAGGCACGGTTTAGTAAGCAAACATCATTTAGGAAGAACTTGTTTTAATGTGCCGTTTTACTTACTATGTGTTAGAATAGACCATACGGAAAAAAGAGGGTAGGTGGGTGAACCTTCAGCAAAGAAATAAGGAAGTGCAAAATGATCAAACAAAATAGGGGAAATCAACAACACATTTGTTTAAAAATAATAAGGATGCATACTTATCTGTTCCTCTCCTTACGAGTGCAAGGTGCATGAATCTATGCAGAAAAAAAAGAACGGGGAAAAGAAGACAACGAAAAAGAGAGAGAGAGAGAGAGAGAGAGAGAGAGAGAGAGAGAGAGAGAGAGAGAGAAGCATTTTAATAAACAATTAATTTTCATGCAAACACGATCCTAATAGATCAGAAAAGTAAAGCAGCAAAAGCCAAGCAAACACCATCAACAACAACAAATGTATTAAAAATAATAAGAATGCATACTTGTCTGTGCCACTCATAATGAACGCAAGGCGCATGCGTCTATGCGGGAGAAAAAAGGGGCGAAAGAAGAGGACGAAAAAAAGAGAGAAAAATCTAATATTTAAAAAAAGCGGAGAAAAACATTTTGATGAACGAATTGTTTTTATTCATTATTGTTTTTTTCGATCTGACTCGCTTCCCACGCTCGACCTGATCATAGTATAACCGTAATGGTTGACGGGCTGTAAAACTGACTTACTTGCTTCCCACGCGTACTAAGTATCTGTCTATTCCACCAGATCTATCCGATACTATACGTACACCCGCGTAAGCAAGCGCACGCACGCACGCACACACGCACGCACGCACGCACGCACGCACGCACGCACACACACACACACATACACACACACAGACACACACAGACACATACACACACATACACACACACACACACACACACACACACACACACACACACACACACACACCACACACACACACACACACACACACACACACACACGCACGCACGCACGCACGCACAAAACATGAGCATAATAATCTGCTTAATAACCTGCTCGAGTTCTATGGCGGTATAGCAGTGAGGCAGGTTTTGGAAGATGTATTTTAAAGTGGATGCTGTAAAAGTTTGGCAATGTTAGGGCAGTTTCTTTCAGGCACAGTGGGCTTTAAAAGAGAAAGGCGTTTGATTTTTGCGCTTAATATTGAGCGTGGGAAACTAGCTCCTAATTCCCATAGAACCTCTTGTATGTGCATCAGCATCTCCCTGGAAACTGATCCAGATCTGATTTATGGCCCAAATGGAAAGCAAAGGGAAGTCATGCTGTTTTTCACCCCAGAAGAACACACTCTTGGGCAGCCATATTGGAATAGGGCTAAGATGTACATTTCAACCCCCCCCCCCCCCCCCCCCCCCCCCACCACCCCTTTCTTGACCTATTTGCTTTCTATTTCTGAGGCTGATATAATCGGATTGTCATCTTTATCAAAGTGGCATGGTGTTTTAATTTGATTCTTAATCCACATGTTCGTGTGTTGTTGCTGAGGGCGTGAACATCATTTAATTGTATGCCACGTGCTTGTGCTTGTGTGAGAGCGCTGATTCATGGTAGAAAAAGCGAACTGCTCCATGTGGCTTGCTTCACAAAGACCCCACATGTCTGTGTCACAGACTCTGGCAGGTTGAATTCACTCGTAATCGGAAACAGGTCGTAAACTGGCTCCGGATCCCCAAGGGCCTCTCCACACTATTGTTTCGTCGGTGGAGTGAAGTTCCCTCAAGGGGAGGGGTCTGCGGTGATTCATCGTAAGAAAAAACGACCTGCTTCACAAAGACGCCACATACATATATATGTCTGTGTCACCCACTGGAAGGGTGAATTCACTCGTAATCGGAAACAGGTCATAAACAGGCTCAAGATCCCCCAGGGTCTTGTTTCGTCGGTGGAGTGAAGTTCCCTCAAGGGGAGGGGTCCGCGGTGATTCACCGTAAGAAAAACGACCTGCTTCACAAAGATGCCACATACATATATATATATGTCTGTATCACCTACAGCCTCTGGAAGTGTGAGTTCACTCGTAATCGGAGACAGGTTGTAAACAGGCTCAAGATCCCCCAGGGTCTCTCCACACTATTGTTTCGTCGGTGGAGTGAAGTTCCCTCAAGGGGAGGGGTCCGCGGTGATTCACCGTAAGAAAAAGACCTGCTTTAAAAATATTATAATTCTATGATTATACACTTAATAGACGCCACATATTATATATGTGTCTGTGTCACCTACAGCCGCTGGAAGGGTGAATTCACTCGTAATCGTAAACAGATCGTACACAGGCTCAAGATCTTCCAGAGTCTCTCCACACTGGAACTTCAATGTGTCGTCGGTGGAGTGAAGTTCCTTCAATGGGAGGGGACCGTGTTGATTCGCCATAAGAGAGACGACCTGGTTTTTAAGGACGCCACTATATGTCTGTGTCACAGCCTCTGGCAGGATCAGTTCGCTACCGAATCAACGTTCTCCTGAAAGATCTGCTATAGAGCGCTACACAAAGGCCACCTGTTATGATCGGAAACGGGTAAATAAGCTCAACGTCCCCCAGGGTTTCTCCACCGTTCTGTTTTGTCAGTTGACTGATTTTTGGGCAAAGGGAAAAGTTCAATGTTGATTTACTGCAAGAGAAACGACTTGCCTAACGTACACAGAGACGCCGCAAGTCTGTGTTGTTGGAATTCGGGCTTGGTGTCAAAAAATATTTCACCTCTCGACGAAATGGTCTCTGTAAAGTGACCGTCAAAATTGGAAGAGGTTTTCAACAGGGGAATATTTGAATTACATGAAAATCCACGATGTCCACCATCTATTCCATTATGACTTGCCCTGATTCCCAAATCTAATCCAGTCTCCTTGTTATTGGTCAATCCTAAAAGCATCCGAGTCGGTGGTTTTTAATTTTGTTTTACAAAACAGAGCACAGTTCGCCCCCCACACTTTATTGTAAAGATTATTGAGCAAAATCGGAATAGTGACCTGCAGATAGAAATGGTATGAGGGGAAGCAAGTTTTTGTTGTTGCTGTATTTGGTTGTAAACAAGCGTTTATAATACAAAGATGTACAACATGTCAGATGGATGATTAATATAATCTATATTTCGCCCCCCCCCCCCCCCCCTCCCCCCCAAAAAAAAGCAAAACAAAGGCAATTTTGAACCAATGGCGCTTGCTTCTTAAACAATTAGAAAAATCTCGCTTTTTCCCCCTTTTTAAATACTGATCTGTAGTTTTGTTGTTGCTGTTGTTGCTTGTTTGTTTTTACTGTCGTTTGTTGAGACTGAATAGCCTCAATCAGGCTGATCTAGACGTTCATGTTTGGCATCGCTGATCAGGCCACGATTAAGATTTATTAGCCTGCAATAAAAAGTTAATCAACAACACTATGAAGGTTCTTGGTGTTTCCACATATAAAATAATTACGCATTGAATGAATCTGTTTGTTCAGTTTTACACAAATAGATGAGTTTGCACTATTTGAGAGACTTGCAAAGACAAGAAACATTGCCAAGACCAGGAAAGAGGTTTCAACAAGTACTTCCTGTCGTTCATTCTATTTGTTCTGTTTTTGCTTAATGTCCTTAGATGCTAAAAGCATATTACGGACAACATTCTAATAACTGATCGCTTTTGTATAGCGCTATTCTCTGCTCTCCAGCTGCAAACAGATATATTTTAACAGCTGTGTTTTACGTATTGATTTATATAGGGTGTGAGTGTGTGGGAGGATTTGTCCTCGTGCACCGGAGTGTTAATGCTAACATTTTAAAGATTTTTAAGAAACAAAAACTAGAGAGGTTAGCTTTTCTGCTAGTTATTTACGCCGGAAAAAAAGGCTTCAAAATAAATACTTGCATTTACAGACAATTATAATAAATATCCGTCCATCACTTTCGCGTATAGTTTGCTAGAAAGCAATTTAAACATGAAGGACATGACATATAGACCTGTATAGAGTGCTTCCAGTCCACCTGAGTGTCTGCTTCCTAAACTCTATTTAGTCGATGAAAATGTTATGACGAAAGAGACCGGGTAATTTCCAATGAATATACAGTAAAATACTATAATATTTTATTAATCTTTAAAAAAAGAAATTCACTTGTCTGCATTTCACAAATAATAAGTACATAAAAATGTAAGTAAATAGCCGGCGTGTTTTTATTGTCATGTGTTTTTATTGTTTTAAGAAGATCAAGAAAATTTCTTCATTGTTCGGCTTTTAATTTTCTTTTTATAAATATGTATCTTCCAGATATAGGAAAACTACATTTTAGCTTAAAAAGGATCCGACACACAAATGCCAGCGTTTTACAAATATAGATCAAAGCACACAAAAGAACCGTTTTGTTGTTGTTTCTAATCAGATGGTCCAAGGCAACTTGCATTCAGTTACAATCATTATCATGCTTTTGGGCAGCAGTTCTTGTTATTTAGTACTGTGGTTTTCCTTGTGTGTGTTGCCAGTGGAATTTATTTTTTTAACAATGTGAGCCTAATTAATCATTGAACTTCTTTTTTCCTTCTCTTCCAGCAGCTAATGACTTGCGACCTGTACAGTGAATCAGAAAATGGCTTGAAATTTGATAGTATGTCTCGTTCGCCGTGGTACTGCCTACATGGTCGACTGCATCAATCTATGTCATGATAGGTGCTTGATTATCCGGCTTTGCATCTCCTACGAGAGTTGCGAGGCAGTATGTTGAGGTCCGCATGAAAAATGAACAAGTCCATGAGTGTTGCTTAGGGTGGTATATTTTTGTGTGTGCACGCTATGAAAAGTGTACAAGTCTACGAGTGTTATTTAGGGTTGCGCACTATGAAAAGTGTACAGGTCCACCGGTATTGCTTAGAGTGGCATGTGTGCGCACGCAGTGAGAAATGTACAAATCTACTGAGTATTATTTCAGGTGCCATGCATGCACACTATGAAAATGTACAGGCCGTCCACAGGTATTGCTTAGAGTGGAATGTGTGCGCACGCAATGAAAAGTGTACCAGTCTACTGAGTATTATTTAAGGTGTCATGCATGCACACTATGAAAAATGTACAGGTCCATGCATATTTAGGGTGGCATGTGTGTACACACTATGAAAAATGTGCAAGTCCATGAGCATTGCTTAGGGTGGCATGTGTATACACTACCCATACTGGGCTGGTCAGTGCATTGAAAAGTAGGAAAAAGGAATCATGTATAACCAGTGAAGGCTATTCAAACAAAAATCTGAGGAGTTTGTGTGTGTGTGTGTGTGTGTGTGTGTGTGTGTGTGTGTGTGTGTGTGTGTGTGTGTGTGTGTGTGTGTGTGTGTGTTTGATTTCTTCTACTAAAACAAGATGGACAGCTACATTTAAGAAACAAAGCATAAAATTCCTCCATGTGGGAAATTGCTTTTGTGCTTTGGGATAGAGGAATTTACACTTGAAGTTGAACCTCACACTTCAATTTTTAAACTGCTGATACTGAATTTAATAGTGGCAGTAGTGGTACTTTTTTATATCCAAGCGCTCATTTATCTCCATCGCGTTATAGCCAATCCGGTGTACTAGAATCAAGATAGTTTATCAGTTTATTAGTATAATTATTGTTGACGTGTGAGGTACTTGCAACTACACTTTGAATTTGCGCCATATAAACATCACTGTCTGATAACATGCGTCTAATCAACAGCACGTGATTATCTGTGTGTGTGTGTGTGTGTGTGTGTGTGTGTGTGTGTGTGTGTGTGTGTGTGTGGTGTGTGTGTGTGTGTGTGTGTGTGTGTGTGTGTGTGCGTTGCGTGTGTGTGTGTGTGTGTGTGTGTGTCTGTGTGTTGTGTGTGTCTCTGTGTGTGTGTGTGTTGTGTGTGTGTGTGTGTGTGTGTGTGTGGTGTGTGTGTGCGTGTGTGTGTGTTTTGTGCGTGTGCGTGTGCGTGTGTGTGTGTGTGTGTGTGTGTCTGTGTGTGTGTGTGTGTGTCTGTGTGTGTGTCTGTGTGTGTGTGTGTGTGTGTGTGTGTGTCTGTGTGTGTGTGTGTGTGTGTTGTGTGCTGTGTGTGTGTGTGTGTGTGTGTTGTTGTTGTGTGTGTGTTGTGTGTGTGTGTCTGTCTGTCTGTGTGTCTGTGTGTCTGTGTTTCTGTCTGTCTGTCTGTGTTTCTGTCTGTCTGTCTGTCTGTCTGTCTGTCTGTCTCCCTGTCTCCCTGTCTGTCTGTCTGTCTCTCTGACTGTCTGTCTGCCTGTCTGCCTGTCTGTCTGTCTCTCTGTGTGTCTGTCTCTGTGTCTGTCTGACTGTCTGTCTGTCTGTCTCTCTCTGTGTGTCTGTGTGTCTGTCTCTCTGTGTCTGTCTGTCTCTCTCTCTCTCTGTCTGTCTGTCTGTCTGTCTGTCTCTCTGTCTGTCTCTCTGTCTCTCTCTCTGTCTGTCTGTCTCTATCTGTCTTCTGTCTGTCCTGTCTCTGTCTGTCTGTCTTCTGCTGTCTGTCTCTCTCTCTGTCTCTGTCTCTCTCTCTCTGTCTCTATCTGTCTCTCTCTCTCTGTCTCTATCTCTGTCTCTCTCTGTCTCTCTCTGTGTCTGTCTCTCTCTGTGTCTGTCTCTGTCTCTGTCTCTCTCTCTCTGGGTATTTCCAGATCACCGCGAGTTAACTGCTTCAGAACAATGATCAGCAATTAAGTTTGTTCAAAAACAAAAACAAATCTTTAAAGCGCAAACAATGTGGATATATATTCACAACGTTTTCACACAGACTGAACTATTTTCCCGGATGGCTCGCTCAGAAGGCTAGTTCAACCCACTGTTCAAGACAATTCTGTATTCACTTTCATGGATCAGGAAACTTGTGAATGGGATGGACCATTCTTAAGAATATTCATCAGGTGAGGTCACCAAGGTAAGTGCAATCGACAGCGAGGTTGGATTGTATATTGTAATACATGAGGTCATTTTGACAGAGGTAGGTCACGGCGGGTCACGAGATCGAAAGGGATGTTGGATTAGTAAAGACGACAATCCCACCACGTTTCGATCTCCTGACCCGCCGTGGTCTAGCTTATTAGGAATGGTCCCGTTTCAATTCAAAACCCAACCTGCAGTTCTGCCCCCTATACACGGTAACAATGACACAGCATCGGCCCCAAGAAGCCACGCTTAACACAAATGTTCTGAGGACCTCCTGCAAACAAAAGGCGTTGACATCGTGGGAAGTTCTGCGAGAAGGCGACGCTTGGCCTCAGTACGAGAAGATTGACGCAAGCCCCCTGGTCCACTGTGAAGGGGTGGACGACGAACTGAGGAGAGGACACTGCATCGGGAACAGAAGGATGCTGACGAGGTAAGTACAGATAATTATTACAGATTGTGACCCCAGAACTGAGCAGTCTTAAAGAACAAGGTCATGAAGTCGAAAGCGAGACCGGGCATAGTATTGACCTCGAGCTAGCTAGGTCACGAGCACGAAAGAGAGGTTAGATCATTAAAGATTGAATTCAGGTCGATAAACTGCCCACCCTCACTTTTAGTTTCGTGACCCGACGTGACATCCCAAATGAATTGTACAACACAGCCCTGACTTGGCTGCTCGCACGTGAACCTTGCTGTGACCTGAACAGCCACAAGATGGGTTTGGCAGAGGCAGATGTAATCAGTATAGCTATTGCAGATTGTGACAGATCTGCTTCTCACAGACGCAAGACTGTCCCGGTCACCATCAGTCGCATGGCATGTAATGGAAGCTCACCAGCACAGGACTTTGAAAGAAACTCCCCATATTGATGATTTTATTTTATTGATCGACTGACTTCTTTTTATTGCAGCGATAGTTAAACAGGTACTTATTTCATCTTTGTGCTTATTTCTGTGTTAAGTTAATTTTCACTTTCAGGCGTTTTTCTTCTGGATTTTTCTTCCCTGAGGAGGAGGATCACAACATAACCCACCAGAACACATTTCTGACTTTGTAAGTCGTTTTAATGCAACCTTGGTGTTTTTGCTGGTGTCAGTGTATTGCGACACAGCCCGAGCCAAGGCTGAGTCAGAAACCACTGGACCAATTCTTAAAGAAGAACCTAGCACCGGACGCATTGTGGGTCCTCTCATTAGGAATGGAATAAAGAATACCGTCTCAATAGTACCCCCCCCCCCCCCCCACACTCTTCTTCTTTTTATCGATTTATAGTGTAGTTAGTTCATAACCGACGTGCGATGGAAATGTTTCCAGGTACGAGCGGTTCAACGACCTGAAGAAGATCAACCCCAACCTGAAGACCCTGCTGGCTGTCGGCGGCTGGAACCTGGCCTCAACTCCCTTCACCAAGATGGTGGCCACTGCTGAGAGTCGTCAGGACTTCGCTGACCATTCTGTGACCTTCCTCAAGTCCAACGGCTTCGACGGGCTGGATCTGGACTGGGAATACCCTGCCAACCACGGCAGCCCACCTGGAGATAAGGAGAAGTTCACCCTCCTGATCAGGGTATGACGCTTTCCAGTTGTTATTGATGTTGATCGCTTTTATATAGTAATTCTCGTTCTTGATTTAGTTCTTGGGGTTTGGTTCGTTGACGCCGTTACGGTTCACGTTGTTGTCGTTGATTCTGTTGCTATTGGTGTTACTATTGTTTTGTCATGGTTGCCATGGTGACTCTCTTTAATAATAATATACATTTCAAAGGCAACAATCAGGCCTGAAAATAAAAGCAGATTTTTCTCCTGGTTATTGTGGGAAATTATGAGATTGTCATTCGTAAGAGTATTTGTTCCTGTTGTTGCTGTTGCAGCCTTCCCCAGCTGAACACTCGGGGGTCCCCCGGGTATGCAATTGTACATTGACAAATGCATTCCATAGGGTGAGAAGACTGCATGTGCGTTCATCTAAAAACAAATCTGTCACTTAGGCACACACGCCGTCTCAGGAGGATTTGTGTCCATTTCTGTAAGGTGGATACTGTTATGCGAGGAGGTTATTATGGCTGAAGATAGTCCCCAGGTAACTGTGCAGCGCATAACAGCGTGCTAATGCAGCCTTGGTCTGCTTGCTGGTGTCAGTGTGTTGAGACACAGCCCGAGCCAAGTCAGAAACCACTGGACCAGTTCTTAACGAAGAACCTAGCACATGACGCATTGTGGGTCCTCTCATTAGGAATGGAATAAAGAATATCGTCACAATAGTTTTTTTCCCCTACTCTTCTTCTTTTTATCGATTTATAGTGTAGTTAGTTCATACCCGACGTGCGATGGAAATGTTTCTAGGTACGAGCGGTTTAACTACCTGAAGAGGATCAACCGCAACTTGAAGACCTTGTTGGCTGTCGACGGCTGGAACCAGGCATCTGCTCCCTTCACCAAGATGGTGGCCACTGCTGAGAGTCGTCAGGACTTTGCTGACCGTTCAGTGACCTTCCTCAAGTCCAACGGCTTCGACGGGCTGGATCTGGACTGGGGATATACCATGCCAACTGCAGCAGTCCGCCTGGAGATAAGAAGTTACCTTCCTGATCAAGGTATGCCGCTTTACAGTAGTACTTGTTCTTGATTGAGCTTCATTGGGTTTTGTTAGTTGACGTCGTTGTTCATGTTGTTGTCGTTGTTTCTGTTGCTGTTGTTGTTACTATTGTTTTGTCAAGGTTGCCATGTTGATTATATCTTTAATAATACTATATTTTTCAAGGACTACATTCGGCCTGAAAATAAGCAGAATTTTCTCCTGGTTATTGTGGGAAATTCTGGGATTGCCGTTCGTAAGAATATTTTTTCCTGTTGTTGTTGCTGTCCTCACCTGAACAGTCGTGTTTTAGTTGTTTGCCATCACTGATTTTTTAGCCTCTTCAAGACTTTTACTTGCGCAGGAACGGTAATCCTGTTGAGGGTACTAGCTCCCATTATTCAAGGTCGCCCAGCGCGTTTTGCCAGGTAACACCATAGACACTATTTCTATAGTTGGATCACACCAACCTTTCTGTGCCACAGCCTATATTTTGGAGCTGTGCGACTAAAGATTTTCCGTACGCAGCTTAAAATAGTTACAGAACAGTTTAAATGACCTGTGTCAAGTTTACAGTTGTGTGCCTATGACTTGGTAACAAGACCCCGATCATGGTCAGTCGCGACCTTTCGATGTAATAAATACTACGTCAAGCTAACGCCTAGCACGTACACATCGTGCTTTTTTAATTTTAATTTTATTTTTTTGGTCGGTCCAAAAGTGGACTACAACGAAAATAAGTTTGCGTTTGAGATTTTACGGGCTGTGCTCGTTTTTTCACAAGACCGTAAAGCCTTGTCTGAATTGATACACCATTCTGTTTCATGTTATAATAGCAGTTTTTTTCTTTTCTTTCAAAACACAGTTTTGCGTTATAGAAATTTCTTCTTCTTCTTCTTCTTCTTTAACGCAGATCGTTTGAAAAGCTCATCATCAGCATGCCACGTCTTCCCAAAAAGTAGGCCGCTAGATAATGAAAAAAGCGTTTGATAAAAACAAATCGGCGCCAGTTTGCTTTCATTTATCAGTGAATTAAACGTCACTGAGCATTATTTTTCATCGCACCATTTTAATCAGTAATCTGTTGCAAACAACGGTCTCATTTCCGCACCGAGTAGTCTATGCGCGATATGTTTATAAATTACTACGGGTCAGTGTTTCTTCCCGCTAAAGTTGTTTAGCCATGGTAAGTAGACGTCTGTGTGAATATACAGGCAGGCTTTCTCTGCCTGTGCCCCAGCTCCAATACTTGTTCTTAGTGTAGAGACAACAAACAAAATAAAATAAAATAAAAAATTAAAAAGAAAGAGAGAAAAAAGAAGAAAAAATCACGATGTGTACGTGGTAGGCGGTAGCTTGACGTAGTATTTTTATTACATCAGAAGGTCGCGAGTTTGTGAACAGTTTCAACAGTACGTTTGGTTTTTATCTTGTGTATTTCGGTCAGTCTTTGTTTGATATGAGAGTGTAATTATGTATTGTCTATTTGCGTAGTGTTAGGGATTTTAACGGTTAGACTTTTTTAATACCTGCTCTTGAATCTTTGCTGTAGCCTTTTTTTTCTTCAAAATCCTTCCCTTCTTGAATTTATGCAATATCCTGCCTTTTTTAATCTTTGCAATATCCTGCCTTTTTAATCTTTGCAATATCCTACATTTCTTGAATCTTTGAATAGCCTGCATTTCTTGTTTGTTTTTCTTCAATATCCTTCTATACTTGAATCTGTGCAAGATCCTGCCTTTCTTGAATCTTTGCAATATCCTGCCTTTTTTAATCTTTGCAATATCCTATTTTTCTTGAATCTTTGCAATATCCTGCCTTTATTGATTTTGTTTTTGCAATATCCTTCCGTTCCTGAATGTTTGCAATGTTCTGCATTTCTTGAATCTTTGCAATATATCCTGCCTTTCTTGAATCTTTGTAATATCCTGCCTTTTTTAATCTTTGCAATATCCTACCTTTCTTGAATCTTTGCAATATCCTTCTCTTGTTGATTTTTTTTTGGGGGGTAATATCCTTCCGTTCTTGAATCTTTGCAATATTTTGCATTTCTTGAATCTTTGCAATATCCTGCCTTTCTTGAATCTTTGGAATATCCTGCCTTTCTTTATTTTATTCGTTTCTCCAATATTCTTCCGTTCTTAAATCTTTCCAGTATCCCGCCTTTCTTGAATCTTTGCAATATCCTGATTTTTTTTAATCTCTGCAGTATCCTACCTTTCTTGAATCTTTGCAATATCCTGCCTTTATTGATTTCGTTTTTGCAGTATCCTTCCGTTCTTGAATATTTGCAATATTCTGCATTTCTTGAATCTTTGCAACAGCCTGCCTTTCTTGAATCTTTGCAATAGCCTGCCTTTTTCTTTTGATCTTTGCAATATCCTACCTTTATTGAATCTTTGCAATATCCTGCCTTTATTGATTGGGGTGGGGTGGGGGGGGGGGGGTAATATTCATTATTTCTTGAATATTTGCAATATTCTGCATTTCTGGAATCTTTGCCTGCCTTTCTTGAATCTTTGCAATAGCCTGCCTTAAAATTAAAATAAAATAAAATAAAATCGCAATATCATGCCTTTAACAAAAAAATCTTTGCAATATCATGGTGTAGGGGAGCGGGGTGGGAAGCAGGCTGGAAGCATGAATGAAATGTCACAAGTCAGAGGTTGCTATAACATACTTTTATTTGCACCAACCAGGAAACTAGTATCCCACAGTGTCGCGGTGAGTATGCAAGAGACGGCCAGTCAATTAACTGATGAACTCCCAGTATATAATAGTATACAATAAAGTAACAGTGAAAAATACGGATTACCAAGCTCATTCTTAACTAAACAGGAAGAGAGAGATAATTGTTGCAGCAGATTCACACGAGACGGACAATGACACGGGTGGCACTTGGGACCACGCCGTGAGCGGGAGGAAGTTAGTCATAAAGTGACCGGCTCTAGCCTCGTTACACATGGTTCAGGAGCTGTGTGAGAGTCGAGGTGGCCGTCCTGGGCTGTCCGTCCTAACGAGCCTTCGGGTTTCCGTGGACGTAAAGAATTATTGCACCGTGCTTCGGCATTGGTCACAACTTGTCCCTAATATGTCAACTGACATCTGAGGACATTAAGCATCACTTCACCACCACCACTGTTACTCATAGTTCAGGAACTGTGTGAGAGTCGAGGTGGCCGTCCTGGGCTGTCCGTCCTAACGAGCCTTCTGGCTTCCGTGGACGTAAAGAATTATTGAACCGTGCTTCGGCATTGGTCACAACTTGTCCCTAATATGTCAACTGACATCTGAGGACATTAAGCATCACTTCACCACTGTTACTGACTAGCAGAGCATATCTGTGAACAACGTCAAGGGTCTTACTGACGTGGGCAGCGTATCAAGAATCTAAGCTGCTGATCTGGCTGCATCCATCTGCTCGGTTAGTGAACAGAGACCAAGACCTAATTACCACTACTGACGCGCATCACCGGCCCATTCGGGTACACGCACAAAGACCCGGAAAGGGTTTACAAGCTAAGCAGAGTGAAAGTCAGCGCGCCCAAGACTCGGCCATACAAAAGCTGGATCAAAACAGAAATAGCATGTCTCACAGTTTATAAAATCACCCCTATTCAACTAGTAAAATGAACATTCGACAACTATGAAGTCAACATCTTCAAAGTGTTAGCCATGATATACCACCGATTTCATGTAGAAAATTAGATCGGTAGAAACAAATAAGTTGTGCCGCACAGAGATCTGCACGGCCGCACGGACAAAGGGCCCATACTTTAGAGGGATAACTTTGCATCGGCAAAGCATCACTCAAACTAAACATCCAACAATGGCAACATAACATACTAGCTACATATCAGCTAATCAGGATTAGCTGCATACATGATGGAAGCACAGGTCACCTTGTGGCATAAAAGCTTAAAATTTGAACACACGAACAATGTACACTGACGCCATGGCGGCTGCTACCAGGCGGCAATCTGACGTCGAAATTACCAAAATCAACGCACGTTGTGAACATGGTAACAGAATCAGATGCATACATAGGCAGCAGCTCACTATTACTCACTGACGACCTGCTACTGCAGGGACACTGAAAGAAGACTGAGGTAGGTAGGTGGTGTTGCTTAATGTCCTCAGATGTCAATTGACATATTAGGGACAAGCTGTGACCAATGCCGAAGCATGGTTCAATATAGCTTTACGTCCACGGAAACCAGAAGGCTCGTTAGGACGGACAGCCCAGGACGGCCACCTCGACTCTCACACAGCTCCTGAACTATGTAGAAGACTGAGACTTGCTGTGGGCTATATATGTCAAGTATATATGTAACCGAGTGTAGTGTGTGTGTGTGTGTTTCGGGCTATTACCCTTTAACCTTTCTTTCCTGTCCTTTCTCCTTTTTGATTGGGTGCGAGTTTTATGGCTCTAAAGTGTTAAAACTTGTGCGCTGGGCCCGCCGCGTCCTCTTTCCCCCATAGTTCAGGAGCTGTGTGAGAGTCGAGGTGGCCGTCCTGGGCTGTCCGCCCTAACGAGCCTTCTGGCTTTCGTGGACGTAAAGATTTATTGAACCATGCTTCGGCATTGGTCTCAGCTTGTCCCTAATATGTCAGCCGACATCTGAGGACATTAAGCATCACTTCATCATCATCAGTCTTCTTTCTTTCATGTTGCTTTACGTCCACGGAGGCGAGATGGCCTATTAGGGACGGGGACAGAGTGGGAAGGGGACGACAGAGTGAAGGCTCGACCGCGGAAACCGCCCGAAAAGACCGGAGAGACCGTGGACCGCCGCCAGAACAATGGAAGTGTTAAGGCGGTGTCCCTCGCCATTGCCAAGCGACTTGTGCACTGCTGCATTTGCTGTTTCAACTGCTGTGCTTGGACAGAGTCACAAGACAATGTCCGTTGCACTGCTTTTGACGAACAACTTGGACACACCCCAAGCAAAGGAAGTCCAACTTTCTTAGCCCACTCCACCTCCCTACTCATGATCTCTTCTGGGCTAAGTTGAGGGTCCAGCTCCACCTCCCTCCTCTAAGATCTCTTGATCTTTTGATCTCGCCTGGAACCCTGCAACTCAGTCTTCTCTTGCCCGTCCCTAATAAACCTTACGGTTTCTGTGGACGATAAGCACCATGTTTACTTACTTACTCACTCTTCATCATAGTTCAGGAGCTGTGTGAGAGTTGAGGTGGCCGTCCTGGGCTGTCCGTCCTAACGAGCCTTCTGGTTTCCGTGGACGTAAAGCTATATTGAACCGTGCTTCGGCATTGGTCACAGCTTGTCCCTAATATGTCAGCCGACATCTGAGGACATTAAGCATCACTTCATCATCATCTCAGTCTTCATCATAGTTCAGGAGCTGTGTGAGAGTCGAGGTGGCCGTCCTGGGCTGTCCGTCTTAACTGCAGTAGTTTGTGAGCATTATGTGTTAGCTTTTTTTCTTTTTCTTTTTTTCTTGTTTACATTTTTATTGCTGATAACATTTCCATCTCGTTGTACATTATGTGTGTTATACTATGCTTATTCAGCGCTTTGAGCCGCAGGGTAGGAGCTTTACAGCTTTCCATGATTATTATTATTATTACAGCGGTCAAGCGTGATTAACGTACGTGTTTTCGGTGATGTTTCGCAGGTATCAAAAGAAGTATTGACCGCTGCCTTTCTGCTTTGTCTGGTCAGCGGCCTTGCCTGGACACGTAAGATCGAGATCCCGAATTTTTTCCTCTTTTTCTCTCTCTCTCTCTCTCTCTCTTTTTTATATATATTTTTTTTAGCACATCTTTTTAAATGCGTATTTAAGAATCAGATATAACCCTGTTTCTTTGGCCACGTTTTGTCAAAGCATATCGCCTGCTGTAATGGTTTGAGCCATGGGCGTTAGACAATAATCATTTGTCAACTTCCACGCACCTCATTCGTATGCATACGTTCTGTGTATGCCCCTCCTATTTACCCCCGTATCCCCCCCCCCCCTTCCCCCGCCCCCCTTAGAATTCCCTTGTCTTGTCTGAGACATGTGATTCGGTCGTGTGGTAGGGTACGTCTGTGGAAGCGCAGCCTACGTTGCTTGTTTCAAATGACAGTGCTTGTGTCATTATCGTGTGTGTGTGTGTGTGTGCGTGTGTGAGAGTGCGCGTCTGTGTGTGTGTATGTGCGTGCGTGCGTGCGTGCGTGCATGCGTGGTGTGTGTGTGTGTGTGTGGTGTGTGCGTGTGGTGTGGTGTGGTATGTGTGTGTGAGACAGAGAGACAGACAGAAACAGGATTATAAGGACGTTCATTTTCCAATTTCGCAAATTTTAGTTTTGACTTTTTCCTCTTTCCGACGATAGAATCATTCGACTGCAAGTCCCGGAAAACTGGATTATACGCCGATCCCACAGACTGCAGCAAGTATTACTGGTATAAACACACTCTTTTTTAATCAGTAGATGATTCTTATGACTTTTGCAACTTAGGCCACACTAGATTGATATGTCAGCAAAATAAATTAAAAAACAAAAACTCTCTCTCTCTCTCTCTCTCTCTCTCTCTCTCTCTCTCTCTCTCTCTCTCTCTCTCTCTCTCTCTCTACATATATATATATATATATATATCCTCGTTCAATGCAGTAATTACACGGAAGGTAGGCCTACATTCATAATCTGTGACAGGAAACGTGCGAGCTTTGATTCGCGATCACAGGCCCTTAACGCTGGACATCGTATAATCAAAACCCACCAACACCCACATCCCAACACCGTAATTGTGGTTGTAGTGTGTGCTGCCCGTACGTATGTACACTGAACGTTGTTTTTGATTTGTTGTTGGTGGTTTTTGCTGTTGCTGTTGTTGTTAATGTAATAGTCCTACCATGTGCCTATGCCTGGCTTTCACGCCATTAAAACATGCGTGCGTTTGCACCCTGTATACTGCCTACAGGGACTGGGAAGAGCACCCTAAAGACGACAGACATATGATATGCAAAACTGCCATTCGCTTGCGATGTATACGTGTAAGATTCATGCAGTCACGTCCTACTTTCGTTTTGGATCAGCTAGTTTCGATTTCAGTCGGTTTCGTATAATAATACGTAGTGCCACTACTGTGACCGGACACAGTCTGCCAGTAACTTCCTATGGTACATACGTTTTTTTCTCCCATTTTCAAAACTCGCGGAAATTCATTGACAGGCCTCGTGACACGATCCGTGTCACGTCTGTTGTGGGGAAAAGGATACAAGTGCAATTTCATGGCGACTGTGCTAGCTGGAATGGAAGTTTGGAGATTTTAGTATCCCGTCCACCGCAGAGGGTCACTTCGGGAATGGCGAAAAGGGAAAACGGAAAACCGGTAGACTGCGCGTCTGAAATATATGTGTATGTGTAGTATCAGTAGAATTCGTCCATCACGGGCGAGGGCTGGATGTAAAAAGACCCTGTGTCTACTCCACTACCCTTTATTCATTGCCTCTCTCATTCTCTCCTCTCCCCTCCCCTGTCGTCTCTCTCTCCCTCCTCTTTCATTTCGCCCTCTGCCCTCTGCCCCGTCTCTCATGTCCCTCTCTCTGTGTGTTTCTCCTATCTCTTCCGGTTCCCACTCTCTCCTTGAGCGCTCCCTTCGCTCTCTACCCAGTCTCCCTCCCTCTCTCTTCTGTCTCTCCCCACTCTCTCTCTTTCCCCCCCTCTGTCTCCCTCTATCTCTCCCCCACCCTCTCTCTCTCCTCGTCCTCTCCCTTTCTTCCTTTCTCCTCTCTCCCTTCTCTCTCCTCCCGCCCTCTACCCTCTACCTCGTCTCTCTCCCTCTCTGTGTGTTTCTGTCTTCTATCTCTCCCCACTCTCTGTCTCTCCCTGTATGTCTGTCTATCTGTCTGTCTGTCTGTCTGTCTATCAGTTCTCTCTCTCCTTCTCTCTTTCTCTCCCTCTGTCTCCCCCCCCCCCCCCCCCTCCCATGAAATGGGCCAATGGCCTTTATTCATTAAACCATCTCAATCTCCATCATCTCTCTCTCTCTCTCTCTCTCTCTCTCTCTCTCTCTCCCCCCCCCCCCCCCCCCCCCCCCCCCCCGTAGAGTTCTCCCCTCGCTCGTCCCCTTCCTTTCTCCTCTCTCCTTTCTCTCTCCCCCCCTCTCTGTCTCTTATCTCCCCGCTTCTGTCTCTTCCTCTCCTCTCTCTCCTCCACCCCCCTGTCTGTCTGTCGTCGTTCTTCTCTCTCCTTCTCTCTTTCTCTCCTTCTCTTTTCTCTCTCCCCCCCCCCCACCGACGAAATGGGCCATGGCCTTTATTCATTAAACCATCAATCAATCTCTCCATCAATCTCTCTCTCTCCCCCCCCCCCCCCCCCCCGTAGAGTTCTCCCCTCGCTCGTCCCCTCCCTTTCTCCTTTCTCCTTTCTCTCTCCCCCCTCCTCTCTCTCTCTTATCTCCCCGCTTCTGTCTCTTCCTCTCCTCTCTCTCCTCCACCCCCTGTCTGTCTGTCTGTCTGTCTGTCTCTTCTCTCTCTCCTTCTCTCCTTCTCTTCTCTTTCTCCCCCCCCCCCCCCCCCACCGACGAAATGGGCCAATGGCCTTATTCATTAAACCATCAATCAATCTCTCCATCAATCTCTCTCTCTCTCTCTCTCTCTCTCTCTCTCTCTCTCTCTCCCCCCCCCCCCCCCCCCCCCCCCCCCGTAGGTTCTCCCTCCTCGTCCCCTCCCTTTCTCCTTTCTCTCTCCCCCCTCCTCTCTGTCTCTTATCTCCCCGCCTCTGTCTCTTCCTCTCCTCTCTCTCCTCCACCCCCTGTCTGTCTGTCTGTCTGTCTGTCTCTATACCTGTGAGGCGAGCTGGAGGCAGGAAGCGGGATATTTATACGATGTTTGATTTGGATGTTTCACTGACGCAGGTGCGTGAGTGGGAGAACTTATTCCTTGAAATGCCCCAAGGATACGCAGTTCCACGAAGAACTGCTTGCGTGTGACTGGAAGAGGAATGCCCAGTGCCTGAATGTACACCCACCGTCATCGGATTCTGACGCGGTCACGGCCGAACCGCCGGCGTCGACTACCACAACCACAATTTCGCCGACTGCGAGAACCATGCAACAAAGTACGTGCGTGCGTGCGTGCGCGTGGGTGTGCGTGCGCGCTTGCTTGCGTGCGTGCATGCATACTGTGTGAGTGTGTGTGTGTGTGTGTACGTTTGGGAGGGGAGGAGGGGTATGTAATGAGTTGGAATTGTTTTGAAAATAATCGATTGCATGAATAGCAAATGACATAGAAGCACGTCTGAAGCCATTAGTTTTGGACTGCACCTACATCGAAAAGACACCCCCCCCCCTCCCCTAAAATACATGCCACACACACACACACACACACACACACACACCCCACACACACACACACACCACACACACACACACCACACACACACACACCCCACACCAAATAAAATAAATAATATTTATACTCACCACAAACACGCACGCAACAGCACGCACGCACGCACGCACGCACGCACGCACACACACACACACACAAGCACAGCACACCACACACACACACCACACACACACACCACACACACACACACACACACACACACACACACACACAACACACACACACACACACACACACACACACACACACACAAAACACACACACACACACACATACATACACGTAGCCTTCATCCGGCCCAAACTCTGACAAAACGAGTCAAAATGTTGATGTATTTGCCATTTTGACCGCTATGTGCCCCCAACACATTGTTGACTGACGGCAAGCTGCCCCACCCCAGGCAGTGTTGATGCACAGACCCCTCCCCCCCCCCCCCCCCCCCACACACACACATCCCAAGCTAGGCCTCCCGCCCAGCCCCCATCCTCCAAGTAGAGCGTTGACTCCACAGCCGTCATCCTCCCACCACCCCACACCCATCTCCCCTCGGCCGCTCCCCGCTACCCCTTTTCCCACCCCCCACCCATTCTTCATTGCAGTGCTGACTGCATGCCCCCCTCCCCCCCCCCCCCCCCAAAAAAGTGATATTGAACCGGGCCGCTCCCCCCCCCCCCCCCCCCCCTCCACCCCCAAACCCACGTCAGTGGCGACCGCATGCACAGCTACTCACCTCCCACCTCCAAACCCCCGGCTAGGCGTGTTGATGCCCCCAATTCCCCCCCCCCCCCCCCCCCCCCCTCTCCCCCCCCCCCCCCCCCCCCGCCTCTACCCTACACAACCACTCCCCTCCCCCGGGCAATGTTGACTGCATGAACGTCCCCTAAAAACCCCCCCCCCCCCCCACCACACAAAAACACACACCCACACACACAAAATATCATCGCCCTCCCAGGACAGCGTTTACTGCCTCCCCCCCCCAAACCCCACAACACCCCACCCCGCGCCAAACCCCCACCACCCAAAAAACCCCCAAAACCCCACACACAAAACCCACACCACCACACACACACACCACACCCCAAACCCCTACCCTCCCCGTTCACACAACCAAAACCCCCAAAACACACAACCCACACACACACACACACACACACAACACACACCACACACCCCCCAAAAAAACAAACACATCGCTCAGCCCCCACGACTGTCCGGCCTGTGTGTGCAGAGCCCAGCTGTGTTGGACGTGCCGAAGGCGACATGTTTTCGAGCCCCGATGACTGCGCCGTCTATTTCCGGTGTGTCCACGGGGAACCCCAGGAACAGCACTGCGCCGAGGACCTTTTCTTCAACAACCGCACCGGGGTCTGCGACTGGGCCATCGTCGTGGACTGCTCTGACCGCAAGTCCGAAACATTCGGGACGGAATGGACGCCTCCGAAGCAGAACCCCCCTCCGAAAACCTCACCTGCCAGTGTCCCGTCTGCCCCGTCCTCTGGAGGCGGAGATATCGCCAGTAGGTCTTTAACAGATTGTTATCGGTTGAATAGTTGTTTGGTGCGATGCTCGGGTCGGCGTCTTAGTTGATGAACTCGGGTGTCTGGTTGCTTTGTTGTAGCCGGGCTGGTTGGTTAATCGATTTGTCGTGGATTTTTAGTTTTGGTGTTATTTGGTTTGGTTGTTGTTGTTGTTGTTTGTCAGTTACATGGGAGAGTGGCCTTCCGGTCATATCGGTCTAGGTGTACGTGTGATCAAGCTTAGACAAAGACACAGGGTCAGTTTGGGCATTCCCAGTGGTTGACGTACACCAGGAAAAGGTACCGTTAATGAGCTTTGATTGGAAGAAATATAAGTGGAGAGAGAGGGAGAGAGGGGTATAACAAATTTCCAAAGCATGTTTTATTTTGGAAACATTTTTAAATTTTGGGGGGTATTATATAATTATAAATAATATTATATATAATATATAATATATATATATAATATCATACAAAATTTTTGGATAAAAAGTTTATTATATATAAAATACTTTATTAACCCCCAGGGGGAAAATTTAAAGCTGCCGTTCGATCGCACAACGAAAAAACATATCTAAATAATTCTAACCCAAATAAACACACGCACATACACACTTAACATACCCCCCTTTTCCCTCTCAATCTGCATACACTAAAAAAAAATTTATCTAATGCTAATACCTAGCAAACCCAAGTTACCGGGAATAATGCTTTTCTGTAAAAACCAAAACGTAAAAACTCTCAAATTAAAAAAAAACCCATTGGGTTTTCACACATCCCCAACCCCCCTTAGAAAGTTTTTAAATTTTCCATTTTTCCTTTTGTTGCTACTCTGCTACCAAAGTAGTGTCTCATTGGGTGTGCAGGGTATTTTTAATATTTGCATTATTTTTCGGGTACAGTCTCTTTTCGTATAAAGCCCTTAAAAACTTCCGTAGTTTTTCCCAAAACATAAACCTTTTTTTTTTAAAAATCTTTTTCCAACCTCCCTCTATCAAATTTTTTGAAATATTCCCACCTCAACAGACAGAACCAAACATAATAAAACTCATATTACAGCATTATAAAAAGTTACTACCCAAAACTAAATTTCCCCCAAAATTTAAATCTCAATTTTCTTTGCAAAAACCTTCTCAAATTTTAATTTTTTTTTCAGTACAGAGTTGACGTTCTCTTTCCAGTTCAATTTACAATAAAAACACCACACCTAAGTACTTACATGTATCTATTCTCATCACTGCTTCTCCTTTAATGTAGACTGGTTTGGGGCATCTTTGATTCTTCCTAAAATAAGTGCCCCCGTTTTGGAAACATTCAAATACAAGTAATTTTTATCACACCAATTCACAAAGTTTTCAGTCTGCTTGTGGTATAGTGCATCTTCATTATTACTAATTTTTCCAACAAGTTCTGTATCATCTGCAAATTTTACTAGAGGACATGACTCATCAGTGCTTCTACAGTCAGCTGTATACAGCCAAACAAAAAGGGTGCTAAAACTGTACCTTGTTTTTGCAAAAAGTGGGCAAAGCAAAAATTTTTGGGTTACATACTGAAGTCTACTTGTAAGATAGTCAAAGATCCATGAAATAACGGATGACGGTAGTTTCACGTTTAAAAGTTATTGAACAAGTAAATGTGGCTGTATTGTGTTAAAGGCACTGGAAAAAACGGAGAACATAAGTCTTATAGTACTTTCTGTTTTCTCTAAATGCGAGTATATATTTTCTAAACTGTATAAAACCGCATCATCGGTACTCCTATTTTTCCTGTAAGCAAACTGTAGTTTGTAGACGATATATATATATATATATATATATATATATATATATATATTATATAATATATATATATATATTATTTTCGCCTCTAAAACTAAAATAGAGCAGACATAGCAGCCCTGCAGAAAAACACATTCAGAAGGATCACAGCACCACCCATCAGAATACATTTCTGGCTTTTTGGTCACGAAGAAATGAACGGTTACAGTTCGTGACAATAAATCTAACGAAACTGAATGCAATGTAAAACTAATGCAGAGAGCTTGTTTGTCTGTTGCTTGAAAGCATTCAGCTTTCTTGGGAATGCTACACCAGTACAGAACCGTTACTGCGTTACATGAAAGTAGTGACCGAAATTTACAACATCGTTGTGGGGTGTCCAATTAAAAATAGTTTATTTTTAACCCTAGCTGTGTATGTATATCTTGATCTGCGTTGAGTTCAGACCGATCTGATCGGTAAACGAAACACGATGCCCTGCAGTTTCTATTTGAAGCAGTGAAGTTCATCTTCAAAACTGACAAACTGATTTCAGTCGCCCCTCGACGCGTGTGCTACTACACGAACTGGGCCCAGTACAGACCCACAAATGGCCGATTTCTTCCGGAGGATGTCGACCCCTTTCTGTGCACCCACGTGGTGTACGCCTTCGCCAAACTGAGCGGGAACCATCTGGAGGCCTTTGAGTGGAACGACGAGAGCACAGACTGGTCCAAGGGCATGTAAGTCGTCATCAGAAACTGCTGCTGTTGTGGTCACCCTCCACACGCAGTTGTACGTGGACATGCTTTCCATAAGATGACAAGGTGGCGTGTGTGGAATCACGAGATTTGTTGTTGTCGTTGTTGTTGTTGTTGTTGTTGTTGTTGTAGACATTATATTTATTATTCCGCCGACTTAGGTGGATTTCTCTCCATTTCTGTAAGGTGGATGCTGTTATGCAAGGTTATTATGGCTGAAGATAGTCCCCAGGTAACTGCAGCGCATAACAGCGTGCTAATGCAGCCTTAGTGTGCTTTGCTGGTGTCAGTGTGTTGCGGGCACAGATCAAGCCCAGGCTGAGTCAGACACCGGTTCTTAAAGAAGAACCGAGCACAGGACGCATTGTGTGTCCTGTCATTGGGAATAGAGTAAAGAATACCCTCCCCTCCTTCTCTTCTTCTTTTCACCAATCTATGGTCTGGTCTGCTCATAATCAACGTTTGATGGAAATGCTGTTTCCCAGGTATGAGCGGTTCAACGACCTGAAGAAGATCAACCCCAACCTGAAGACCCTGTTTGGGTGTCGGCGGCTGGAACCTGGCATCTGCTCCTTTTACCAAGATGGTGGCCACTGATGAGGGTCGTCAGGACTTCGCTGACCATTCTGTGACCTTCCTCAAGTCCAACGGCTTCGATGGGCTGGATCTGGACTGGGAATACCCTGCCAACCGCGGCAGCCCACCTGGAGATAAGGAGAAGTTCACCCTCCTGATCAGGGTATGACGCTGTGCTCGTTCTTGATTTAGGTTGTTTGGGGTTTTGTTAGTTGACGTCGTTCTTCATGTTGTTGATTCTTTGCTGTTGTTGCTGTTACTTCGGCTTCGTCAAGGTTGCCTTGGTGCCTGTCTCTTAATAATACTATACTTTTCGAGGGCGACAATCAGCCTAAAAATAAGCAGATCTTTCTCTTCGTTATTGTGGGAAATTTTGGAATTGTTGTTCGTAAAGGAGTGTTTTTTTCTCTCCTGTTGTTGTTGCTGATCGTTTGATTAGTCTTTAAACTTTACCTTTTTTGCTGAGGGAAAAAACCCCCCCCCTCTTTCTTATTGTTTTTTTGTTGCTTTTTTGTGTGTCAAACATAGTAGTTTCATACGAGCAATAAGAAGCACAGGAAAGGGTATTTTGATTTTTGTTTGTTTTGTTATTGAGAAGGATGAGATAGCGCCAAGCACCAAGGAACGTGCCTGACCGCAATAAAAGAGAAAATGAGAGACTGTACAGCCACCCACAATGCACATCATAACCTGTTTGATAATTTAGCTAAGCGTGATATTTCCTCCCGGCAGCAACTTAGAGAAACCTACGACAAGGATGCCGCCAAGAATGGAGGGTCGCCGTTGTTGTTGACTGCCGCGGTGGCCGCTGGGAAGTCCACCATTGACACGGCCTACGACATTCCCCAAATATCACAGTGAGTTCACCGTGCATTGAAACTGGCTGTTTTGTTTGTTCGTGTAGGTGTAACTGACACAACTGCATTGGAAGTATATATGAACAATTTGTTTACATTCGTGTGTGTTAATTGTGTTTTGTTCCTTGTGCTTCTCTCTCTCTCTCTCTCTCTCTCTCTCTCTCTCTCTCTCTCCTCTCTCTCTCTCTCCCCCCCCCCCCACACACACAGTATACTGGCTCTGTCACTTTACTAGGGGTATGTGCTTTTGTTGTTATTGTTGTTTTGAAGGACTTTGTAAGAGGGCTTTTGCCTAAAATTTTTATCCTTCTTTTTCTCTTTCTCTCTCTCTCTCTCTCTCTCCTCTCTCTCTCTCTCTCATCTGTCTGTTGCCCCTTTGTTCTGTTTTGCGTCTGTGTGTGTGTGTGTGTGTGTGTGTGTGTGTGTGTGTGTGTGTGTGTGTGTGTGTGTGTGTGTGTGTTTTTTCTCTCTCTCTCTCTCTCTCTCTCTCTCTCTCTCTCTCTTTTCCTTTTCTTTTTCCCTCTCCTCTCTCCCCTCTCTCCCTGACCCTTTCCCCTTTTATTTAGGGGTCATCTCCAAAAACTGGACCAAAGAGGGCGCCGCTTTCTCGGGGAAATAAAACTAAAAATGAAAAATTTTTAAACTACCGCTGTATTTCTGATGTAATGTGTTGGGAAAAAGGGTCCCCTGTGTGAATGCTCATTATTTCTTGTCTGTAGTCTTTTTTTGGGAAAATCGCGACATTTTCAGGCCGCATTTGTGACATGGCTTGGAAAATTGTGGTCGGAGATATTTCTTTTAAAGTTTTTGTTTTAAAAAAACAAATTTCCGGAAAAAAGGGGATTCACATACAAATAAAATTTATTGTGTATGTTCCACTAACAGGTCAAACAAAGAAAAGATAATAGTGTCTCGACGTTCCCATGGTGTCTTCTTTTGTATCCGATATTTGACTTTTTCACAAAGGGGAAAAAAAAATTTTTTTTTTTCTGCTTGGTAGAGAACATTTAACCCTTTTTTTTAATGCTTGTTTGATGACATAAAAGTAGATACGAAATAAATTTCATTTCTTCAGTGGTGGAAATGGGGTCTTAAAATGGTGTAAGTGCGGCCAAAAAAAGAACTTTTTTTTAGTCATGACTTTTAACCTACCCTAACGTAAGTCCACATCAGCTGACTTGCGGCAGCAACGTTTGACCTCTTTTTTCGCTGTGTATAGTGTATTATTTGGCTACAAAGGGAAAGCACTGTAGTGTCTTCTGGGGTGAGGAATGTAACGCTCGTGACACATATTTGTTCCCAGTCGGCTGAGTGTTTGTATGCAACCTTTTGCAACCAAACTTGGTATTATGGTGCATTACCATGATCCGGAATGTCATGCGGAAAAAATGGGATTCTATCTTCAAGGTCAAGATCACAGTGTGGACTTATATAATCAAAATATGACGGATTATTAAATGTATTCCAAAGGAAGGCAAACCCAAACACCTTTTAAAAAACTGGTGTATATCATTACTCAATAGGGCCTACAAAATTGCTTCTTCGTGTATTGCAAATAGACTTAAGGTAATGTTGCCAAAATTTATTCACGACGATCAGAAAGGATTTATGAAAGGAAGATATATTGGTGAAAACATCAGACTGTTATATGATGCATTGCAGTATGCTGAAACAAATAAATTGCCTGGCCTACGGTTTCTGTTATGTCTTCTGTTAGTTCTAAACCAATGAATCTTTTGCAACCAAACTCGATTTGATGGTAGATCATCATAAGAAAAGAAGTGTCGAGTGAAACTATTGGATTGCTGTGTTCAAGGTCAGTGTCACAGCCAAGGTTAAACGTTTCAATTAATGTTAGTTTGGATGATATCTTATGAATCGCTGAACCTTTTGTAACCAAACCCAGTATGGTGATACATCAATATAAGCCAGAGTGTCATGTGCGAAAAATTGGTCGCTATCTTCAAGGCCAAGGTCACAGTAACTGAGTTTGGGTTCATTCAATGAAATCATGACTATTTCTATTATGTGTTCTCAACTGCTGATTGTTTGGCGACCAACTTAGTTTGATATTGCATGTTCATCAGCTGGAGTGTCTTGTGAAAAGGTTGCTTTGCTTTATTCAAGGTGAAGGTCATATTGAAGGTTCTGAACTTAAGTGAATGTTTGCCCGGACACTATCTCTGATCGATCAAACTTAGTATGGTGATGCATCATCATCAGCCAGAGTATCATACAGATATATCATGTTGCTATGTTTAAGGTCAAAGCCACAATATTCAGAAATACTGAAACTTTTGCAACCCAAATTAGTTTGATGGTACATCATCACAAGACAGGGTAAGACACCGTGAACAGATTTTCTTGCTTTTACACAGGGTGTGAGACAGAGAATATGGCTTGGGTGACTGTGGACTAGACTACTGCCACTCTTGGTCATCCCGATATCTAAAGCAGGGGTCATACCGGTTCCAATCAAGAAAATGTGCAAGAACATTGCTTTTGTAATGAATATACTTGTTTATTAAGTTTTTTTGGTCAGTGGTTCAAGTGTGTGATTGTTACATCCTTTTGTACTTGTGATGATATGTACATAACATGTGAGACAGATTACTAATTAAGTGTGACTGGTTATTAACTTTAGAAAGCAAGAAACAAATATCCCTCTAACATGTATATTTATATGTGAGGTTCATAACAAGTTAGTGCAACACATCCCCACTCTTCCTCCAAATTACTTTAAGGGAACAAATGCGTTATCTATGTCGTGTTCGTCTGTACTTCGAAGAAGACATTTTAAAGCAAAATCGTTAACGAGGCAGGAAAGTAAATATAAAAATAAAATGATTTTTTCTTCTTCTCAAAAGTGACAGATATTCCATCATTAATTAGGAATATATTGTATAACAAAAAAAGGCAAGAGTCAAACTGGCCACTGAGCAGACGCTATTCATGCATTTCTGGTGTCTTCTGAGGCATCCGAGACACTGACCGATGACGTAACATGATGCACAGTTAACCAAGTTCTTGTCACCCTGCCAGTTCATGTCTTATATTTATGTACACAAGAGATGTCAAGCTTTCATTTCCAAATAATAACATTAAAAAATTCACACTTTAAATTTTTACCCTCTATGTCACAGATTTGACCAGTTTTCAGGAGAATGACCTATATATATATATATATATATATATATATATATATATATATATATATATATATATATATTATATATATATATATATATATGTATTTCATTTGTGTTGCTTAATGTCTCGGATGTCGGCTAACCTATTAGGGACAAGCTGAGACCAATGCCGAAGCATGGTTCAATAAGCTTTACGTCCACGGAAACCAGAAGGCTCGTTAGGACGGACAGCCCAGGACGGCCACCTCGACTCTCACACAGCTCCTGAACTATGAATATATATATATTCGTACACGGACACTGATCTTCGCCCAATCATTATTTGGTCACAGACACCTGGACTATATCAGCCTGATGTCGTACGATCTTCACGGAAGCTGGGAGACTGTGACGGGCCATCACAGTGGATTGTACGCTCATTCCAGTGAGAGCGAACCTCGGAGCTTCCTGAACACTGTGAGTCACTTTGTCTTTATGATTTTTTGGTAAAATGTAAAATGTTCAGAGTTGTAAAATGTTCATTTCTCATTAGAAACCAACCATCCAAACAAACAGAACAACAATAGCAAAAAACACCCAAGAAAACACCCACAAAAACAAACAAACAAACAAACAAACAAAAAACGCAACAATAGCAACAACAGAAAGCAGACATTTGGTTCTGGCCTATTGGTTCTGCTCTTTTTATCTTTGATTTTCTTTGGAAAAAAAAAATTTGATTTTTTTTTTTAAAATTTGCTTTTATTCTTATTGCTACAGTTTTTGTTTTGTCTGTTTGCTTACTTTTTTATACTATAATTATAGCTTCAAGTACTTCAGCTTCAACTATTTCTTTGTCCCTTGCGGGAAATTCGGGTCGCCTTACCTGGGTAAGGCACAGCAGACGCAAGAGCAGCGCTACCTATTCCTATCAGTGTGTGCTGTATTTTCATGTGTGCAAACAATGGTATGGCTGCCAGTGTTTGGGATTTGTAACGTGCACACAGATGTTGATGCATGCGATTCAACACGGGAACTGTACGGTACGGACGCCGTGAGACAGTCTGCACTGGAAGTTAACTGTGGGAGAAAAATCCCTTGCCGCACCGGGGACTCGAACCTGCGTCAGTATTGCGCTTTGGTTTTCAGTCGGACGCTCTACCCACTGAGCTATCCCCACCCTCATTCAGTTATTCAGTATTTGTGCACAGCATAGATATTGTCTTCGGGATATTATGGGATACCGTCTCGTATCACGGCTTGGGAAAACTGGGAAGATTATAGAGCATTAAAATTAACCAGCCTTCCTTTTGCTGAAGGAAAGTTTCTATTAAGTTTCAATCCACTTGCCAGTGAGCCCAGCTGAACTCCCTGTGGCCGATGCCGGGCCATACTGTTCTTCATAACAATCGCTCCCCCGCTCCCCCCCCCCCCCCCCCCCCCCCCCAAAAAAAAAAAGAAGGGAAAATCGATAAATCATGTGAGCTTGCAGGGTGTTCATAATCATAGTAAATGTGGGCACACTGTGTTACACACTAAACGTGAATTTTAAAACCCCTTTGGGAAAGGGCAAAAACAGAACCGCTGTACTTGTAAAAGAAAGAAAAAATCTGAAAAAGAATGACTGCTAGCGTTCTAAAAGAAGATGCAAACACGTGAAAGGTTCAAAAGAACGCTTATTTATTATGACACAGACACACAATCTGCAAATTTTCGGGTTAATCCCCCTTCGTCGAGCTACAAAACGACAAAACAACAGGTTAAACGGTCAAAAAACGATGAAAAATGAGATGAGAAAGGAAATAACTTTTATTCTGGTTGAGTGATTCTTGTCCAGTGCTCGGAAGAACTACTGTATTTGTGATCTACCTTCTGTATTAATTGCCATGATATTCTAGCTCTAGCTGCGCTGATGGCTACAGCTAGTTGAACCGCATGACTAACGCGCCGTGCTGCACGTGTGCAGGATTGGGCGGCTCGCTACTGGGTCAGCAAGGGCTGCCCCAAGGACAAGCTGGTCATCGGCATCCCCACGTACGCTCGCACCTTCACTCTCCGCTCCCCCTCCGACAGCTCCCTGGGCGCTCCTGTGACGGGGGGCGGGACTGCTGGCACCTACACGCGTGAGAAGGGCTTCCTGGCCTACTATGAGGTATGAGGTGTTATAGGCACGGGGAGGTGTAGCATTTGACCAACACTCGGTGTGTGTGTGTGTGTGTGTGTGTGTGTGTGTGTGTGTGTGTGTGTGCGGGTGTGATGCGGGTGTGTTAGTGTGTATATGTGACAGGTGTGCTGTGATTTATGTGACAGGTATGCTGTGATTTGTGTCACAGGTGTGCTGTGTTTTGTGTCACAGGTGTGCTGTACGTTTTGCGACAGGTGTGCTATGATTTATGTGACAGGTGTGCTATGGATTGTAATTTCATGTGACCGATGTGCTATGATTTGTGTGACAGGTGTGCCGTGGTTCATGTGACAGATATTCTGTAATTTATGCGACAGGTGTGCTGTGATTTATGTGTCAGGTGTGCTATGAATTGTATTGTTATGTGACACGTGTGCTATGATTTGTGTGACAGGTATGCTGTGGTATGCGTGACAGATGTGCTGTGATTTATGTGACAGTTTGCTGCTATTTATGTGGCAGGTGCACTGTGATTCGTGTGACAGGTGTGATTTGTATTTGTATTTGACAGGTGTTCTGTGATTTGTGTGACAGGTCTGCTGTGATATGAGTGACAGGTGTGTTGTGAGTTGTGTAACAGTTGTTTTATACTTTGTGGAACAGGTGTGCTGTGCGTTTGTGTGACAGGTGTGTTGTGCGTTGTGTGACAGGTGTGCGATATGATGGCGACAGCAGACGTGCAACGGAGGATCGAGGACCAGAAAGTGCCATACCTGGTGAAAGACAATCAGTGGGTGGGATATGAAGACGTCGACAGCGTCACGGAAAAGGTCAGTGTTGTGGTTGTGGTGTTCCTGTTACAGGCTGAGAATGTGATCGCGGTTGACGCCATCCGAGAATCGGTACCGTTGTAACTGTAGTCAGATCTGGTGACAAGCTTGCACGATGTCTCGGCCTGCGTGTCGTTAGAAAGGAGCTAGATGGTGTGCTGTCAATAAGAATGTATTCGTCAGGGAATCTATTTATGTGCGTCTGCCACCCCCACCCCCACCCCACCCCCCCCCCCCCTAAACCCCCCCAAATTCCCCCCCCCCCCCGTTTTTTTAAGGAAAACAGTTAACCGACCGGGAAAAGGCCCCGGGGAAAAAGCCCAAATGGGCGAAAAATTTGAGAAAAGCCAAACCAAAAGAAGCAACTTCGTGTTTTCCCCGCCCGTCAAAAAAAACCGGGGACATGTTTTTTTGGAACTTTTGTTTTAAACAAAACCCCCACACCCAAAACCCAAAAAAAATTTGGTTAAAACCAACAAAAAAACCCCCCCAAAAACCAACCGGAACGCACGCCCCACCACCACCACCACCACGCACGCACGCACGCACGCACGCACACACACACACACACACACACACACGCACACCTGAACGCATGCACACTCACCCGTGCACACGCTTGTCCGGTCTCTCTTTATTTTAATCTCCATTTCGTTTCCAGGTTCGCTACGTGAAAGCTAAAGGCTACGGGGGAGTGATGATGTGGTCCCTGGACCTGGATGACTTCGCTGGGAAATTCTGTGGACACGGAAAGTACCCGCTGTGGTCAGCTGTCAACACCGAATGCCAGAAGTAGACAGGGACAGTATAGCCAGGGAGAAAAATAGGCGGTTGGACAACTTCCAGGCAGGATCATAGCCTATTCCTTGGATTACGACAGTTAAAAAAATCTGTTGAACAAGTTTCAGGCAGGAGCATATCCCTTATTTTACATCAATTTGAGTTTCAAATAAAGGCTGCTGGAGAAGATTTGATTAGCTATATTCGTATCACATCCCTTGTTTTACACCAAATGATTTGAGTAAAAGCTTTGTTGGACGAGTTTAAGCATCATCCCATCCCTTGCTTTACAGCAAACAGCTTCATAACACTCGGACAAATACAACGATTGATCGTTTTCTGCCAGCCTTTAAAAAATGTTTTAATAAGGACTCTGTTGGGCAAGTTTTAAGCAGAATCGACTGATTTCAGGCTGTATCTTATTTCTTGTTTCAGGCAGGATCATATCCTTTGTTTCAGAGAGGATCATATCCATTCTTTGTACCCCTGATCTCAAGTAGGATCTTATCCCTTGTTTCAGGCAGGATTATATCCCTTGTTTCGGGCACGATCATATTCCTTGTTCCACGCAGGATTTTGTCCTTTGATTTGCATACACTAAATTCGAATAAGCACTTTGTTGGACATCCCTAAGGCCCTAAGGTCATATATCTTGTATACATTAATCAAATAAGAACAATGGTGGGCAGTGTTCTAGGCAGGATCACATATAACCCCTTTCGCCATTTCTCCATTGTGTCCCTTATTTCTTTCGGACTCCTTACCTCCCCATGTGCTCTAACCTGTTCTCAGGGACTAGCTCACACAGTACGTTTTCCTTTCTTTCAAATCTTCCTTATTTGACATATTCCCCATTGGACATTATTATCGTGCTGCTGTGTGCGATTAGAATCAATCTTTGACAACTTACATGCGTTTCTGTTTTTTTCGCCCCTTACCCGTTCCGCATATCCGTATGTAAAATACTCGAATAGAATGTAAAATTTACCTGAAAAAGCCGTAACATATCAAGGGTAAATCACTAAATATTCAAATGAAGAGGTGCATTAAAAATGCAGTAAAAGTGGAGTTTTTTTTTTATTTCACACAGATAACGCGTCAGTTCTTCTTTATCATAACATCTCTCTCTCTCTCTCTCTCTCTCTCTCTCTCTCTCTCTCTCTCTCTCTCTCTCTCTTCTCCCCCCCTCCCCCCCCCCCCCCCAAACACAGACCCCCCACCACACAAACCCTTTCCAATCTAGGCACACACGGGGCCCGCCTACGCACAGAAAAACACACACACACACACACACACACACACACACACACACACACACACACACACACACACACACACACACACACACACACACACACACACACACACACCCCGCGTATAAAAGCTTGCAATAAAATCTCATTATCCTTATTACAATGCCATTTCGTGATCTCATCACCGTTTTTTTGTTTTTTTCTGCGTAAAATACTGTGTGTTGGTGCCTTTATTTGTTACATATTAGGGGTATATTGTAAATTGTGCTTGATGTACGGTTCAGATGTTCTGTTTCTAATGTGTTGTTACGAACACATGAAACGCATTTTGTTTAAACCAGTCTATTTAAAAAAAAAAAAAAAAAAAAGTCTAGTTTTTACTGACACGGACATTCCTTGTTGTTGTTGTTGTTTGTTGTTATTCTACTTCTTCTTCTTCTTCCTTGTTCCCGTTAGTTCTTTTCCCTTCAGATTTTAGCGTGCGGACATTATTAGCGGTCATTCCTATCGCCTTGTGTTCCAAGTGGTCTAAAATGATTCGTATGACTCTAAGCCTGTAAATAAGCTGATATGATTTTATAAGACGATTTTTTTGCTTTGATAAATCAATGGTTCTGTATTTTTTGTTCGATGAATGGAATGTTTATAAATTATAGAGGTAATTCCTATCGCTTTGTGTTCTGATCTGATCTGTGAGATGTCTAGTCTATGAACAATCTGATCTTATGGTCTGTTTTGTTGTAGCAAATGTTTGGGAGAAAATAAATCAACGCTTCCGTAACTTGTGCTTTGTCGTCTGTTCACGGTACAGCAAACGCTTTTCTGCTTCTGTTTTCATAAATTAACAACCACTGGCAAGCGCATTCATCACACGCACGCACGCTCACACACACACACACACGCACGCACGCACGCACGCACGCACGCACGCACGCCACGCACGCACGCACGCACGCACACACACACACAAACACACACACAGGGAGGAGGGCAGACAGTTCTTGGATTTTATGAACCGCCAACAGTACAAAATCACATCAGGACGAGAGAGAATTCGAACTCGAAAACGTTAATACTCAAAGATAGTAGCATTAAGTAAATCTGAACCTATCTAACTGTTTATCATTGCAATACTACAAATACATACATAAACAACAATAGACACAAGATTATTGCAATTGACTACAACTACTATACATATTTGCAGAAGTCCCAAAATTGCACTGCTTTTACGGACGTACAAAAAACACTGTGCTCGGCAAGCATGTAAATGAAAGAGCAGAAGGAAATAGTACACGTATGCACGCGTTTATGACAAAAACTGGCACACAGTTGAAGTTTATAAATTTAATAAACACACATAGTAAGTAAAAGCATCATACATGACCTTAATTAAGCATTATTACAAATGACAACAGTAATGATAACCCTGTTATGCATATATATTTCTTATACATGTATATCTTATCACCTGGCTTTTATTAACAACTTTATGCACAGATACCCGTTTATTAAAGGTGGGTCAGGTTTAACCCCTTCACTTCCCCATCCACATTTTCCGGACTGAATAATGCACGGACGCGCCTGTAAACAGCACATCTTTCGGTCCTGTGACATCTATTTTCGGTGCTATGCGTTTTGATGGAGATCCTTTCACACGCCAGCCCGAAAAAGAAGACAAAAAGGTGGAAGGGTTTTTACATTTCGCACTTTTATGGGTCGTTTTCAAATGACATCATGGCAGTGAAGGGGTTAAAATTCCAAACGTCCCGCAAGGAATTAACGAAGCAACAACAACAAAAGGAAGGAAAATGTCAGCGTACAGCACCGTGACACACTAATGGCGGGGGTTCACACGATCGCCGAAGTTTGCAACATTTCCCCAAAATGTATTACTACGCGTCGCCTACCCGTAGGACAGAAACGACGTTACCGTTAAAAAACTACAAAAAACTACAGCACGTATGTTAAAAACAACCATACCATGTAATAGATGAAAGATTTTTCTATCGATCCCGTATCCTCATGTCATTACATTTTGTTTAGTTTGACAACACCAGGGCGGATGGAATGTCAAAGTTCAAGAATAGTCGTGGAGGCCTGGCAGTGGTGCTTTCAGTCGTGCCATCTGGATCATGCCTCAGTCTTCTTCAGCCATGAGGCTCGCCAGCTTTACGTCCACAGAGACCCTACGGACTATCAGGGACGGGTAGCCCAGGACGTCCACCTCGACTTTCACGCAGCTCCGTAGATCTGAGGTCGGGTGTGTTATAAGGCTGGTTACTTGTTACCTGCGAAAACAAAGTAAACTAGCTCTCATAGGTTTTGTTACCGAAAAGAACAGAAAGAAATGAAAACGCGTCAGTGGAATAGTTTATTAGCCGTCACAGCAAGTCAGTTGTTACGATAAACTGAATAATAGCCTTCGTTCCCATACACCATTATTTGAAACTTCACAAATACTTAGGAAGAAGTTTGACCTGTTCTGTTGCGCGGTTTTGTTTTGTTTGTTTCTGCCTTTTGCATGGGCTTTTTGTTTGTTTGTTGTTTGTGTTGTTTGTTTGTTGTTGTTGTTGTTGTTGTTGTCATTTGTTTGTTTTAGAACCCCATCTTTCTGAATCATCTCCACTGGACAACGACTGTGTGTATGTGTGTGCGTGCGTGCGTGCGTGCGTGCGTGCGTGCGTGTGTGTGTGTGTGTAGGTAATAATTGGGCCCATCAAGGCCGACCAGAAACCAGCTGCTACTTCCGATCAAAATTGTCCCACATGATACGATATAACTGTAAATAGATATTAAGTCATTGTTGTTGACTTTCCTCAACAACAACAAACAACAACAACAACAACAAAAGCAAAAACAACAACAAAACGTGTACAAGTTGACGAGGAGTATTTTCGTCTATACTCAATGGAGATTTTGCATTGAAATCTACTTTGGGTATAAATCGATATTTCTATCACGCTTTTTAACGCATTATTGTTTATATTGCCCTTAGTTGACTTTGTAGTGCTGGGATGTTGTAGGATGTTGTAGGATGAACACACACACACACACACACACACACACACACACACACACACACACACACACACACACACACACACACACACACACACACACACATTCCCTCTTCTCTCTCCTTTCGTTCGCCTGGGATTTTCGCAGACAGAATGTTGGACCGGTGCGTGCCAACTGAAATGTATAAAATTATACGACCTGCAGTTACGTACGTACCATCTGCGCTCGATCTTCAGGCTCCGTTGGAGAGATCTGGCTCATTCCACGGCAGAGGGCTCGTGCATCTGCCGACCCATCGTCATGTCCTGCGGGTTCTGCCGAAGTCCCGTGTCCTGCAGGTCCTGCCGAAGTCTCATGTCCTGCTGCCTGTTGACTTCGGTCCCCGGCACCAGCAGCCGAGTCATCGTTGCCCTTGGGGCTTGAGGCGTCCTCCTGGTGGGCAGACGCTGACGACGCACTGCTTTTCCTGCTGCTCCTTTCGTTTGAGATGAGGCTTTGCGCGTCTGTTCGGGAGACAAATAAAAACAGCCATGAACCATGTCACAGTTAAGTCGCACATGAACTGTATGTGGCTGTACACAGCTACATCACGCACATTCACGTGCACATTTCTCCTAGCGTGTTGTGACTGTATTGCAGTGACTGTATTTTAAACATTGGGAAACGGAGCGTGTTGGAAATCGCTGGAAAATTTGTACATAAAGACGGCGAATTTGTTGTTGTTGTTGTTGTTGTTGTTGTTGCTGCTTTGCTGAATTTTGTTGGAGTGAGTGATCTCGTTTGACTGAGAGAGTGCGGTTTTTGCTGAAAGACCGGGTAACTAAGGAGGCAATTATCCGTGATAAGTGGATAAATAATCCACTTTTACGTGGGGGTGGGGGTGGGTTTGGGAGGGGGGGGGAAGCACATATTATGCTGGATCATGGGCCACACAACGAGTTTGAGGTGTTTCTTTCTTCTTCTTCTTTTTTTTCTCTTTCTGTCTGCTATAAAGACCATTAGACTGCAAACACAGACTGGTAAGTAAGTAAACATGGTGTTTAACGTCCACAGAAACCATGAAGCTTATTTGGAACGGGGAGAAGAAGGGGGGGTACGGAGGAGGGGGAGAGGTAGATTATATACCTATCGCTACACTGTCATCACCAGAATGACTCCTGCATTAAGATGAGCAGCGATGAGAGCCATTTTATTGTTTCATTAATTGTGAGGGACAAAATCACGAGACAGTGTCCACAGACCACAGCTTTTGAAGAGAAAGGAGAGCCGAACCGGATTCGAACCGAGGTCCCCCTGCTTACCAGCCTTGCCGCTAGGCCAAACCGGCTCACTAGACTGGAATATTATAACACCGTTTCCTTTAAGACTACGCAAAACAATTCATTTTCAAACAGAATTACCATTCTTGACTGTTTGTGCCATGTCTTGGTCTTGGGAACCACACCGAGCTTCATCTCTTCATATCAATACAACTGTATTAATAAAGAGCATCAGTATATACCTACTAAAACGTACGATTTATTGTTACTGCTTTTGTTGATTAAAAAATATCAAAAAATCTATGCCTGTCATCTTGGGTGCCCTTGACGCAAGCAATTCTGCCGTAAATGTGCTTCCTTGGTGCAGTTTTTGATTAAATGTTTCCGGTTAGTTTTCTTACTTCTGCGTTTGCGTTTATCTGTGTCTGTTCCTTGAATGAGTGGATTTCTTTCTTTTTCTTTGTTTTATGAACAGGTTACGCGTAGGCTACGAGTTAGCAAACACTGTAGAAATGGCGTGTGATGCAGGACTATACGCATGATACCTTTTAAACCCTAGCGACGATATAAAGTGAGTGTACAGGATAAATACACGATTAACCCTTTCTCTGCCAAAGATTTATATCGTTGGTGCAGCTTCCTTCCAAGAACATCCTCGAACACAAAAACTGGCTAAGTAGAAGTGTTCATTTTAATCATCATCATCATCAGCAGCAGCATCGTCGTCGTCAGAATACTGGAAATTTCTCAGCGTCCTACCTGTAAAGAAACAATATTTCAACAGCCCAAGGCGTGTACAAAGCACAGTACAAGACAATTTTTAATAATAACAGCATGTAACAACATGAGGCTGTACCCCCTGACTTCCTCCTCGAAATATACATGTGTATGAGTACATCTATTAATTTTCTCTCTCTCTCTGTTACACACACACACACACGCCCACACACACACACACACACACACACACACACACACACACACACACACACACATGTACACACACACACACACACACACACACACACCACACACACACACACCACACACACACACACACACATGTACACCACACACATACACACACACACACACACACACACACACACACACACACACACACACACACACACACACACACACACACACACACTGAGAACTTTTTAAAGCATAGTTGGACATGAGAATTCATTCCAAGTCAGGCTTCCATGAGGAGGTCGTAACTACGACGTCCTACTGGCAAATGGGAAGCGCGTTGCCAAGGAAACATATGACGTCACTTGGGCAGGAAACCATAGGTTAATAACAAACAATCAAACTGTATGTAGGCTACCCTCTATGTCTGGTGTTCCTCGGCGCGATCTCTGGTGGCGGTAATATCCAAAAATCACGATCAGCAGAAGCAGAAAGGCCAAGGCTCCCAAAACGGCACTCATTATTGTCAGCTCTGGAAAAAGAAAGGAAAGAAAATAAAAATGGGGGAACGGGGAACAAAGCAGAAGGAGAGGAAAAAAGAAGATATAATTTATAGACTCAGCATCATGCCTTCATCCTAGCGTCGGAGAGGTGTTTTGGGGACTCGGAGAAAAAGTCGGGAGGCATTCCCCGCCATCTCCAACAGGCAGTTCAGGTAGGTTCAGTTAGTAAGCAAGTAAACACCGTGCTTAACGTCCACAGAAACCACACGGCTTATTAGGGACGGGATGTAGGTTCAGTTCAGTTCAAGACGGTATTTATGCGCTCGGAAAAGCCCATAATTATGCAGTCCACCCCGTGTCTCGGATGTGTCCTCAACGTTGCCTTAAAAACAGTTCCAGTGTTTGTCTGAGTTCATGATGACCCTCTCTCGTCCCTTCAAAGATCGATCGATCGATCGATCACTAGATAGATAGATAGATAGATAGATAGATAGATAGATAGATAGATAGACAAGCATACAGGCAGACATATATATATAGCTAGGTACATATATACACAGATATATAGATGCATAGGCGGATGGATGGATATATAGATACTTATAGGCAGACAGATATATAGATAGGTACATAGATACATAGGTGGATGGATGGATATATAGGTACTTACCTTGACCCTTTTTCTCCAGCTGAATTATGCGAGCCTCGTTTAATCGATTCTTTGCCAGCGTCGGTTCTGAAACCACACTTGCTGGGTTACGTCTTTGTGGTTAGCTGTCAGGTAAGAAAACTATTGAACTCTGTACTGGCAGACTAACAAATACACATGAGCATGCGCGCGCGCGCAGTCACACACACACACACACACACACACACACACACACACACACACACACACACACACACACACACACACACACACACACACACACAATAACACACACACACACACTAACACACACACACACACACACACACACACACACACACACACACACACACACACACACACACACACACACACTCAAATTATTCTGTTGACATGGACTTCTAAGCACCCATTGTTTTTCTCAGTGATGAATCCTATAGTTATGAACCGTCTATATTAAATAAACCGTGGCGACAACTGAAGTACACAAGAGATAAGGTTGCAGCCGAACCACAGAACACCCACACTGTTTTACGATTCGTTGTAACACACCATAATATATCGCAATCGTCATGGCTCTATATCCCTGAATACCCACTGCATTTCGTGGATCGCGACAACACAAACAAACCCAACTGATTAAGTTACAATTGACAAGGACCTCGGAACAGTCAGGGTTTAATGATTCTTGACAACACAAGAAACTCTTTTGCCATCTACGTGGATCTCTGAGCACTCAATGCGTTTAACGAATGGCGACGGAACAGCCTTTGATAATCCCTATGAAAGAAGGGAAAAAAATGTATTATGTAAATTAAGGCATGTTCTTTATGGTATATCAAATTTTATCACACAACCAGTGGAAGAAGAAGGAGAAGGCACGGTAAGAAGATGAAGAAGAAAGAGGAGGAGGAGAGAGGTAGAAGAGTTGGTCAGTTCTTTGATGTTAACCTCCTGTCAACCGAAAGAAGAAGAAGAAGAAGAAAAGTTTATTTTATATAGAGCCTCAACAACAATTATATGAGCTCTTAGCGAAAGAAGAAGAAGAAGAAAACAACAACAACAACCACAACAACAACGACCACAACGACGACGACGACAGCAACAACGACAAGAATAAGAAGGGATTAAGAAGGTGGTGATGGCAATGATGAAGGCGACGACGATGAATAAGAAGATAGGGATGAAGAGGAGAAAGAGGAGGGAAAAAAGAAGGGGGAGGACAGACAGGAAGAACAAACACCCAAGGCAGGAAGGGACACACATGTTCATCGTTCGTTCAATGTTGCTGTACGTCCACAGAAACCATAGGACGAGAAGCCCAGGAGGGCCACCTCGACTTTCACACAGCTCCTGAGCTCTGACACACAGCTCAGTTCGGTTCAGTGCTGCTTTACGTCCACAGAAACCATACGGTATATTGTAATGGATGGATGCATGTTTCTGAATAAATGTCCCACAGAGATGTGCTTGGCAATTGTTTTTAAATAATGATTATAATAATAAAAGAAAGAAAGAAAGAAAGATAGAAAGAAAGAAACCGTAAGGCTTATTAGGGACGAGAAGCCCACGACGGCCATCTCGACTTTCACAACAGCTCCAAAGCCCTGTCACCTGTTTAGCTGATACTCACCCAAGCATTTGTAGACGAGACAGTCAGTTAGCCGTCCCCAGTCACCTGGCTGGGAGCACACCTGGGTGAGCTGGGCGCAAGGTACACACTGACGGTCGTCTCCCCCGTCCATCGCGTGCCAGCA